>OY882877.1:3287500-3870000 GCA_963693515.1 Pipistrellus nathusii | reverse complement strand
CTTTAGCAAGTGAAACCGGCGGTTGCGTTCAGTTTTAATTAACCAGGAAGCCCCCAGACCCCGGAGCTCGCCGCCCCACCCGACGGTTAATTATCGTGGCCCTGGTAGAGCTGCGGGCATTACACAGGGCGGCCGGGCGCCGGGCGCGGTCTCCCTGCCCGCGCCGTCCATCCCACGCTCCACACGCGGCGGCCACGTCCTGCCTCAGGCCACGGCCACGTGCTGCCTCAGGCCACGGCTCCCCCCCCCGAAGTGCAGGGTTTCCCGACGTTTCCGATGATCCACAGAGGAGAGGAGTGAGAATAAAACGCCGCTTCTCGTAAAAGACATTAAAAGTGAACGCAAGCTGAAACCGGTTTGGCTCAGTGGATAGAGCGACTTCAGACTGAAGGGTCCCAGGTTAGATTCCGGTTAAGGGCATGTACCTTGGTTGCGGGCACATCCCCAGTAGGGGGGTGTGCAAGAGGCAGCTGATCGATGACTCTCTCTCTTCGATGTTTCTAACTCTCTATCTCTATCCCTTCCTCTCTGTACAAATATCAATAATATATATATATATATATATATATATATATATATATATATATATATATATATATATATATATATATATATTTTAATGTTAAGGAAAATGCCTAAGCAATGCGTGGTCACCCTTGGCCTTCAAATGGACCATCTGTTTATTATAGGTCACACAGCTCCTTTTATTACATTACATTAGCATATATATATATATATATATATATATGAGTGATTTAACTAGGAACTACTGGAGTTAGCATCTAAAAGGCAGCGTGGTGTAATGAAAAGGACATTAGATTCATTAAATTCTTGAAATCGAATTAGCTAGAACATGCTTATTCCTTGAAGGAATCTTAATCTCAGTTGGATCACCCTTGAACTCCAGAGGTTTATAGATACATATATTATGGACAGTAGCTTCCCAGCAGGAAAATCAGGCACTGCTGGCCCACGGGAAATGGGCTTTGATGGTGCAGGATTGTCTCTCTCTCCACCTCTGTTTACGGGCAGCTGAGCTAGCTGCGCTGTGGTTACAGGGTTTCGTCAGTTCCATTTCATAAGTCTGGACTATTCTCACGTGCTCAGGTTTATGAGAGATGCCAGTGATGGCAATGAACTCACATCGCATGTAGCCACTCACAATTCTGTTCATTTTTTTATTGTTGCTGTTAATCCTCGCCGAAGGATATTTTCCCATTGATTATTAGAGAGTATGGAAGGGAGGGGGAGAGACAGAGAGAGAAACATCCATGTGAGAGAGACACATCCACTGGTTGCCTCCTGTACGTGCCCCAACCAGGGCATTAACCTCCAACCGAGGTACGTACGTGCCCTTGACCGGAATTGAACCCTGGGTCCTTCGGTCCGAGGGCCCATGCTCTAGCCATGGACCAAACCGGCGAGGCCTCTGTTAATGTCTGTGTTGAGTCCAGTTGGGCAGGGCATGGCTCTGGAGGAGGTTAAGCTGCCCAGTTTCCCTGGTACCGAGCAGGCGCGGCAGGGCAGACCAGCCTGGGCCATGAAGATCCGCAGATGGTGAGCATCTGGCCAGAGGGATGGATGGCTGGCAAGGCCAGTTAGCGCAGGAAATAGCCTGGGGACCTTCATGCAAACAGGAAGGAAGCCAGCTGCGGGGGCCTGTTTCTCTGTTTTCCGCAACCCGCGCAGAAATCGACAGGTTGCTGAGTGGAGGAGCTGGGGATTAAGAAATTAAAGAAAGAAAGAAAAAAAAAAGACCAAGCCACAGAAATAGATTCAAGCTGGGACTCAGGTGGGGAGCTGCCACTCTGATGGAGGGACAGTCACACCCACCACAGACAGCACAGCACGTTTATTGATTTCCAGAGGGGGTTAAGGTCAAAGGAGTTTGGGTGTGCCCAGGTCCTATTCATCCCTCACTCCTGGAATTTAGCATATCCAGACCTGGGTGAGTCAAGGTCCTATTCGTTCCTCATTCCCAGCACCTGGATAAAGATAAGAAATCAGTACTGATCACCGTCTCCCACACTTTGGGGAAACGTGTTCCCAGGGCATGGCTCTGCCTCCGCCTGAAGCTCAGCTGATGGTAATGAAAGGTCACCCATGGGCCTTCCCAGGGGGCCCTCCACAGCCAGCGCGGTCTGTCCAGGCTGGAAGACCCAGCCCAGGGCTGGGCCCTGGCTGCACAGCGGGGATAAGAGCAGGAGGATTTGGGGTACACCCAGTGCATGACCGCCGGCACCAGGTCAGACGGCAGGCCAGGCTGTGCCCCTCCTGGCATTGCCCGGGCACCTTAGTCAGCACACTCCACCCAGAATGCCCTGCAGAGCCCCTCAGCCTGTGCGTTTCCTATGCTCTTTCCTCCCTGAGGATTCCGTGTGTTCTCATGGGTGTCTCCAGCGAGGGGGAGTGCGTCCCCTCAGGATCTCAGGGAGTAAGGAAGGGGGCCTCCGAGGAACACTGACTCAGCCGTAAGGACGAAGCCAATCTCCTCGGAGTCACAGGCTCACGTGCACACCCCGGGGTGCCAAAGGCAGTGTCCACGTGGGGGGGTGTTCCCTTACCCTTCCCAGCACGTGAAGGAGGCTATGTGTGGGTTAGCCTTCATTTCACGTTCTGGGTGAAATGAAGGTCACGAGAGCAGGGGTTCCCAACCTTCTCTGGGGCCCCTGGACCCAGCCCCCTGCAGATGACATCTCGGCTGCCAGGGAAGGCACTCTATCAGGGTCCCTGTGACATAGGAGCCACGAAGATCAGCCACCATGTCTGGCGTCCTGTGGTCCGGGGCCTGAGGACCACAGAGTTGGGGACACAGAGTCCAAATCCCAGTGACCTGGGAGAGCTTCCCTGAGCTCAGAGGAGATGAGAGCATGCACACCGGCCCGCAGCTCAGGCTGCAGGCACATACGTCCCTTTGAGCTTCAGAGGCAAAGGGCCTGGGCCAGGCATGCATCCTGCCACGTCCAGAGTCACCGGTGTTTCTAAAACCCAGGAACAACAAATCAGCTGATTTCTCAACAGAAACCATGCAGGCCAGAAGGGAGTGGCAAGAAATATTCAAAATGATGAACAACAAGAACCTACAACCAAGATTACTCTACCCAGCTAAGCTATCATTCAGAATTGAAGGTCAGATAAAGAGCTTCACAGACAAGAAAAAGTTAAAGGAGTTCATTACCACCAAACCAGGTCAGCAAACTCATCAGTCCATAGAGCCAAATATCAACAGGACAACGATTGACATTTCTTTTGAGATTCAGATTAAAAAATATATATATTTTATTGATTTTTCACAGAGAGGAAGGGAGGGGGACAGAGAGCTAGAAACATCAATGAGAGAGAATCATAGACCAGCTACCTCCTACACACTCCCTACTGGGGATGTGCCACCAACCAATGTACATGCCCTTGACCGGAATCGAACCTGGGACCTTTCAGTCTACAGGCCGACGCTCTATCCACTGAGCCAAACCGGTTTCGGCAAGAGAGCCAAATTTTTTAAACTTAAACTTTATAGGAGGTACATTGTTATTCACGTAATGAGGTCACTCCTAAGCTGGCCTTTGCTAGAATCTCAAGGGGCCAAAGAGCCGCAGTTTGCCGACCTCTGGGTTAGTGCATCTCTCAGTGACCTTGAATGAGTGGGGGTGCTCGCTCCTAACCTAAGAGAGAGGCTGATGCTCAAGCAAGTTGGGCATTGCTGAGGCCACCGCGTCTCAGAGACGGAATCTCCCTGCTTCGGGGGTGTCTCTAGATCGTGGCCCGGAAAGCAATGTCTTAGCAGCGCGTGGGGCTGCCTCCCTGGCTTTGCCGAGCACACAGACTCAGAGGAGGGAAATGAGAAGGGCCGCCCGGCCGCAGGCTGCCCACCGAGTGTGGCACCGCGTCGTCATGTTCTGGGTGAAATGAAGGTCACGAGAGCAGGGGTTCCCAACCTTCTCTGGGGCCCCTGGACCCAGCCCCCTGCAGATGACATCTCGGCTGCCAGGGAAGGCACTCTATCAGGGTCCCTGTGACATAGGAGCCACGAAGATCAGCCACCATGTCTGGCGTCCTGTGGTCCGGGGCCTGAGGACCACAGAGTTGGGGACACAGAGTCCAAATCCCAGTGACCTGGGAGAGCTTCCCTGAGCTCAGAGGAGATGAGAGCATGCACACTGGCCCGCAGCTCAGGCTGCAGGCACGTACGTCCCTTTGAGCTTCAGAGGCAAAGGGCCTGGGCCAGGCATGCATCCTGCCACGTCCAGAGTCACCGGTGTTTCTAAAACCCAGGAACAACAAATCAGCTGATTTCTCAACAGAAACCATGCAGGCCAGAAGGGAGTGGCAAGAAATATTCAAAATGATGAACAACAAGAACCTACAACCAAGATTACTCTACCCAGCTAAGCTATCATTCAGAATTGAAGGTCAGATAAAGAGCTTCACAGACAAGAAAAAGTTAAAGGAGTTCATCACCACCAAACCAGGATTACATGGAAGTGCTGAAGGGTATTCTTTAAGGAGAGGAAGGAGAAGAAAAAAGGTAAAGATAAAAATTATAAACAACAAAAAGACATCAATACATACCTACCAACAAGTGAATCTAAAAATCAAGTGACTGCTGAAACCGGTTTGGCTCAATGGATAGAGCGTTGGCTTGGGGACTGAAAGGTCCCGGGTTCGATTCGGGTCAAGGGCATGTACGTTGGTTGTGGGCACATCCCCAGTAGGGGGTGTGCAAGCGGCAGCTGATCGATGACTCTCTCTCATCGATGTTTCTAACTCTCTATCTCTCTCTCTTCCTCTCTGTACAAAATCAATAAAATATATTAAAAAATAAAAATAAAAAAATAAAAAAATAAAAAAATCAAGTGACTAAATCTTACACCTGTGGATGAAGACAGTGGCGGGGGTAAGGGCATGGGGTGGGGTAGGGAATCAGGTGGAGGGGAGCAATGAGGGGTGGGGGGAGAGGAACACTGTAATAATCCGAACAGTAAAGATTTATTATTAAAAAAAAAAAAATCCATGCGTTGGCCTGGCCTTCCGCACCAACGGCGAAATCTTCCATCCGACCCTTATAAAGGGCATTGAACAACGCTTTTATTTTCATCCGAGAAGCCGGACTCAGCCAGCATTTCACAGGCACCAGGCTTTACACAGAGAAGGTTTGCCTTTGAATAGCTTTTGTTAAAAAAAGAAAAAAAAATAGTTTCTGAATAGGCTCCCTTTTCTCCCATGATCCTCCCCTGGGGTCATATTTTCATTTACCCAAAATATTGTCCCTCTGTCTGTGGAAAAACCCAGACACACACGGATTGGCAACATCCACCAACAGTGTGGTTTTCAAATGCTGCTTACAATTTTTTTTTAAGTTAAGCATAGTTGGTATAGAAGGTTAGGTTGGTTCTGTTGGTTTCAGGGGACACTGTGGTGGTTGGACATTTTTATACCCGGCCGCGGGATCACCACATTGACCCTAATGACCATCGGTCACCGTACGAAGGCACCACCATGCTACCAACTACAGTTCCCCTCTCCCTGTTCACTCCCCCTCTCTCCGTGCGTGCCTTTGTGCCTGAGTGAGTGCTGTGGCCCTAGCAAGCTCTTTAGAGGGGGCTGGGCTTCTGGCGGGGGGCTGCAGGCTCCTCCCAGCTCCTCTCCATCTCTGTTGTTGGTGGCGTGGGTCCTTCTTACCCGTGCAATTGAGGGGGAGACTGTCGAACCCAGAGCAATTGCTGGATGTCTCTGGGATGACTTTGGGGATGTGGATGGCCTGTGGATGACCTAGTTCTTCCGTGCACCCAGTAGAAATTGATTGATTGCCTCCTACTCCTAAGCAGCTCCCTGCATTCTGCAGGTGCGGGAGAGGCCCGGGGTGGGACCTAGTGTGGTGCTGTGGCTGTGGTGGTGGCTGGGTGGTTACTGCCACTCAAGGACTCGCTCTGGGTTGGGGTTATAGACACAGAGAAGCAATTTCCCTGCAATTTGCCTTTCTCATCCTCATTCTGGGCATGACCTAGCTCACTCGGCTGAGACATTTTCCCCCTGTGCTATGGAGCTGTGTTGCTAAGCAACCAGATCAGTAATTGGTAAATGCTTATATGTGATTTGATTTGAGTTACATATAAAAATATGTAACTGCTTTTTTTTTTTTTTGGTCTTTATTACCAGGCAAGTGATTATCATTTGGTTTTATTTTGCCCAAATAAAATAAAATAACCACTTTCATTTAGCAAATTGCATAATGGCACGGTGCCCTGGAAGGACCCTGGCTCTGGAAGGCAGGGGACTCACATCCTCACCTCAGGTCGGAGAAGCACTGGTCCTGTGACCACGGGCGAACTCGGGGAAGGGCTAGAGCCTTCATTTTAAACATCTGTCATTTGCAGTCCAGACCCCTCCGCTGCTCCCCTCACAGGACCGAGGGAGGGTGGGCGTCCCCGGGTGTGGGAAATGCGTTAGGAGGAATAAAACATGCCAAGGTCTAAGCATGACCGACAGCTGCAGGCTACTGCCTCTCGGGACTTGGCGTGTGTGTGTGTGTGTGTGTGTGTGTGTGTGTGTGTGTGTGTAGACCCAACGTGGATCCATGGAGCGCTGAGCGAGCATATTCTCTGCCATCCACAAGGCACACCCTGCCCTGGGCAGGTCCTGGAGCCACAGACAGAAGGAAACACGCGGTGTTGACCTTCAGCGAGTGAACAATGCAATGGCGGAGGCCATGCTGATGACCTACAGAGGGAAAGACCTCAAAACAGAGCTGCCTCTCACTGCGTGCGAAGTCTCCAGACATATGCTCAAGGCCACTGGCCATGAGCTTCAGGGTCACGGCTGGCGGTCCCCGGAGGAGGCCCTGAGGGCCCCAGGCACAAGCCCTTGAAGAATGGGCTCACGGAGAGAAAAATAACGGGAATCTGGAGCCGTCATCACCTTGGGTTAATGCTGGGCATCGAGTTGCAAAAATCAATCCCTTTCCTAATGGCGGCCGTGCCGGCTAAGGCGTCTCCCCGGCAGGGCTGGAGGTCGCCGGCCGGCCCTGTGTTGCCTTCCCGCCGTAAACGCCGTATTTGAAGTCGCGTCATGAATTATTCCCCGCGCTAATGAACTGGATCATTTACATAAAAATCGGGGGGGGGGGGGAGAAGGCCCAAGGCCCATATGCTTTGGGTCTCTGGGGACATGGAAATGACCTTGGTGACAGCCAATTAGACGGCGGTGAGGTGACAGAGGATGCCCTTGCTCCCGTTTGGAGAGTTTCCAAAACGGCCACCGAGCTCCGTGCAGAGCCAGGACACCGTGAGACAGCGCCACGTCCTGAGGGAGCCGGCTGGCGTGTTTTCTTTCTTTCTTAAAAAAAAAAAAAAAAAAAAAAAGAAATATATATATATATATATATATATATATATATATATATATATATATATATATATTATTGAATTTTTACAGAGAGGAAGGGAGAAGGATAGAAAGCTAGAAACATCGATGAGAGAGAAACATCGACCAGCTGCCTCCTGCACACTCCCCACTGGGAATGTGCCCGCAACCAAGGTACATGCCCTTGACCGGAATCGAATCTGGGACCTTCCAGTCTGCAGACCAACGCTCTTATCCACTGAGCCAAACTGGTTTCTGCCAGTGCATTAGAATTTTTCAAAGGAAAGCAAATCCTTTAAGAAATGCATGTGCCGCCTGCTATTCCTGCCTATTGCCTACGGAGAGTCCTGCCTGTTGCCTACGGACAGTTCTGTTCCTCAGGAAGCTAATCATTCTTAGAAGATCCATAGGTCCATGTTTTAGGAATCCCTGACACTCAGGCTGGGAGGGCCCAGTGGAGTTCTCATGAGATGCACTTGGCTGAAGGGTGTTCCGTTGAAACATTTCACAATTCTGAAAACCCAAGGTCAAGTAGTCCATCACAGAAAATGCCACAAAATGTACAAGTCAGAAAATCTCCGTAAGTTCTCCTCCAATCTACGTAGAGACCTAAGGCATGTCCCCCCAATAAACCAATGAAATTCAACAGATCGTTGTTTGCCTGATTGGTTATTTTTAGATGTGGGTGGATCTGGACAGGGAGAGAAAAGTCACCCTCCCACGGGGAGGTGGTGTCTGAATTCATGTGCGAGGGTGGCTGTCTCCTGGGGGAGAGGAGGAAGGCTATGGAGGCAGAGGGGTAGAACCCAAGGGAAGAATCGAGTTCAGTAGGTTTTAATTATTTTTATATATATTTTATTGATTTTTTACAAAGAGGAAGGGAGAAGGATAGAGAGCCAGAAACATCGATGAAAGAAAAACATCAACTAGCTGCCTCCTGCACATTCCCTACTGCGGATGTGCCCACAACCAGAGTATATGCCCTTGACCAGAATCGAACCTGGGACCCCTCAGTCGGAAAGCCGATGCTCTATCCACTGAGCCAAACCAGTTAGGGCAAGTAGGTGTTAATTCTTGCCAGCTTCACGCCACTGCTCTTCTCCTCGCTGCTTGGTCATGCTTAGCATGGCGCCCACTCTTCGTCGGTGTTCAGTAAATATTAATTTCTTCCTGCTAGAGGAACTAACTACCTTGTTCTTCCTGAAATAAGGCGCAGGGAGTGAAATGAAGCCCGTGGATGCCGCGATGAATAGCTTTAGGAAAAATGTGATACTACCCGTGCTAGGAATGAGACAAGTAAATATTGCTTAGCATGGCTTTGGAGATTAATTTTTTTGTTGTTTGAAGTCTTGTAAAACAACCACTCATTTGTTTTTTCTCTCTCTCAACAAAGAGCTTGTGAGGCATTGGTTACACAAAATGCACCTCTAGCCAGAATATCTCTGCCTTTTCGCTTCTTTCCTGACTGCTTCTCCTTTATGCCACTGAGTAATACAATTATACATGAGTGATTTCCCGACCTTCACCTTCTCCTGTCCACGTGGCTGAGGTAAAGAGAACAGAAGCTGCTGGCTTCCAAGAAATTGGAACGTAGGAATAGAGATCCAACAGCTGGTTATGATGATGTCAACATTAAACTAAATGTCCCTACAGATTATATAGATGGCTATACAATGTGACTTATTCATTTCCAAAGTGTGGAATTCTGATATATGTGTTTATATACATGTTTAAGAAGAATATAATAAAGTATTTTTTTTTAATTTTTCAGTTGCAGTGGGCATACAAGATCATATCAGTTTTAGTATACAACATAATGATTATACAAGACGATGATTTTTACATGCAATGTCAATGTAAACTCCTCCATTACTATTTTTCCTGCATAGAGGCCAACAGAGGCTTCCCTAAATGGAATAAAAATTCCAGGATCCTTGCAGAATCTCGGCATTGGAGAAGACTTGTGGAATTGTCTGATTTTCCAAATGCATGCTCACTTATTCTGATATTCCATGTGAATGGGTTTTTAGCCACTACTTGGAAACGTCTCGTGACAGAAGGCTCACTATTTCATGAAGCAGACCCATTGCTAATGGTTTGTCCACGTTTACCAAGATGCCCCTTACACTCACCTTACATTTCACCTGCTTGTTTTGCTCCCTGTATAGAGACTTCAGGGTGCAGTATGAGGCACACAGACCTAGATTCATTCTGGGCTCCACTACTTAGTATCATATGCCTTCAAAGTGCCACCTATTAAGTTCTTCCTGTGTACTAACCACTTTATGTGCACTCCGTTTAATTTTCATAAAAGGTCTATACAAGTGGGTCCTGTTTTTGCCCTATCTTGCTATGCAGACATGGAGGCTTGTGGGTAATATGTGTGATAATGACAATGCTGATAGTATTCCTGAATGCCAGCTCTGTGCCAGGTGCTGCGCTAGGCCCTTTATATACATCGTAAACATGACCAGAATGTGAGCAACTTGCCTATCATCTGCCTCGTATCTGAAAAAGCTGCATGTTCCAAGTCAGGTCAGAATAGGAAAAGGACTGCATTTAACTCTTTTTTTTAAAAATATATTTTATTGATTTTGTACAGAGAGGAAGGGAGAGAGATAGAGAGTAAGAAACATCGATGAGAGAGAGTCATCGATCAGCTGCCTCCTGCACACCCCTACTGGGGATATGCCTGCAACCAAGGTACATGCCCTTGACCGGAATCGAACCTGGGACCCTTCAGTCCCCAAGCCGACGCTCTATCCATTGAGCCAAACCGGTTTCGGCTGCATTTAACTCTTTAGGCCTTGTTTCTTTGGTGAACGGGAGTACTATTCTTTTCCTCACACGATTTCCTGAAATTAAGAAAGTTGGCCTATGCCGAAACCGGTGTGGCTCAGTGGATAGAGCGTCGGCCTGCGGACTGAAAGGTCCCGGGTTCGATTCCGGTCAAGGGCATGGACCTTGGTTGCGGGCACATCCCTAATGGGAAGTGTGCAAGAGGTAGCTGATCGATGATTCTCTCTCATCAATGTTTCTCTAACTCTCTATCCTTCTCACTTCCTCTCTGTAAAAAATCGATAAAATATATTTAAAAAAAAATAAGGGCGAGAGAAGGAAGTCTCTGTGCTGGCCCCTCCCCCTCACGGTTCGCTCTCTGCCTTCTCCCCCAGAGCTGCACAGAAGCTGAACCTGTCGTCCAAGAAGAAGAAGCACCGCCCGTCGGCGCCCACGGCTGAGCCCCCGCTCTTCGGCACCAGCTTCAGCGGCATCCTGCAGAGCTCCCCGCCGCCCGCCCCCCCCTGCCTGCTGCGGGCTGTGGGCAAGGTCAAGGACACGCCGGGCCTGGGCAAGGTAGGCCGCCCGCCGTCTCCCCTGGCTCAGGGTGAGGGGCTCTGTCCTGGGGGAAGGAGGAAACCAGGGCTCCGGGTTATTTGTATCAAAAAGGAGGTGAGCCCGGCCGGTGTGGCTCAGTGGTTGGCCGTTGACCTAGGAACCAGGAGGTCACGGTTCCATTGCTGGTCAGGGCACAGGCCCGGGTTGCAGGCTGGATCCCCAGTGTGGGGCGTGCAGGAGGCAGCCGATCAATGATTTTCATCATTGATGTCTCTCTCCCTCTCCCTCTCCCTCTCCCTCTCCCTCTCCCTCTCCCTCTCCCTCTCCCTCTCCCTCTCCCTCTCCCTCTCCCTCTCCCTCTCCCTCTCCCTCTCCCTCTCCCTCTCCCTCTCCCTCTCCCTCTCCCTCTCCCTCTCCCTCTCCCTCTCCCTCTCCCTCTCCCTCTCCCTCTCCCTCTCCCTCTCCCTCTCCCTCTCCCTCTCCCTCTCCCTCTCCCTCTCCCTCTCCCTCTCCCTCTCCCTCTCCCTCTCCCTCTCCCTCTCCCTCTCCCTCTCCCTCTCCCTCTCCCTCTCCCTCTCCCTCTCCCTCTCCCTCTCCCTCTCCCTCTCCCTCTCCCTCTCCCTCTCCCTCTCCCTCTCCCTCTCCCTCTCCCTCTCCCTCTCCCTCTCCCTCTCCCTCTCCCTCTCCCTCTCCCTCTCCCTCTCCCTCTCCCTCTCCCTCTCCCTCTCCCTCTCCCTCTCCCTCTCCCTCTCCCTCTCCCTCTCCCTCTCCCTCTCCCTCTCCCTCTCCCTCTCCCTCTCCCTCTCCCTCTCCCTCTCCCTCTCCCTCTCCCTCTCCCTCTCCCTCTCCCTCTCCCTCTCCCTCTCCCTCTCCCTCTCCCTCTCCCTCTCCCTCTCCCTCTCCCTCTCCCTCTCCCTCTCCCTCTCCCTCTCCCTCTCCCTCTCCCTCTCCCTCTCCCTCTCCCTCTCCCTCTCCCTCTCCCTCTCCCTCTCCCTCTCCCTCTCCCTCTCCCTCTCCCTCTCCCTCTCCCTCTCCCTCTCCCTCTCCCTCTCCCTCTCCCTCTCCCTCTCCCTCTCCCTCTCCCTCTCCCTCTCCCTCTCCCTCTCCCTCTCCCTCTCCCTCTCCCTCTCCCTCTCCCTCTCCCTCTCCCTCTCCCTCTCCCTCTCCCTCTCCCTCTCCCTCTCCCTCTCCCTCTCCCTCTCCCTCTCCCTCTCCCTCTCCCTCTCCCTCTCCCTCTCCCTCTCCCTCTCCCTCTCCCTCTCCCTCTCCTTCTCCTTCTCCTTCTCCTTCTCCGTCTCTGAAAAAGAAAAGAAAGCAAAAAGGAGGTGCCAGGGAGCAAAGGAGACAGAACGGAATTCATTGGAATTCCTGTAGGATTTTCTTGGTGACATGAACTAAACAGTGAATTCAGACATTCCAGTTATTGGAGATCTTCGTTTGATTCTGGCACAAAAACAGGGGTTTCCCTTCTCGGGCAGAATTGTCACCCTTGAAAGAAAAGACACAAGGAGGCAGGCGGAGGCGGGAGCCGCGAGCAGACGCGGGGGGCGGGGGGAACGAGACGCAAGGATGCTTCGTGGATGCAGGGACGTGGTCCTTGTTTTCTCCTCCTCGGAGACGCCACGGCTCCTGCTCTGGGCCTGACTCCGGGCGGGCTCTGGGGAGTGGCTCCCTGTTGTGGCCAGGAAACGCAGGCTTGCATTGTGACAGACGTAGGAAGAGGGCCAGGAGCGCGGTTACGAGGTGCTGCTCAGCTGCGTTTGGGATAACGGTTTCTCAGTGTCATCTTGACGCCGTCTCGTCCGATAAACGCCTGGGTGAAGCAGCTGGGGCTTAGTCTTCAGCTGGTAAAGAAGCCGAGACGGGGAGAAACCTTAGCGAGAGGACGCGGTGGCTGTGTCACTTCTCGGCTTCTGGCGGGCACGGCGAGCCAGTGCCAGGTCCGGAGGCACCGGCGTCGTTTGGTTTGGACACTTGCACGTCTGGCCGAAGGGAGCCGTGGCCGCGTGTTTCGGTCACTGACGCTCCTTCCCCGGGGCCCTCAGGCACGGTTGTCCCAGGTCCATGGTCGTCCGTGGCCTCAGCCACGAGGAGGCAGTCCTTCTGGGGTTCACGGGGGGGCCCTCTGCCCGCTCCCTTCATGTTGTTGTTCTTTCTCCATGTCTCCCTTCTCCTCCTCCTACTTCTCCACATGGGTCCCACCCCCCAGTGTCACCACCCCATCGGGAAGCTGTTACCTTGCTGTCACCTTTCCAGTAGGGTCTCAGTTCTAAGATCATGTTGAAGAGATTACTCTAATGCAATGTTTTCCAAACTTCTCTCATGATGAGAATCACCTGGTGGAGTTGTTAAACTACAGATTCCTGAATCCCAACTAAGAAGTGCTAAACTAGAATTTTTGGGAACATAGAAGTAAAATGGTATAGTTAACTTAGTGCTCTGTCTTAGAGCACTAGTTTAGTATACAATTTTACCTATCTGTTCCCCAAAATTCTAGTTTGCTATATATTATATATATATATATATACATATATATATATATATATATATATATATATATATATGAAGAGAGGGAGAGAAAGTTAGAAACATTGATGAATCATGGATCAGCTTGATTCTGTCTTAGAGCACTAATGTCTTTTATCTATATGTTCCCAAAAATTCTAGTTTAGCACTTTTTAGTTGGGATTCAGGAATCTGTAGTTTAACAACTCCACCAGGTGATTCTCATCATGAGAGAAGCTTGGGAAACACTGCTGTAATGGATGGCTCCAGGGCCTTCTGTTCCCACCTTCCCCCTGTCTCTAACCCCCCTCCCCACCTCCCAGGAATTCTAACAAGGGGATCAGGGTGCTGGGTTGGGGCTGAGCCAGCAGGCTGGGTGTGGCAGCAGGATGGGGACCCAGTATTTGCCCCAAAGGGCTGGGAGGGCAGCGGTCCCTCTGATTTCAGGATGTCCCACAGGCAGTGACTGGACACACGTGTCATTGCTAATAAGATCAGCAGGTGTGAATCCAGGCACATGTACAATGAATGTGACAACCGCCCGTACAAAATATATTAAAAAAACAAACAAAAAAAAAAAACCCTCAGTTTTTTAAATTATTTATTTATTTATTCACGCAAGGATATTTTTCCATTGATTTTTAGAGAGTGGAAGAGAGAAGGTAAGACAGAGAGAAACACTGATGTGTTTCTCCTGCTGGAGCCCCAACCAGGGCCTGGGCTGGGGAGGAGCCTGCAACTGGAGGGCATGCCCTTGACTGGAATTGAACTCAGGAATCTTTGGTCCACAGGCTGATGCTCTATCCACTGAGCCACACTGGCCAGGGCTGACTCTGCTTTTTAGACATTAAGTGGCGATGGTAGGCGTGTGTATGTGTGTGTGGGGGGGCACATGTGCAGAGAGAGGGATGAGGAGGTGATTTTTTTAAGGGAGCCTTATAAAGACTAGGAACCTTTATCATAATTGGAGGCTAGATCTGGGGCCTCCCAGAACACCTGTAATCCCTAATTAGCATCCTGAATTATGGAATGAAAACATGAGATAAAATGAGGGAATCCTCTCTGGGATAAATGCCACTTTCTCAATTAACCAAAGGGCAATAAGAGGGATTATAATGCCAGAATAGGGCGTTTGATCATCCTTTGTCCAAAAACACCACCCACATTTTAGTCAGGGCGCAATTAGACAATTACTGATACCAAGTGAAGAGGAACAGGAGGTGTGTTTTAAGCTAACACTTCTAGCATCTTATCTCTGTGTCTTTCTCTTGCTAATGGCTGAAAGGGAAGGGAATCACGATTTGCTATAATTATCCCATTAAAATGGGATTGATAGTCATTTTTGTAAAGAATGGGTGAGTCCAAACTGCTGAGTTAATTAGAAAGTTTTCCTTTGTGCCTCAGAAGTGCTCCTCTCGCCTAGCATCTGAATTCCTTTCTCTTGCTTCATGGAACTGAACTGCATCATTAGTATGGAGGAGGAGTCCTTCCGATACCTTATGAAAAGCAGAATATAATTTTCTTTAGATTGGTAAACGGTTTCTGATTTTAAAATCCTCCAGCCACTCAGATCCATGATATAAGACCCCCTGCGTTCTCTCGAATTGCTCCACAAGTCCTCCAGTTCTGTTCTGTACCACTGTCTCAGTCTGCTCCAGCTGCTGTAACAAAAATACCATCGATCCTGTGACGGAAGCAACAGAAATGTATCTCTCACAGTCAGGAGACTGGGACATGGAAGGGCCAGGCGATGGCAGACCTGGTGCCTGGTGAAGGGTCTCCTCCTGGTTGGACCATGGTCATCTTCTTGCTGCCCCTCACATAGGAGAGGGGAGAGATCAGGAGGGAAAAGAGAGAGAGAGAGAGAGAGAGAAAGCCAGCTCTCCTGTCTCTTCTCTTCTTATCAGGGCACTAATCCCAGTGTGGGGGCACCACCCTCCTAACCTAATTATCTCCCAAAGTCCTCATCTCCTAATGCCGGGGGGTTAGAATTTCCACATATACTTTTGGGAGGGGCACAGTCACGCAGTCCACAACACTGATCTCGAAACCCCAGCATTGGGTTAGAGTAGTTGACTTTCCAGATAAAAGAGCCAGAAATAGAACCATCAGAAGCCGTTAGTACCAGAGACAAAAGTCCTTCCCCCTGTTCCCTTGGTCCGCTCAGTACCCTATACCCGTGGTCGGCAAACTCATTAGTCCACAGAGCCAAATGTCAACAGGACAACGATTGACATTTCTTTGGAGAGCCACATTGTTTAAACTTAAACTTCTTCTAACACCACTTCATAGACTCACCCAGGCCATGGTGTTTTGTGGAAGAGCCACCCTCAAGGAACAAAAGAGCCGCATGTGGCTCTCGAGCCGCAGTTTGCCGACCACGGCCCTAGACCACAGATAGAAGTTTTGTCCACGTGTGGTTTGGTTGAGATATCTTTGCCGCCAACAGCGAGCCCTTGGTGGATCCTTTCGTGGGCACTCCACCAGCTGTAGCTCACCAGGGATTTTTTTCTTGCTGAAGCAAGCCGGTGATGGTAAATCTGGCCTCTGTTTCCTGGCACAAGCTTCCTAGGCTGGCAAGTTCTGTTTTCTTTGGGAGTGTGAGCTCTCAGAGGCCTGCCACCTGCTGTGGGCAGAGGTGTGCTTCTCTGCCCCATCCCCGGTGGCCTGGCTGACCGCCAGGGCCCTGCAGCACATGCTCAGCACCCCCTCCCCCGCCAACCCACACACCTACCCCTAAGACACAGCTGCCTGTTCTGCACTTGAGACCGTGTCTTTGTCTGGAGATCTTCAGCAGTTCAGGTTGGGGAGGAAGATAGAGGATTGAGATTATACAGTGAGCTTGGTTTGGCTGGCACTGATGGAGTAGTTGCTGGGGTCAGGCACAGTCCTGGAAAGGCTGGGGGGAGTGGGGAGGGAGAGAGAAGAAAACAATTGTGGAGATCTGGAAAATCCAAACTCCGCAGAGTAAGCCAGCACATGGGGCCTCAAGGGAGGCTGACAGTTCAAGTACAAAGGCAGCTGCTGACACAGTTTCCGTCTTTCGTTTTTTTTTTTACGAAGACCTCAACTGATTAGACGAGGCCCACCACATTCTGGAGGGCAATCTGCTTCCCTCAAAGTCTATTGCTTTCAATGTTCATTTTATCTGAAAAAAAAAAAAAAAAAGCCACCTTTACAGAAACATCTAGAATATTATTCTTGACTGAATATTGGGGGATCTGGATCCAGCCAAACGGACACATAACCTTGACCATCACACACATGAGGGAATGGGTAGAAGGGACCAGGACCCACGTCTCCTCTGCTGCTCTGATGATGCTTCATACCTGGATAAGGCCGTGCTGCTCACACCCTTTTCCCCTGTGTCATCTCCCTGGATCTTGAGTACACACCTGAGAGGTGGGCATGAGGAGGGAGGGGAAGTGTTAGGCCCTGCTGAACGATGAGGGCACCAGAGAGGGCAAGAGAGTCCTCAGAGGTGGCGCAGCTTTTCCAAGTGGACGGTGAGACCCTACGTTTTTGTCGGTTAGACAGCATACACTGAGTGGCCAGACTAGGATGATCTCTCAACGCATAATAATCTGGCCAGTCTGTGTACAGCCCATGTAATAAAAGGCAACACCCACCCGCGGAGACCGCTGTTTCCCCTCCCGAAGGCCCGAGGCCTAGTCGCAGCCTCCTTTTCTCTGAGGGCGGAGAGGCGGTGAGCTGGGCGGTGCGGCCGCACCAGGCCGGCTGTCGAGTGCTTCCCCAGGAAAGTGTAGCTGCCGATGCTACTTCCTTTTAGTTCGCCGTGACATTCGTGGTAAAGCTCCGAGATCACCGGGCGTTAATCTGCTTCTTTATACCCTGTTTCCCCGAAAATAAGACAGTGTCTTATATTAATTTTTGCTCCCAAAGATGCGCTGGGTCTTATTTTCAGGGGAGGTCTTATTTTTCCATGAAGAAGAATACGGTACACATTGATTGTTAAATGAAAATAAAGGAAATTTATTACCTGTATACGGTACGGTAGTACGGTATTGTCAACACAAACCAGACAAACTGTGAATCCTACAGTATCAAGAATTTACTCATTTATTCAATGACAACCCATGTCATCATCTTCTGGAACATCATCATAACAATCCAATTCCTGAATTTCCTGGTGAATTTCTTGTGACTCCGTTTCTTTCAGAATCAGTGGACCAAATCTCTCATGTTTAGCCTAGGGGAGGGCCTTATTTTCGGGGGGATGCCTTATATTTCACTCAGAAGGAAACCTGTAAGTTGGTCTTACTTTCAGAGGATGTCTTATCTTCGGGGAAACACGGTAGTCTGTTGTGAATGATGCGAGAAGAAGCAAGAGGGAGCTGGGGTTTTGTGCTGCTTTCGCGGGGCACAGGGGTGTCAAGCATGCATCTCACTGGCTTTGTGGAGGTTCTGTGGGTCACTGCTTTTATGGGAAAGGGGATAATGCGAGCCATCAGCCCCGCAATTCCATCCAGCAGCCTCCCCAGACCCTCTGTGCCCGGGAGAGAATCAGTTCTGGATTTTGGAGTCTCGCCTTGAACATCACAGCCCTTAGGGGTGTCAGTATGGTGCAGGCCACACCCATCTGGCCCCATGGGAGGCCTAGTGGGTGCAGCCAGCGTGGATGTGGCCCCTGCCCTTTAGGAGAAACCAAAGTTCCCCAGGGGTCGCCAGGTGCCAGGGAGCTGGAGCCTTCTCACTTCCTGGCGGCTGTCTATCAGGAGGGACACTGGGCAGACAGGGGGCGGTGCTGAACCCCAACACCACGCTGCTCCAACTTGAGCTTGGCCTGATCCTAACGAGGAGCAATGGTGTGGGGTCAAGCGGACAGGCAGTAGTGGGGAGCATCCGGGGCCGCTGCAGACACAGGGGGAGCCACAGGGGGACCCCGAGGGGTGTGTAGCTTCTCTTCCTGGGAGAAGAGCTCCAGATTCTTTGTTAGAAAAAGCTCCCAGCTCTCAGCCTGGGCCGGTTCTGCCTGCAGCGTGTTCTGCCCTTGCTCCGTCTCGGTGGACAGCCTGTATCCTGGCCTCTGTCTTTCGTACCTGAGCCCTCGTGCAGGAGCTGGGCCTGGTCACCCAGGCGATTCTGGCTCCCGTGGCGATGCCCGCGGTGCTGCCCCGCCCCCTTAACTGGCACCATGTCCCCCGGGTGAGAGCTGTGGGTGAGGCCTGGCTGCAGGAAGGCAGACGCAGGGACAGGGCTGCCTCGGCTCTGCACCCACTCATCAAGCACCCACGGAGGCTTTTTCCAGATCCCCAGGAACACACGTGGCCCATCCCAGCAGCCGTCAGAGGCCAGAGACCAGGGACCGCTTTTCTGTCCAGAGTAACTTTTGAAAGAACAACATTTGCATTCCTTCCCCCGTTTTGGGAGCTCACGGTAGTGGGAGACGTCGCTGATTCAGAGGTCACTGTCAGGACAGGTGCTGCTGATGGGTCCGAGGGCACTTGGCATCTGGGTTCTGACAGGGCCTTGCCAGTCACTGGTTCAACCGTCCTCGTCCGGGTGCTCTTGTTTGGGGAGGGTTAGGGCAGGGCCCGGTGCTGCCGGGTATTTTTTTTAAATATATTTTATTTATTTTTTACAGAGAGAAAGAGAGAGGGATAGAGTTAGAAACATCGATGAGAGAGAATCATTGATCAGCTGCCTCTTGCACATCCCCTGTTGGGGATGTGCCCGCAACCAAGGTGCATGCCCTTGACCGGAATCGAACCTGGGACCTTTCAGTCCGCAGGCTGACGCTCTATCCACTGAGCCAAACAAGTTTCAGCTGCTACCAGGTGAAACGTACCCCCGAAACGTACCAGGTGGAACAGAGGTGCCTGCACCTGCCCAGCGGGTCCTCCTTTGAGGGCACCCCTAGCTCGCTCATTTCCCACAGGAGGCCCGACCCTGCTGCCCTCACACCGGCCCCAGGCCCACGGGGAGCAGTTCCGATGGGCCGTGGTGCTGCTCACTCTGCTCTTCGGTCCGGCTTTCACCTGCTTTCTGCCACATCTGCCTGCCGCCTCTACCCCCAAACAGGCTCCGCTATTCATTTTCCTTCCTCTCGGGCCCCGCGGGTGAATGGCAGGTTAAATGGTAATGGCGCTCACTGTGCAAAATCTCTTCTGCAATAAGGCGGAATGTGAATGAAAGCGGGGAGGAGGGGACAAATGCCAAGTACAACTGCTACGCTGACATTTAAAGGGGGGTTGGGGAGGGAGAAAGGAATGAAGGGCAAAAGTATTTATGTCTCTTCCTCGCCTTCCTCCAAAGCAAAGCGTCCCATGGCCCCGCCCCGGTTCCTAACCTGCCTTCTGGGGCCAAGAGCGCCGGGTCCAGCTCAGAATGGCAGCTGCACCCCCCCCAGATGCGGGTCCCCGCGTGGCCAGCCCTGTCCCCCTCCTCCCCCCTCCCCAGCCAGGGCATGGGGTCAGGCGCAGCCACCGGCGATTAGTCAGGTGGCTCCTGAATCAGGACCCAGCCAACTCTGCAGACCAGACCGTAAAGGCCAGCAATTAGCATTTCCCTGGAGACGGTCCAGAGACAGCGGGGACTGGCATGGCGTCCTCCCTCCCAGGGGTCTCCCCAGAGGTCAGCCTGGTGGCTTTTCAGGAGCTGTTTCACGGCTTCCAACCTGGCCATCCTTTTGGTGCCCTATGGGGGGCAGAGCTGAGCCCCAAGTCCCACCTTCCCAAACAGTGACGTGGCAGCCGTGCCTTCTCCAGCCACCATCCCCCTGGAGCACCTGTCCCTCCTCCTCTCCCAGGAGCTGCAGAGTAGGCCGTGGGAGAGAGACAGTGGCATGAGGTGACCCATCCCATCCCCACCCAAGCTGACAATGTACGGGGTGGCCAGTGGCAGGAGGACACGCTGTCCTTACAGGGAGCTGTGGTTGGTACTGTGCTGGGAACTGTTCGGACTTCGGTTTGGACGACGGAGGATTAGGCAGAGACACCCCCCTCCCCCCCCGGGGTTCTCTTTCCTTCTCGCTGTAAAGTTCACCCCACTGTGCAGTGACCACCTTCCGAGGGTCCCACTGGGCCTTAAGGAAAAGGTCCCCATGGTAACGGGACGGGAGCATCCAGCTCGGGCTTTTTTGAATAATCAGGAGTTCTTTTGTCTCTTTTCTGGGCACGTTCTTTTCATATGACCTTCCCCTGGGACAGTGGTCGGCAAACTCATTAGTCCACAGAGCCACATATCAACAGTGCAACGACTGAAATTTCTTTGGAGAGCCGAAACCGGTGTGGCTCAGTGGATAGAGCGTCGGTCTGCAGACTGAAAGGTTCCAGGTTCGATTCCGGTCAAGGGCATGTACCTTGGTTGTGGGCACATCCCCAGTAGGAGGTGTGCAGGAGGCAGCTGACCGATGCTTCTCTCTCATCGATGCTTCTAGCTCTCTATCCCTCTCCCTTCCTCTCTGTGGAAAATCAATAAAACTTATATATAAAAAAAATTTCTTTGGAGAGCCAAATTGTTTAAACTGAAACTTCTTCTATCGCCACTTCTTCAACACAGACTCGCCCAGGGCATGGTATTCTGTGGAAGAGCCACCCTCAAGGGGCCAAAGAGCCGCATGTGACTTGGGAGCCGCAGTTTTCCAACCACGGGCTTAGGAGCTAGAGAGGGACAGATGTCTTGTAGTTCCACTTTCTAGACGAGAGAGATGAAATGCATGTCACGAGGCCAAGCCACCCTGATTGAAATGGTAGCCTCATGTCTGTGTTTCTTCTACTCATCCCACCATCAGCCAGCCCATCACCAGAGTCTGTTCATTTTTTTTTCCCTCTTGTAGTGTTCCTGCTTCTTTCTCTCCATATCCACATTGGTTTCCTATGCCGTCCAGGGGCCAGCCAGCTCCTCCTTGACACCTCTGCTGAGTTTCCGGATCTTGGGAACAAGGACCCACACCTGTGCCATGCATCGGCCACCTGCAGTGGGGTGCGGGCACAGCGTGGAGGTGGCATAAGGTGCTTGTGACAGGAAAGGCTGTGCAGAGGTTCCTGCCACGCTGTGCCTCTCAGCACCTCAATTCCGACTCCCCGCAGCCTCAGCGCCTGCTCCTGGGGTGCGGGCCTCTGCATAGAGCGGGCACAGGGCCGTCTGCGCCTGCCCCTCTCCCCAGGGCGATGCAGCCGGTAGCCTCCGGGCAGGAATCCGCCAGCACTCCGGCTGAAACGCTTTGTGCTCTCAGAGCGAGGACCCGCCGGCCTCGCTGCACACCGGGCATCCGGGCGCGTTCCTCGCCCTCGTTAGATCGTGTTCACAGGACTCTGCGGATGTCACCCAGGCTCATTATGAGCAATTTTTAGCCTCTCTGATGTCCACTATTCAGTTATGTCTAATATCCTTGAGTGTCTATCAGAATAATTTAAAACGTGCCATCAGGGTGACGATATTGCCTACCTTTCAGCCCGCATTTACAGTGTATGAAAGAGCCTTGCATTCTGTGGTGTCTCGTCTCTGTCACACCGCCCTCTCCATGCAGCTGGGCAGGCCCTGCGTGACAGAGAGGCGTCTTTGTCCATGGGTCCCGTTACCCCGTGGAATATCGCGCGTGCCCAGTGTGTGGGACGCCGTGCACTGAGCCCCTGGGCCTGTAGGAGGGGTGTCTTGGGCTATGAGTGATGTGCCTGGGGTGGGGGGGGGTGTCTGAGAGCTCCCAGCTGTGACACGGTCCCGCGATGGAGGAGCGGCTGAGCCAGGCCTCCAGGTAGAGAGTGCTCTGCCACCCACCCTCCTGCTCCCTCCCCGACGGAGCTGGTCAGGGCTCACGCGTCCTCCCCGCGGGCCTTCCTCGGGGGTGCTTGTCCGCCAGCACCTTGCGGAGCAGAATGGGAAGCCTTCCTCCCGCTGCTAGACAAGCAGACGGTCCGTGTGGGCAGTGGCTCCCGGCCTGGGGCCCCTCCTGTCTCCCAGAGGCTGGGCTCTTTAGCCGTAGGTCACGGGGAACCTTTAATGTGCTTACAGATTCCTCTTGAGCCTCTGGATCCGCCCCGTGGGGACCTTCGTCCCTCTCTGCTGCTGAGAGAGGAAAGACATTGTTCTGGCCGAAGCCGGTTTGGCTCAGTGGATAGAGTGTCAGCCTGCGGACTGAAAGGTCCCAGGTTCGATTCCCGTCAAGGGCATGTACACTGGTTGCGGGCACATCCCCGGTAGGGGGGTGTGCACAAGAGGCAGCTGGTCGATGTTTCTCTCTCATCGACGTTTCTAGCTCTCTCTCTCTCTCCCTTTCTCTCTGTTCAAAATCAATAATAATAATAATATATAATTAACAAAAAGAAAGACATTGTTCCTGGAGCGGTAGATGCCGGTGCTCGGAGGAGGCAGCCTTGAAAGAGGTATCTGCCCCCGAAGGGCTCATGGTCCCCGTGACAGATCCTCCAGGGCGGCTCTCAGCCCTGATTTCTGGGGAGCCCAGCCGGCCCCGTTTCCCCCCGAATCTGGAAATGAGAGAATGACATAGTTAAGGGAGTGAAAGCAGGAACCCGGGACTCACAGCACCGTTGTCAGTGAGGAGGCCGCAGGCGTCCCTGAGCCCCTGAGCTGGGCGGCCGGGACCTGGCCTGGGGGTCCAGGGCATCGCTTTCCGTCCCAGCTGGCACCCGCCGGCACGTGAGTGTCATGGTTGCTGGGGTCTCTCTCTCTTTTTTGTGACCTTAGTCTCCCCTTCCACCTCCTACTCCCCCTCCGCCACTCCCAGAGATCATATTTGCCCTCAGTTGTCTTTGTGAGGATTTACTGACTTTTTTAGAGACAAATGCTAACCCCGAGGCCCTCCAGAGAGACCCATGACACCAGCCTCTGCGATGGAGAAGTTGTCCTGGTCTCATGGCCACCGTCACCGTCAGAAAGCCCCCGGCGGCCTCTGAGCCTGCAGGCTGCGTGCCTGGGCCCCCGGCGGGCTTCCCCGCCCTTCCTGCCGCGTCCATGGATCCCACACCTTGCATTCCTCTAGGCCAGTGGTCGGCAAACTCATCAGTCCGCAGAGCCAAATATCAGCTGCACAACGATTGACATTTCTTTGGAGAGCCACATCTGTTAAACTTCAACTGCTTCTAACGCCACTTCTTCAACACAGACTCGCCCAGGCCGTGGTGTTTTGTGGAAGAGCCACCCTCCAGGGGCCAAAGAGCCGCGTGTGGCTCGAGAGCCACAGTTTGCTGATCATGGACCTAGGCCCTGGAGTCTGGGGAGGGAGGGCCTGGGTGGCAGCGCCTCTGAGACCCACTTCCACACGCTCGCCTCCGCCTTCTGCGGTGGGGAGCGCTGTTCAGACAAAGGGGGTCTGTAGGTACGGCTCCCCCCAGACCCCCCGCGTCGGAGCCGGGGACCTGGCCCTGGGACCTTCCCCGCTCTGAATGGAGGCCTTGTTGGGGGCGGTCGGCACGGGGCAGCTTCTTGCATCTGCACAGCCCGAGGGGCTGCCCCAGCCTCGGGCACACGTTTGCTTGTTTCTCCTCCACGAGCAGCCTCCCCGACTCTGTGTTCTTTGTGGGACTGATTTTTGCTTCTCGGCAGCATCGGTGATGGGATTCGCATCTAAGTTTGATACGAAATTATAGGCTTGCCCAGATACTTCATCTGCATTTCAGAATTCTGTCTCTGAAAGTGGTTTTTCCAAAACGATCTAATCCAAACCTCTCATTTTACCGATGAGAAAACAGAAATCTGCATCAGGGTTTCTCAGCAGCGGCTCTGTTGACATTGGGGGCCGGCGAACTGCTGGGCGGCGGGGGGTGTGTGTGTGTGTGTGTGCCTGGTGTGTTGGAGGGTGCCGAGCAGCACCCTGGCTTCTACCCTGTAGATGCTAAAAAATATCCCCAGCACCCGTGGCTGACACTGAAGGAAGCCGAGGAAAGGATGCGACATGCGTACCAGGTGCATCTCAGGGTCCTGGCGGGAAAGGGCTGTCCCTCCAATGGGGAATTTGGGGAAGAGTTTCATGAAGGGATTGCTTCCAGGAAGATGGGTAGTCCAGGGCGGGTAACGCCGGTTGCCTGTATCCCCTGGGTCTCAGGCTCAGAGGAGGATCCGTCTCTCACCCAGAGAAACGGAAGATCCAGAGACTCGCCCCCCTCCCTCCAGATGTGGCCCAGAGGCCCGCCTCCCGGGCCAGCAGGATGGCCAAGGGCAGACGGTGCATCTGGAGGAAAATTGGCCCAGCGTGGATCAGACCAGTGCCTTCAAAACAGCCCTCCCGCGCGCTGAGACTAAGAGGCTCCCCTGCCTCGTCTCTCCATCCCTCTTTGTCCTGATGGGGATAGCTGACACCTCTCACCCCTGCCTCCCCCATCAATTCCCATCCTATTTGCTGCCCCCGTTCCTTCCTCGGCGCTATAATAACGGCCGGAGAGCGAGAGGCTATTTCAGATCCTCTCTCCCGCTGCTGACAGCACTGCGTGCTTCTACCGAGAGGGTTCTACTCCGAGTCCATAGCATCCATTTCCTCCGGGCAGGCCATCTCTCTCCAGCCCTGGCTGGCCAGGTTCCAGCTGCGCGGACACGGGGGGCAGTGGTGGATATGGCCCACTCCCCAGCTGGGTGGCTATAATGGGGATTCCAACTGTGGGGGGAGAGCCAACGGGACGCCCTTTTGGCCTTCTCGGGTAACAATTAGAAACGGTTTCTTCAGATGCATCGGCACCAAAGAGGCCTGCCAGAGGGTAGTCACCAGGCCCGCTGCCCCCTGTGCTCCCCCAAGTTCAAACCAAGGGCTATTGATGAGACGTGGCCCTAGAGCCAAAGAGCATTGAGTTTCATGCAAATACAACCTTGAGCATTATAATGATAAAGACAGATGATAGATCGGATAGATAGATGATAGATAGATAGATAGATAGATAGATAGATAGATAGATAGATATAGTATATCCCCTGAGCTCTCTGTGCCTCAGGCATCGGATCTGTAAATGGGCGAGTGCCGTGAGAAGGCAGGGTTCTGAGGAGAAGACAGTAATTCTGGGCGAAAACACGAGGCAGCGCACATGGGAGAGGGGCTGACTCCCCGGGCTGGTCTGCAGGGGTGGAGGACGGGAGCTGTGGGCTCCATTCACTCCGTGGGGGGCTGGGAGTCAGAGCCGACGCAACCACACGTGACACGGGCAAGACAGTCCATCCAGGCAACCGCTGAGACCTGGCAAACACAGGATGGCCCTGGGAAGCCAGATCCATGAACGGGTGGAGGTTGCTAACCGCCATGCGGCCGTGGTGCCACCCTGGGCCCCGCCTGTGCCTGCTGGGCGACCACCCTCTTCATGGAGGGCTCGCACACGCTGTGAGTCTACCGTGCGCCCACCAGGGCGGCATCGTATCCGGCAGCCTGTCCGTGAGCTGCGCAGGGAAGTTCGGAAGAACGGAGCAGAACAGTTTTTCAAAAGTCTTGTTATAGCCGAAGCCGGTGTGGCTCAGTGGATAGAGCGTCAGCCTGCGGACTGAAAGGTCCCAGGTTCGATTCCGGTCAAGGGCATGTACATTGGTTGCGGGCACATCCCCGGTGGGGGCTGTGCAGGAGGCAGCTAGTCAATGTTTCTCTCTCATCGACGTTTCTAACTCTCTATCCCTCTCCCTTCCTCTCTGTGGAAAATCAATAAAATATATATATATTTTTTAAAAAAAGTCTTGTTACAGCCCATCGCGTCAATAACTTACAATTTTTGAAGAATCCCTGAATACAAATTTACACAAGTTTGAGTTGTTTTACAGCTTGCCAGGCCATTAGTTTACGTTTTAAAAGCCCCCGAATATCCCCAATCAGAGCCCGTGCTTTCCGAAGGGAATGGAATACCTTTCCATAAAGAGCAGCAACGTTTCTAGCTCTCTATCCCTCTCCCTTCCTCTCTGTGGAAAATCAATAAAATATATATATATTTTTTAAAAAAAGTCTTGTTACAGCCCATCGTGTCAATAACTTACGATTTTTGAAGAATCCCTGAATACAAATTTACACACAAGTTTGAGTTGTTTTACAGCTTGCCAGGCCATTAGTTTACATTTTAAAAGCCCCCGAATATCCCCAATCAGAGCCCGTGCTTTCCGAAGGGAATGGAATACCTTTCCATAAAGAGCAGCAACCCAAGGCAGAGGGGGCCCAGGGAATTTCGGGAAACGTGCCGAAGCTCCACAAACACGTTCGGCAGACGCCTGTTCTGGGCGCGGTTCACCCGCCGTGGGGTGGGCTAGATCTCAGGTTCTTGCACTCCCTCTTGCCTGGGCCCCGCCGGGTAGGAAGTTGGTAGGCGGGACATGGGCATGACCTTCACCAGATGACCTTCACCAGAGCTGGGGCTGGCTCCCTTCCTGCTGCTGCTTCCCGTGAGGCCTCAGGGAAGCCGTCTGCTCCCTGGACCTCATTCTTGTGTCACAGTAACGGCCCCCTGGACAGGGCAGCTGGGAGGGGGTGTGGGGGTTCAGCAGAGGTGAGACCTGAGGAGATGCTTGCTGAACGGGGACCACGTGCAAGAGCTGCCGTTGAGCAGAAGGGCTGGCAGCATCCTCTGCCTCCCGCACGCCCCTACACACACCCCGTCCCCCTGAGAGGCCAGCGTCAGCATGCACTGACCTTATGTAAGTTTATCTTATGTGAACTCAGATACACTCCCTTCCCTGCCAGTCAGCATAACGACCCCCTCTGACCCGTCCCCCCAATCTAATCTAACGAGAGCTTAGATTGTGGGCAGGCTGCCCTGAAAACATTTCCAACCCCTGGTCTAATCCATCACGGTCATGTCTAGATCCCTCTTCCTCTTCCTTCCTATCTCCGTTCATGCTTTTCACTTCCCTTGGTAGCCTCCTCTAGAACCTGCCCGGGAAAGACCCCATTTCTCCAAACCTCCGTCTCTCCTTCCTGACTCTCAGATCGGAGAGCTGGGCTCCAGCTGGGTGGCAGCTGTGTCGGGGATGCCGGGCGGGGAGGGGAGGACACCTAAGACGCAGACTGGCCTCCGAAGCACTGGCAGTTTTATTTTATTTTTTTAAATATATTTTATTGATTTTTCACAGAGAGGAAGGGAGAGGGATAGAAAGCTAGAAACATCGATGAGAGAGAAACATCGACCAGCTGCCTCCTGCACACCCCCTACCGGGAATGTGCCCGCAACCAAGGTACATACATGCCCCTGACCGGAATCGAACCTGGGACCCTGGAGTCCGCAGACCGATGCTCTATCCACTGAGTCAAACCGGTTTTCGGCAGCAATGGCAGTTTTACAGATTGGGATATGAGGTGGGGGGGGGGGTAGCCGGGAGCATAACCAGCCCACTCTGTGTACCGGCCCCAGCTAAGAGTCTCTCTCCGCCGCCACCCAGACATCCTGGCCCCACCCAGGCACCCCTACCCTAACCTTGACCTTCTGGGGAAAACACATTACAGTCCCATTTACTCTGGTTTTATAGATGGATGCTTCTTATCACGCACGCGAGAGTATGATCTCAGCTCCTGCCGCCTGGCGATGGCTGGGCCCCCGCTAATGTGCCCGGGCCCTTCGCCATCTGGACTGTGTCACAGGTGGGCAGCATCGTAATAAGATCGTCTGGTACCCAACCGGCCTTCACGGCGGGTCTGGGTTCCATCAGCGGCCTCACGATCAGTGTCAAAGCTGGAGAAAAGGGGCTGGGTGGTGGTGGTGGTGGGGGAATGCCAGTTTCCACCTCCCCAACAAAGCGCCGTCCTCGGCCCCCCCTGGGAGGGCCGCGTGTGTTCAGTGACGGGCGATTCTGAAATCCTCCAATTCAGACTTCTTTCCGGACGAACTGTGACCCAGGAGCGGAGGGGCCTTCCCCGGGGAAGGGAGCCCACGTCTCCTCATTTGAATAACTGTTTTCCATCCCAAGTACATATTGACCGATCTACCCAACCGACATGCTTATTGATTCCAGAAAATGTTAGATCAGAGCGTTAAACGCCGTCCTCACGGCACTCATAACACATGCGCGCACACACTGCCGAGCCCGGGGAGTGTCTCCAGGGGGGAAAATGGTCTGGAAACAATTGTTGGGTTTTTTTCTAGTATTGATTTTTCTGATGAGCATAATTCTATCCAGTCCCAAGTAATTGTTTGTTTGCAGAAAGGAGAAAAGAGTCTACAGGACGAGCTGTTTTGGTTTTTACTGTGGGATGTTTATGCGTCCGTGACGGTAGGTAGTAAAAGCCGTTGGAGGCAAAAGCGACAGAAACTAATAGCACGGATTTAGGACTGGGTTCCTTTTAGAAAAGTTTCTTAAACGACTGCTCCTTCCTAAGGTTGACACATCTGTGTCACTGAGAACTCAAGAGTTCTCCTCAAGCGGATCAGTGCAATAGAGTCAGGAGCCACTTCTGTGTATTCTTTTATTTATTTTTTTATTTTTATTTTTTATTTTTCTAATTAGCCTAGGTTTATTTTCTTTCTTTTTTTTTTAAATAAATTTTTATCATTCATATTATTACAAATGTCCCCCCCTTCCATTGCTCTCCTCCACCAGGTTCCCATCCCACCCTCTGCCCTTTCCCCACCCCCCATTGTCCTCATCCATAGGTGCACAGTTTATGTTCAGTCTCTTCCCACATCCCCCTCTCCCCTTTTCCCTCAAAATCATCAGTTCACTCCCCTTCCATACCTCTGATTCTATTATATTCACCAGTTAATATTGTTCATCAGATTTTTTTTAATTCCCTTGGTTTTTAGATTCACTTGTTGATAGTTACGTATTTGTTGTTCATAATTTTTATCTTTATTTACTTTCTCTTCCGAAAGAACCCCCTTCAGCAATTCATATAATTCTGGTTTGGTGGTGATGAACTCCTTTAGCTTTTTTTTATTAGTGAAGCTCTTTATCTGGCCTTCGATTCTGAGTGATAGCTTTGCTGGGTAGATTATCTTTGGCTGTAGGTTCTTACTATTCATCACCTTGAATATTTCTTGCCATTCTCGTCTGGCCTGCATGGTTTCTGTTGAGAAATCAGCTGACAATTGTATAGGTGCTCCTTTATAGGTAACTACTTTCTTTGCTCTTGCTGCTTTTAATATTCTCTCTTTGTCTTTTGCTCTTGGAATTTTAATTACGATGTGTCTAGGTGTGGTCCTCTTTGGATTCCTTTTGTTTGGAGTTCTGTGCGCTTCCTGTACTTGTAAGTCTAATTCTTTCCCCAGGTGGGTGAAGTTTTCTGTCACTATTTCTTTCAGTATGTTTTCAATATCTTGCTCTCTCTCATCTTCTGGGACCCCCATAATTCTGATGTTGGCTCGCTTGAAGTTGTCCCAGAGGTTTCTTACATTATCTTCAATTTTCTGGATTCTCTTGCCTTCTAGCTTCTGCGGAGGAGTGTCTTCTGGCTTTTTATGTTCCAAATCTTTGACTTGATTCTTGCGATCTTCCCTTCTGTTTTTAGGACTCTGTATAATATTTTTTATTTCAGACAATGCATTCTTTATTTCTTGTTGATCCCTTATCATTTCTTATTGATTCCTTATTAATTCTAGTTTATCTCTTTTCATATCCTTATAGTTCTTATCGATCTTTTCTAGGAAATTCTTGAAAAACCTTATAAGCGTAGATTTGAACTCTATATCCAGTCGCTTTTTGTCCTCCATTTCTTTCGTTTGTGATCTATTTCATTGTCACATTTCGCAGCTACAGATGGGGCGGGGTTTCAGGGTGGAGCCGACAGCCTTGGCTTCCGTCAGCCCCGCCCTATGCGGCTCCTGGGTCTCAGGGTCCTTCAGTTCTCCTTGCAAGCGCCTCTTAGGCTTTTACAGCTCCTCCGTGCTTCCTTCTGGTTTTCTCCTTGCTTCTCGTTGTAGAATTTCCAGTCAGTCGACTTCCCTGTAGTTCTGGGTAATGTCCATTTTATATTTTAGTTGTATTTTATTGAAATTGTTGTGTGCGGCTGCGGCTAGGTATTTACCTGTGCAGCCATCTTGGATCGATCTGTGCTGCGTGTTCTTTTAAATATATTTTTACCAGAAGCCCGATGCATGAAGATTCGTGCAAGAATGGGCCTTCCTTCCCCTGGCTGCTGGCACTGTCTTCACTCCGGCTGGAGCTGCCTTCCTTCCCACGCTGCCCAGAGGCCCGGAGTGGCTGGGGCGGCGCGAAATGCCTGCGTTGTTGTCATGGCGATGATGCAAGGTCCCACCCCCAGCTGCTTGGCACCTGTGTATGCACATTACCCCACCATCTTAGTTGGGTTAATTTGCATACTCACTCCTGATTGGCTGGTGGGCGTTGGGAAGGTATAGTCAATTTGCATTTTTCTCTTTTATTAATGTAGATTGATTTCAGAGAGGAAAGGAGAGGGAGAGAGAGAGAGATAGAAGCATCAATGATGAGAGAGAAGCAGTGATCGGCTGCCTCCTGCACACCCCACACAGGGGTCGAGCCAGCAGTCCGGGGCATGTGCCCTAACAGGGAATCGGACCCTGACCTCCTGGTTCGTAGGTTGACACTCAACCACTGAGCCACACCGGCCAGATGCCACTTTTGTTTGGACAGTGCAGAAACCTTTCTCTAGCTGCCAGAATTTTTACAATTAATCAGGATAGGACAGCCACGTGAATTGTGTTGTGAGTCACAGTGGGGTTTGAGGGAAAGGCTCCTGGGAGATGAGCCCGTGAACTTCCTGAGAAGGTGCAGCCCAGACCATCAGCAGCAGCTGGGACTCGCTAGGAATGCGGACCCTCGGGCCCACCCAGCCCACCGCATCTGAACACTGGGAGGAGCTCCAGGCCCTGCGTCTCCACAGGTCACTTCAGAGCCAGTGGTTTGCTGTCCTTGAATAAGGCAGATGGCTCAGTGGTTTTTGAGCGTCAACCTATGAACTAGGAGGTCAGGGTTCGATTCCCGGTCAGGGCACATGCCCGGGTTGTAGGCTTAATCCCCAGTGAGGGATGTACAGGACACAGCCGATCAATGATTCTCTCTCATCACTGATGTTTCTTTCTCTCCTTCTCTCTTCCTCTCTGAAAGCAATAAAAATATTAAGAAAGAAGGAAGGAAGGAAGGAAAGAAAAGGAAAGAAAGGAAGGAAGGAAGGAAGGAAGGAAGGAAGGAAGGAAGGAAGGAAGGAAGGAAGGAAGGAAGGAAAAGGAAAGGAAAGGAAAGGAAAGGAAGGAAGGAAGGAAAGAAAAGGAAAGGAAAGGAAAGGAAAGGAAGGAAGGAAGGAAGGAAAGAAAAGGAAAGGAAAGGAAAGGAAAGAAAAGGGAAGGAAGGAAGGAAGGAAGGAAGGAAGGAAGGAAGGAAGGAAGGAAGGAAGGACGAACGAGCGAGCTTTCCTGTGGGCTTTGTGAGATCAGTTCTGAGAAGCTCTGGTTACTTGAACCCAGTGGGGCTCGGGAGAGCACATGAGAGGGCCAGCTGCCTCAGAAAATCTTCACATTGATGCTTCCATCTCTCTCTCCCTGTGCTGCCCCTGGCGGGACAGACCCCCAGGTGCCCACGGGACCTGGGGCCGAGCATCAGGCTCAGGGAAGGGGAGTGTCGGGGGAGAGGACAGAGCTGTGTGTCGGTCAGGCAGCTCCTGTGCGCCTGGCCTGTTCCTGCTCAGACGGCAGCCCGTGGCCCCGCGCGCGCACACTGAGCACACGTCCCCTCCCGGGCCTGACTCACAGCCTTTTCCATCTCCAAGGCAAACAGCCTGGCATGCTCGCTCTCCGGGGTCAGGAGGGAGCCTCGCTGGTCGGCGTTTGAATATTTATCGGTGTGCTGAGTGGTTCATTGTTCTCCTGGTCAGGCCGGTGGCTGACACACACACAGACTCCTCACTGCACGGCTGTGTCATCCACGCAGACCCACCGTGCACACGCGGCGCATGCAGCCGGCACACTGGTAAACGTTGGGCTGTGACATTTGAGCCGCCGCACCAGCGTGCCCCCTGCGGGCACAGCAGCCCCGGGTGGAGATGCCAGCAGTGCTGGCAGCGCTGTGTTCCCGATGGGAGGGCGTGGCCCTCCGGGCTGGGATCCGGGGCACAGACATGGGGCCTCCTGGCCACCTTCCTTCTCTGTCCTTCAGCGCCCCCATTGTCCGGGGGAAGGACAGACTTGAGTTTGGAATAGACGCCTCCCCACAGTCTGATGTCGACCTCTTTTTCCAGCTGATTTTCTTGCCCCTCCTCAATCCTCTCCACTCGAGACTCCGTCAGAGGGAAATCACAGAGGCGCCCTCACCGAGCCCGACCATGTGCCAAGCTCTCTGCCAAGACTGTCCCGGGCAGCCTCGCGTGCAGCTCTGGGGACAGCTCCCCGTCCCCCCGAGAGGCCAGCGTCAGCATGCACTGACCCCGTATCTTTTGTAAATCCAGATACACTCCCTGTCCCGCCAGTCAATGTAACGACCCCCTCCGACCCGTCCCCCCAGAAATATAGGGAAGTTTAGATTCTGGGCAGGCTGCCCTGAAAACATTTCCAACCCCGGGTCTAATCGGTCATGGTCAGGTCTAGATCCCTCTTCCTCTTCCTTTTAGAAAAGTTTCTTAAACGATTGCTCCTTCCTAAGGTTGACACATCTTGTTTCATTGACAACTCAAGAGTTCTCCTCATGCGGATCTGTTCAACAGTCAGAAGCCACTTCTGCGTGTTCTTTCAAATATATCTTTGCCAGAAGCCCGATGCACAAAGACTCGTGCAAGAATGGGCCTTCCTTCCCCTGGCTGCTGATTGCGTGGCTTTGCACAATCCCAGGGCGCATGTGAGAGCTGGGGTTCCCGGGCCTCACCTGCCAGGGGCACTTGACGTGTTCTCCGAGTTCCTGGGTGCTGTTCCTGGGTCACAGGCCAGGCCCAGCAGGACAGGGAGAGTCCTGGGCCGAGGAGGAGGGGGCAGGGAATGAGGAGACACCGAGTGGAGTGTCAGGCTGCTAGCAAGCCGAGGTCTTATGTTTGTATTTATAACATATTTACAACAAAGTGGCTGCACGAGAGGCAGCTGTCCCCTGGTCCTGCGGCGTCAGGCCCACAGCGTCTCCGTGGCGACAGAGGGGTCGGCAGCGGCAGAGGCAGCGCTTCCTGCCTGTTTGCTCCCTAACGGCAGGTCCAGCTGCTGCACGTGCGTGGGGTTTGGAGGTAAACGGGCCTTTGTTGGCAGTCAGCACCCCAATCCAGCCGGCACCCCGGAAAGGATCCTGGCTCAGGAAGAGCCCCCGTGCTGCCGCCTCAGAACCTCCTCCCAGGCTGTTCTGTCCTCTGAATGGGGATCTCAGTGGACAAAGTAACCGCAGGAACACGGGGCTAACCACGGGGACTTCCTCTCCCGTGTTCTCCGATCGCCACGAACCCAAGAGAGAAACAAAAGACGTCCAGCCGCTGTGGCTCAGTGGCTGAGCATCCACCCAGGATCCAGGAGGCCATGGTTCGATTCCCGGTCAGGGCACATGCTTGGGTTGGGGGCTTCACCCCTAGTAGGGCTGGTGCAGGAGGCAACCGATCCATGTGTTTCTCTCACATCGATGTTTCTGTCTCTCCGCTCTCTTCCACTCTCAAAAAAAATCAATGGTAAAATATTTTTGGTTGAGGATTAATATCAACAACAAAAAAAAACAAAAAATAGGGGGCCAGGCAGAACTCAAACCCCAGCCGTCCGTCTCCAGAGCGGGAGCCCCAAGCCCCAGGCCGTACTCCACCTGGTCCAGGGAGGGAGCTGACATCCGGAGTCTTTAATAATCAAGGGGGGCCCCGGGATGCCTCAGGACCCCGGTCCCGCCTCCCTCCCGCCCCAGCTTGCTGCCCCTGAGCGTGCTGTACCCCGGCTTGCTGCCCCTGAGCGTGCTGTACCCCGGCTTGCTGCACCTGAGCATGCTGTACCCCAGCTTGCTGTCCCTGAGCATGCTGTACCCCAGCTTGCTGCCCCTGAGCGTGCTGTACCCCAGCTTGCTGCACCTGAGCATTCTGCACCTGAGCATGCTGTACCCCATCTTGCTGCCCCTGAGCACGCTGTACCCCAGCTTGATGCACCTGAGCACGCTGTACCCCAGCTTGATGCACCTGAGCACGCTGTACCCCAGCTTGATGCACCTGAGCACGCTGTACCCCAGCTTGATGCACCTGAGCACGCTGTACCCCAGCTTGCTGCCCCTGAGCACGCTGTACCCCAGCTTGCTGCACCTGAGCGTGCTGTACCCCAGCTTGCTGCACCTGAGCGTGCATTTCACCTGCTCCTTAATCAGCTCCCACCCTGAGCGAGAGCGCGGCCTCTCGGACAGACAGGCGGCTGTCAGGACCGGCCTCTGCTGACAGCCGGCCGGGACGCCCGCCTCCTCTCAGCCACCGCCGAGCCGCCGGCTATTGCGGCGAGGACCTCACGCAGCGCCTCTGGCAGGACCTTCCCGGCTTTGTCCTCGCTCCGCGCCTCCGTCCCTGCCGGCGACGGGCTCCTGCTGACGAGGCTCTTCGGGGCGACTCGGGCCCCCTCGCCCCGGGCGCTTCTGGCTGGAGAGCATCTCATTACCCGGCCCCGTCACTGGCCACGCTGGGCCTCCCTGTGCGCCGCTGTCCCCGGCCCAGCCTGGCCTCCACGCGTGAGCATCTCCCTCTCGGGGGCCTCGCCGCTCATCGCTGGCTGCCTGGGACCCCAGGGGGCACCCACCGGCTCCCCTGAGAGCCAGCGTCCCCCCACCCCCCAGCACAGGGACAGCCCCGGAGAGCGTGCTCTGGCCCCGCTGGGCTGGGCTCCACCCGGACACTCCCTGCCCCTCTGCCAGGCCGCCGGCCCTGGACCAGCCTCCGAGGTGCCCGGCCTCAGCCTCCTGAGCCTCCAGGCAGGGGTACGGGCAGCGATTGTGGGGATGTCCCCTAACACGGCTGCCGGGGAGCCACGGGAGGTGGTTCTTTGTACGGGTGGGGTTTGTGGGCGTGGTGGTGCCCAGGGCTGATTGACAGGCGCTGGTTTGTCAGCAGAGCAGACACTGCCCCAGCCTCGGCCCGGAGTCTCCCCCCACCCTACCCCTACCCCCAAACTCGGTGCTGGGTCCCCCCACTCTGCATTCCTGCAGTGACTACACCCCATGACCGTGGAATGGGTCACGAAGGGTTAGTACTGTGTTCTATGCAAAGAAATTCAACCCAGTTTGGTTTTGCCCTGTAACTAGCAGCTACACTGTGCCTGGCGTCTTTGGGGTCCTGGCAGGTGTGGATCTGCCATTCGTTTATTTTTTTTACTATTACCCCCCGCCCCCATTTATTGATTTAGGTATTACAAATGTATGTGTCCTTATCCCCCGATAGTCCCCCCATCCCCCTTCTCATGTCCTCACCACCCACTGCTGTCTATGTCCTTTGGCTGGGCTTACACGCATGCAAACAAGTCCTTTGGTTGATCTCCCCCCCTTAGCCCTGCCCTCCCCTGCTGGATATGCCATTCTTACCGGTAACTGTGTCTTCCTGCGAAGCTGACGATGCCAATGTGTTTACAAACCCCCGCAGTCACTCCCCTGCTGGCCTCCCTCCGGTGCTGGGCGTGGGCCCTCCAAGGTCATTGCCATGGGGGTGTGGTTCCTGGGAAACTTCCGGAAACTTCCAGTCCCACAAAACCATCCAGGTCTTCCTTCAGAGAGAGTGACTTCAGATCCTTGCTCGAGATGTTATTAGAAAAGCATTTAAACCTTTGCCTTTTATCAGCCAAAACTGGTTTGGCTCAATGGATAGAGCGTCGGCTTGGGGACTGGAGGACCCGGGTTCGATTCCGATCAAGGGCATGTACCTTGGTTGCGGGCACATCCCCAGTAGGGGGTGTGCAAGAGCAGCTGGTCGATGACTCTCTCTCATCGATGTTTCTAACTATCTCTCTCCCTTCCTCTCTGTACAAAATCAATAAAATATAAACCTTTGCCTTTTATCAAACCCAATTTTAGTTGGCGTCTCTCCCCTATCCGGTGAGGCGGGCACATTGGGGAAGTCGCAGGGGGCAGGGGTGGTCTTATTGGGGGGGACCCGTGTGCCATGGTGGGCCAGCAGTGGAGTCGCACATGGTATCAGGAGGGAGGTGCTCCGTAAGCCAGGCCTGGGAATGGCCCCCGTGTCCTGCTGTGTGGGTTAGACATGGACACGTCATTGCATCTTTTCCAGCAGCTCTGCTGTCGGTGCTCACACAGGACGGGGGCGGGGCGGGGGGGTGCTAACTTCTCGGCTGATCAGAAAAGCCAGGGTGCTGAGCACAGCACACGTGGAGGGGTGCGGTTCACGCTCCGGCCTCCCTAGCCTTCCCGTGGAATGCTGGGAGAATCCCCGGAAGTGACTCATGGGTCCCGAGCAGATGCTGTGAGCCCCTTCGTCACCTGATCAGACAGAAAAGGACGGAGCCGAGTACGGGAAGAGCTCAGGTCCCTTTCAGATGCTCAGATCCCGTTTCACGTGGGTTCCTCGCCTTTACAGACGTGCCAGCAAACTATAGCCTTTGATGTAATCACCGGGAGAGGTGGGGACACTCTGCTCTCTGCTGCCCTGGATGTGTGTGTTCAATAAATAATCTTTTGCTTTAATTTTTAAAGTTAAGCTTAGGAGAAAGGCTTCTGGGGTCAGTAATTTGATAGAGAAAGGAATACGAATTCTCTCTCTCCCCCCTCCCCTCTCCTCCATTCCTCCTCACCCCTTCCTTTCCCCTCCCCTATTCCCCACCCCCTTCCCTGCCTTCCCCTTTCTTTAGACCAATATTTTACATTTGTATGCTGCTTTACTTGTCTTTGTTTCATTTTTTTCTTTCCAAAATATACTTTTTAAAAATATATATATTTTATTGATATTGTACAGAGAGGAAGGGAGAGAGATAGAGAGTTAGAAACGTCGATGAGAGAGAGTCATCGATCAGCTGCCTCTTGCACACCCCCCACTGGAGATATGCCTGCAACCAAGGTACATGCCCTTGACCAGAATCGAACCCGGGATCTTTCTGTCCCCAAGCCGATGCTCTATCCATTGAGCCAAAACCGGTTTCGGCCCAAAATATACTTTTATTGACTTCAGAGAGGAAGGGACAGGGAGAGAAAAATAGAAACATCAGTGATGAGAGGGAATCCTGGATCGGCTGCCTCCTGCACTGGGGATCGAGCCCACAACCCGGGCCTGTGCCCTGACCGGGAATTGAACTGTGACCTCCTGGTTCATAGGTTGACGCTCAACCACTGAGCCACTCCTGCCAGGGTTTCTTAATTGTTTCTTCACAAATGTCCTTCAAGGGAGGAGACAGAGGCCAGGATTTGGACCCTGGAAGGTGGGCCTCATCCCAGCATTGTGCTCCGTCCACCGTGGCCCCGGCCTCGGGACCCTCCCCTCAGCACCGTTCTTCTGAGTGGGGACCGGGCCAGCCGGGCACCAGGCCGGGCATCCGACAGCCCGGGGCCCTGGGCACACGCTACGCTTCAGCTTTCTGCTCTGCCAGTTGGTTCCCACCCTCAGCGGGCAGGCCTGTGGGGGCAGGACGTGGCCTCGCGCATTACGCGCACCCCCGTGTAGTTGAAATATTTCATTAAAAATTGACAAGCTGCCGAAACCGGTTTGGCTCAGCGGATAGAGCGTCGGCTTGCAGACTGATAGGTCCCAGGTTCGATTCCGGTCAAGGGCATGTGCCTTGGTTGTGGGCACGTCCCCAGTAGGGGGTGTGCAAGAGGCAGCTGATGGATGTTTCTCACTCATGGATGTTTCTAACTTTCTATCCCTCTCTCTTCCTCTCTGTAAAAAAATCAATAAAATATATTAACAAACAAAAATTGACAAGCTCCCCCGGAATTTGCATCAGCCCTGGCCCGTGATGAGATGAAGATGGCCAGACACAGAGTTTAAAAACAACTCGGCCCAGGCTCAGCGCGGGCCACATCAAGCCATAGAGGAAGAGGAGGAGGAGGAGGAGGAGAAGGAGGGGGAGGAGGAGGAGGGGGAAGAGGGGGAGGAGGAGAAGAAGGGGGAGGAGAAGGAGGAGGAGGGGGAGGAGAAGGAGGAGAAGGGGGAGGAGGAGGAGGAGGGGGAGGAGGAGGAGGAGAAGGAGAAAAAGAGGAGGAGGAGGAAGAGGAGGAGGAGGAGGAGGAGAAGGAGGGAGAGGAGAAGGAGGAGGAGGGGGAGGAGAAGGAGGGGGAGGAGGAGGAGGGGGAGGAGGAGGAAGGGGAGGAGGAGGAGGGGGAGAAGGAGGAGGAGCCCGTCTGCCCTGCCATGTACACACACCTCGTGTCTTTGCATCCCTCGTGCCTAGGCCGGTGCCTGGCACATAGTAGGGACTGAACATCATTGGACTGAACTAGCGACATAGTAGGGAAGACCGGGTCAGGGTGTCAGTGCTGTCCTGGTCCCAGGACCGGAGTCTCCGGAGCTGCGAGTGAGGCCTCAGCTCCACTCGGCTCGGCTCAGAGCTCAGGGTCCGAGCCCAGGGCAGGCGGTCATTTCCGTGGGCACCACGTTCAGCCGTGGGCGTGGGAAAGGGCCAGCCATGGGCCCCAGGTGTCTGTGCACCGTTGCCAGGAGCAGGTCAGCGTCCCAGGGAGACGTGCTTCTGTGCCCGCAGAGCCGGCGTCCATCGCTGCCTCCGTGGGACCCCAAATAGCCGCTCAGACAGAGGCCCTCCTGCTCCCGGGACACGCCTCAGACGCTGGCGAGGGAGCAGCCGCTAGCAATGACACTGACCATGTGGTTTTCCTCCGAGAGGCCCGGCGAGCGGCGGCGGGGAGCGAACCCCGGAGCTAGCGTTCATGCCGGGCTCCTGGATCTGTGGCTTCGGGGCCGGCACCAGCCCGAGAGGGCGGTCGTGGCCGCCTCTTCATCCAAGGCATTGGGTTGCCGGGGTGCCGCTCACCCCACTTTACCTGAACAGGAAGGCCGGGAGCCTGCTGTGCCATTTCTTTCTTTTTCTTTTTTTTTTTTCAATATTTTAAAAAATTAATTTATTTTTATTGATTATGGTATCACCTAATTGTCCTCATTCCCTCATTCCCATCCCAAACCCCTCCCCACATATGCCCCCGCCCTCCCTGTTGTCCATGGCCACTGGCCAGGCCCATAGGCATGCACACAAGTCCTTTGGTTGATCTCTCCCCCTTGCCCCCACCCTCCCCTATATATTTTTTATTGATTTTTTTACAGAGAGGAAGAGAGAGGGTTAGAGAGTTAGAAACATCGATGGGAGAGAATCATTGGTCAGCTGCCTTCTGCACCCCCCCCCACTGGGGATGTGCCCGCAACCAAGGTACATGCCCTTGACCGGAATCGAACCTGGGACCCTTCAGTCCGCAGGCCGACGCTCTATCCACTGAGCCACACCGGTTTCGGCCTGCTGTGCCGTTTCTATAAGGAAGCCAGGGGCACACGGAATAGCCCACCAGGTCATCACAAGCACCCCCGGAGGCCCCACAGCCCGGAGGCCGGTGCTGCGGCCTCACCGGGCACGTCATCGTTCTGCAGTTTCCCAAACTTTTGACCCATGGGTACCCCTTCTATAATTTTTGTAACACTGAGTACCCCTCGTCCTCGTGAGAACGTAGAATTAGGCGCCGCTAAGCACGGTGCAGTGCATATCCCCACCAAACTCCAGTGCCATGCGTACCCCCACCAGACTCTCCCCGTACCCCTGGGGGTGCGCGCACTGCACTCCGGGAAACGCTGGTTTACAGCATGAGGGTCCCACGCACGTGCGTCCCACTCAGTCCCTCCGTCCCCTGTCCGTCTGTCCGCCCGGCAGGTGAAGGTCATGCTGCGCATCTGCTCCCCGCCGGCCCGCGACTCGGCCGAGTCCAGCGCCTTCCTGAAGGTGGACCCGCGGAAGAAGCAGGTGACCCTGTACGACCCCCTGGCCTGCGGGGGCCAGGGCGCCTTCCAGAAGAGGGGCAGCCAGGTGCCCCCCAAGATGTTCGCCTTCGACGCGGTGTTCCCGCAGGACGCCTCTCAGGTGGGAGCGGACCCCCATACCTCCCCCCCTCCACCTCTCTCCCCCCATCCCCCAGCCCCAGCCCCGGGTGCAGACCCCCATACCTCTCCCCCCTGCACCTCTCTCCCCCCATCCCCCAGCCCCAGCCCTGGGTGCAGACCCCCATACCTCTCTCCGCTCCACCTCTCCCCCCATCCCCCAGCCCCAGCCCCGGGTGCGGACCCCCATACCTCTCCCCGCTCCACCTCTCTCCCCCCACCCCCATCCCCAGCCCCGTGTGCGGACCCCCATACCTCTCCCCCCTCCACCTCTCTCCCCCATCCCCCATCCCCAGTCCCGGGTGCGGACCCCCATCCCTCTCCTCTCTCCACCTCTCTTCCCCCACCCCCCAGGCCCAGCCCTATGTGCGGACTCCCATACCTCTCCCCCCTCCACCTCTCTCCCCCCATCCCCTATCCCCAGCCCCGGATGCAGACCCCCATCCCTCTCCCCCCTCCATCTCTCTCCCCCCATCCCCTATCCCCAGCCCCGGGTGCAGACCCCCATCCCTCTCCCCCCCTCTACCTCTCTCCCCGCCATCCCCCATCCCCAGCCCCGGGTGCAGACCCCCATCCCTCTCCCCCCTCCACCTCTCTCCCCCATCCCCTATTCCCAGCCCCGGGTGCGGACCCCCATACCTCTCCCCCCTCCACCTCTCTCCCCCCATCCCCCATTCCCAGCCCCGGGTGCGGACCCCCATCCCTCTCCCCCATCCACCTCTCTCCCCCCACCCCCATCCCCAGCCCCGGGTGTGGACCCCCATACCTCTCCCCGCTCCACCTCTCTCCCCCCACCCCCATCCCCAGCCCCGGGCCGGGCAGTGCTCAGCCAGTGCCCGGAGCTGTTGCCCACTCGCTCATCCAGCCTAGACCAGTTCTGCTCTGTGACCCGCTCTGCTGGTCTGGGCTGTGCCATGGGCTGGAGGCGGCGCCCAGAGCACCCGCAGGAGCAGCCCCCCCCCGCCCACGGACGTCGGTCTGGGCTCCGTGGCGCAGTGCGTTGGGGGAACCGGAGTTTGACGGTGGGCGGGACCGCGGTGCCAGGATTTCACCGAGACGGGTGCCTGGGAGAAGGAGGGGCAAGCCAGCTGTGGGTGCCGCCCGGAAGCGGGGGGTCATGGAGGGAACGGGGCGTGTCAGGACCACGACCTGAGATGGAGGCAGCTGCCTGTTGGACCCCTCTCCCGCCCCCACCTCTGGGGGGGGGGGGTGTAAGAGGGAAAAGCATTTCCGGGAGCTGGGTTGGATGTAGGCAGGATCCTAGGAGCCTCTGGTCCTACAAGACAGAGAATCATCAGCTGCCTCCTGCAGGCCCTTTGCTGGGGATCCAGCCTGCAACCCGGGCCCGTGCCCTGACCGGGAATTGAACTCTGACCCCCTGGTTCAAGGGTCCGTGCTGAACCCTGAGCCACACCAGCCGGGCAGGACACCAGCCTCCTGACGCTAAGTATAGACAGAACCTCCTTGCTCCTGTCGCCTCTATGAGGCATCCTGTGCCCTTCAGTGGCCGTGGCTGTGGCCGGCTGCCTGCGGCGGGGCAGCCCCCGCTGGCCTGGCTTCATGGAGGCGACCCAGTCCCTCGGCTGCCACACCACACGGCACACACCCGTGGCTTCGGAGGCTGAAGTCCGAGGTCAGAGTGTCTGGCAAGTGAAGCCGGGGCCCCTTCCTGGTTCGCAAACAGCATCTCTGCTGGGACCTCACAGGGCGGAGGGACACAGAGCCTGGGGGCTTCTCTCTGCGTCCCAGTCCCGAGGCCCCACCCCGTGACCTCACCGCCTCCAACGGCACCACTAGGATATACACTGAGTGGCCAGATTATGCGTTCAGAGATCATAAGAATCTGGCCACTCAGTATGTGTATGTATGTATGTGTATGTATGTGTATGTGTGTGTGTATGTATGTGTAGGTATGTGTATGTATGTGTATGTGTGTATATTAGAGGCCCGGTGCATGAATCCACGCATGGGTGGGGTCCCGCCAGCCTGGCCAGGGGGAGGGGACATGGGCGGTTGGCCGGCCTGCCTGCTGGTCGAACTCCTGGTTGAGGGGACAATTTGCATATTAGCCTTTTATTCTATAGGAATGTGGGAGGGTGGGGAGGGTTCCCCCGTGGGAGAGCAGGGCTGCCTGGGGCCTGGGCCCTCCCTGCACTGGGCTCAGCAGGGCCCCCCGAGTCTCCGGGCCTCAAAAAAGCAGCTGGTGCCCCCCAAGGGCCGCTGGAGGCTCCTAACAAACTGCAGATGGACAGTCACTGGCCACTCTTCTCCGTGGACACAGGCAGGGCTTCGGCCTGTCCTGTCTCCTCGGTGGCTGGCGCAGGTGACTCCCGGGTGGCCCTGTGGTACCCAGCAGCCTGCACACTCCCTGCAGCCCCGTGTCTGTGCAGCTGGCTTTAGGGATGGATGGGGTGGGCTCCCAGCTCCTACCTCTGTCTCCCCCTGTGTCCAAGGAGGGCAGAGTTCGCTCAGCCTCTGGCACGTTCCATCGAGATTCTGCGGTGGCCCAGGCCCTGGGGGTATGATGGATCCTGGGGCCCCCACCCCCGTCAGCCCTGTCCTGCCCTCCTCCCCCTGGACGGTGCCCCAGCAGAGCAGCAGAGACCACCCACAGCTGCTGGGAGGGCTTTTCCGTTGGTCTGGGAGAGAGGTGCTTTCTGAACACTGGCTTCTCTGGCGCTGAAGAGCCCATTCATGGCCGAGCCACGTTCCCCGGTGCCGCCCCTGGGTGGCCGTGGCACTGACCGCAGCGCCGCCTGTGGTTCCCATAGCTTCTGGATGCTTCCAGGAGATCTGGCTCCGTGCTGGGAGGGAGAGGACCCTCCAGTCTGCAGGCCGATGCTCTATCCACTGAGCCAAACCGGTTTTGGCTTAAATATTTTTGTCTTGATTTCAGAGAGAGGGAGATGGAGAGAGAAACATCAGTGATGACAGAGAATCATGGATCAGCTGCCTCCTGCACGCCCCCTACTGGGGATCCATCCTGCAACCCGGGCACATGCCCTGCCCGGGAATTGAACTGTGACCTCCTGGTTCATGGGTGCATGCTGAACCCCTGAGCCACACCAGCCGGGCAGGACACCAGCCTCTTGACGCCAGCAGCCGTAGATCCTTCTTGCTCCTGTCGCCGCTATGAGGCAGCCTGTGTCCTTCCGTGGCTGTGGCTGCCGCCAGCTGCCTGCCGCGGGGCAGCCCCCGTGGCCTGGCTCCACGGAGGCGACCAGAAACCGGCGTGGCCCCAGAACGCACCGAGGCCGTGGGGTGACAGGGCGGAGCAGGGGTCAGTGGGACATGCACCCGGCCCACGGAGCCTGCCCCCGCGCCCGCCCCCCACGCCGGGAGTCAGCGTGTCATTGGGGGAGGAAGTGTGTGCGCTGCCTGTATCGGGGCAGAGAGAAAGAAAAGGCCGAAAAGGAGGAGAAAGAGGAAGGAGGTGGGGAGAGAACGCAGGCATCACAGCCTCCTGCCTCCAGTAGAACGATGGTGGTTCTCAAGGTCCCTTCCTGAGTGACCCTCGAGGTCACCCGTTCCCCTCTAAAGGCTGGCCCGGTTTATAAGGGTGTGTGCCGGGTGCGGCGTGTGTGAGCATGTATGTATGAGTGTGTGATCGTGCATATATGAGCATGTGCGTGAGCGTGTGTGAGACCACACATGTGTGAGTGTGCATGTATGAGTGTGTGAGTGTGCATACATGAGCATATGTGATGCATGCATGAGCATATGTGTGAGCATATGTGTGCGAGCGTGTGAGAGCGTGCATCTGTGAGTGTGTCGGTGTGCATGCATGAGTATGTATGTATGCATGTGGGAGCATGCGTGTATGTGAGTGTGAGCATGCATGCGTGAGCATGTGTGTGAACATGCATTGTGAGAGAGTGTGTGTGTGTGCGCGCACACGCACATGTGTGAGAAAGGATCTAGTTAGCAGGAGCAAATGGAGCGTTTAAATGCCTCATCCGGAGGCCAGAACAGCGGCAGGGGCGTGTGTGAGTCCATAGAGGCTCCGGTGTCCCCTCGCGGCTCTGCCTGGTGAGGGACAGCGCTGAGATGTCTGGGAGGGGCAGGGGCCTGGGTTACTGGTGTGACGCCGGCGGGATGGGGGTACCGGGGCTGTTGGAGTCCCGTCTGGGCGCGCCGTGGCCCCGAGCGGGAAGCCGGCTCCTGCCGCCAGCGAGGCCCGCTCACCGCCTCCTCTCTCCCCGCAGGCGGAGGTGTGCGCGGGCACCGTGGCTGAGGTCATCCAGTCTGTGGTCAACGGGGCGGACGGCTGCCTGTTCTGCTTCGGCCACGCCAAGCTGGGTCCGTGAGGCTCCGTCCCCTGTGCCGCTCCGGGCTCCCTTCCCCGCGCCCCCTCCTGGTCCCGGCCCCCGGCGGGAGGAGGGGCTGCCCCCGAGGGCCGAGTTAGAGGACCCCGACGGGCGTCCTGCTGCTGAGAGGAGGTGTCCGTTCGGGATGGAACCATCATCCAGGGAAGCCCTAAGCTCCAGAGATGAGCAGGGAGCATGGGGTGGTTCCCATGGGGTCCAGGTCAGGGTCACACCCAGTGAACCCACAGGATAACGTACCCCCTGAGCAGAGGCTGCTGGGAAGCATGAACCCCGCCCCCCCCCCCCCCCCCCCCACACACACACACAGCATTTGGGTTGGAGATGGAGCAGCTCCAGGCAGAGCCCAGGCCACACTGCACCGTGGGCCGTTCTGCGGCCTCCCTTCCCCCCCTCCAGCCCCGCCCGCCCCTCGGGCACCTGGGAGGGCAGCAGCCGACCTCTGCAAGGGCCTCCCCACCCTGACCCTGGCCGCCTGTGCACGGGCCTCGCCTCCGGCCGGGCGAGCGAGTGAGAGGGTCCCTTGGCCCCGACGCCGCCCGAGGCCCTGGTGCTGGAGGGCAGGTCCAGGGGGACAGAGAGCCCCTCCCTCCTCCCCTCCCCTCCTCTTCTCCATCCCTGATCGGAGCCCTGACCAGGCTCCCTGGGTTTGCTCACACGGCCGTGAACTTGAGGGGGTGTGAGGAGCAGGGGGTGGGCGGTGAAATGACGCACCGAAGAGCAGTGAGCCCTGCCTCCTGCTCCTCCGGGTCAGACCATGCAGAGCGGGGGGCGTGTGGCATCGGGGTCCCCCTGGAGGCACTGGTGACTCAGGGGCGTCCTTGGCTGTGGCTCTGCAGTCCGGCTGCAGCCCTTCTGTCAGGAGCGCCGGGAAGGGGCCATGGGCCGTGGGTCACTGTCGGCAAACGCTCCGTGTCCCGCTCTCCGTCCTCCCCTCTCCCCTCCCTCCCGCCCCCATGTCTCTCTCCTGCCGCCCGGGCCCCGCTCCTGAGGCTGGGAGCCGCCTGGACCCTCACTCGCCACCCCCCCCCCCACCGGCCCCACAGGCAAGTCGTACACCATGATCGGCAGGGACGACTCCACACAGAGCCTGGGAATCATCCCCTGCGCCATCGCCTGGCTCTTCAAGCTCATCAACGAGCGCAAGGAGAAGACGGGCGCCCGCTTCTCCGTGCGCGTGTCGGCCGTGGAGGTGTGGGGCCGCGAGGAGAGCCTGCGCGACCTGCTGGCCGAGGTGGCCACGGGCAGCCTGCAGGACGGCCAGTCCCCCGGCGTGTACCTGTGCGAGGACCCGGTCTGCGGCACGCAGGTGAGCAAGGCGCGGGGCCGGGATCGGGGGCTCGGCTGCCCCCCCCCCCGGGCTGGGTGGGCCCCCAGGCGGGGTCCTGGGTACGGGGATCCGGGGGCCTCGGCCCGCCCCCCGGGCTGGCTCCTCAGGCGGCTCCCTCCCGGGCACGGGCACCGGGCAGCCCACGCGCGTTTACGCCCACGTGGCCTGGCACCGTGGCTCGCCCACCTAAACGTGGGTGCCCGGACGTCACTGACAGCGAGCAGGGCTTTCCCCTGGGGTAGCATTTGGGGGAAATTGAATTTCCATCCTTTACACCTTGTTCAGGGGGTGGGGGTGGGGGACACAGTGCAATCTTCCTTTTGTTTGTTTGTTGTTTGTTTATTTATTTAAAATATATTCCTTTGTTGACTTCCGAGAGGAAGGGAGAGGGAGAGAGAGAGAGAGAAACATCAATGACGAGAGAGAATCATGGATCCGCTGCCTCCTGCACCTGCTGGGGACTGACCCTGCCACCCAGGCATGTGCCCTTGGCCGGCATCAAACCGGGGACCCTTCAGCCCTCAGGCTGATGCGCTATCCACTGAGCCAAACCAGCGAGGGCACAATCTTCCTTTTGTTTAAAGCAAACGGGAATGTTTGCTGCTCGCACACGTGGCCGCGGCCACCACGGACGGGGCTGCCCACGGCTCTGTGCCGGCCTCCCGGCCTGGCTCGCAGCGGGTCGGTCCTGATGCAGGAAACAGCGTGAGCGTGAGCGCTGTCCGGTGAGGACCGCAATGCCAGCGTGGCACCTGGGAGCCAGGAGAAGCTGCCACCCCCTGGCAGGCGGCCGGGCCCGTGCCCGTGTTCTCTCCTGCTGCTCGGCAGTGACAGCACCAGGTGGGGCTGCCGGTTCCCACCAGGCGTCCCTCTCCAGGCCCAGCAGTGGGCTCTCCGGCCTTGGCCACCCCCGCCACGTCCCCCCCGCCCCCCACATGCAGGCATTCAGGGAGGGACAGGCCCCCTCTCTCCCCCTGTGCAGAGGCCCCGTTCCTGCAGGAGGCCCCCATCCCCAAGCTCTTCCTGACTTACAAGGCCCCACATGGACCTTCCCAGCCTCACCTCTTACACTCCCCATCCCCCCCGACCCTCCCACCCCACCCCCCGGCCGCTCCCAGTGAATTACCCAGGTCAGTGGCGAGTCCATCGCTGGGACCTTGTTAAAATGCAGACGCCGGCTCGGCAGGCCTGGTGGGGCCTCGATGGTGCGTTTCCCACAAGCTTCCCAAGGAGGCCCCCCCTTGGAGCAGCAAAGCTCTAGGCACCACCGCCGCCGCCCCCTCGGACCCCGGGCCTCCGCACGCTCTGCTCCCGGCGCGCGGGGACACCTCCCTCCGGCTCTGACCGCCCGGGGTCCGAGGCTCCGACACGGTGCCCACGACGCTGTCTCCAGCCCAGGGGTCGGCAAACCCATTCGTCCACAGAGGCAGATGCCAACAGCACAACGATTGGCATTTCTCTCGAGGGCCACATTTTTAAAAACTTAAACTTCTTCTCACGCCACTTCTTCAACACAGGCGCGCCCAGGCCGTGGTGTTTTGTGGAAGAGCCGCCCTCCAGGGGCCAACGAGCCGCCTGTGGCTCTCGAGCCGCGGTTTGCCGACCAGGGGCCTAGCCCATTAGTGAGAATGCCGTGCACGTGGACCCGGGGGCTGCAGCTAAAACAGACGTCGCTTGTTAACTAACGCACAGGAGGCATCCAGGCCTCCCGGGGTTTGCAGGCGCCTCTGACACTGACGCCGCGCGTCTGTCCTGGGCGTCTGTCCTGCCTCCACTGTCCTCCCGGCTCTAATTAAATCGCTGGGGAAACGGGAGCCGCGCTGAGCTGGCCGAGTTCTCCCACTTCCTTGGGCGCCGTGAGGTCAATCACAGAAGCGGAATCGCCCCTCGCAGCCTCCCTGCCGCGGCCGCCCCGCCTGTGCGCTCAGATGCAGGCCCCTCCCCGGGGTTAGGCGAACCGACGGCCCCCGTGCTGGTGGGCTGTCCTCCGCGGCCTTCTGCTCCCGCTCAGAGACATCCGTGTGCTTTTTTATTTGTTTTTTTATATCTTTGTGGATTTCAGAGAGGAAGGGAGAGGGAGAGAAACGTCAGTGATGAGAGAGCATCATTGATGAGCTGCCTCCTGCACGCCACCCCCTGGGGACGGAGCCCACCGCCTGGGTGTGCACCCTTCACTGGAATCAAATCTGAGACCCTTCAGTCCACAGGCCGGTGCGCTATCCACTGAGTCACACCAGCGAGGGCTGCTTTTTAAATTCTTTTTTTTTTTTTTAATATATTTTATTGATTTTTACAGAGAGGAAGGAAGAGAGACAGAGAGCTAGAAACGTCAATGAGGAGAGAGAAACATCGACCAGCTGCCTCTTGCCAACCCCCTACCGGGGATGTGCCCGCAACCAGCGTACCTGCCCCTGACCGGAATCGAACCCGGGACCTTTCAGTCCGCGGACCGACGCTCTACCACTGAGCCAAACCGGTTTTGGCGAGGGCTGCTTTTTAAAATATATATATTTTAATTGATTTTAGAAAGGAAGGAGAGTGAGAGAGAGAGAGCCACTGATGGGCTGCCTCCTGCACTGGGATCGAGCCTGCCACCTGGGCATGTGCCCTGAGCAGGAACCAAGCGGTGACCTTCTGGTCGCAGGCCGCCGGGTGGGCCGTGTGTTTGCTCGGCACCTGCGGTTCACAGGAGCGCCGTGAACTGAAACGGGAAGCACAGGCCCCCGGGGGGGAGGGGGAGGCCTCCGCAGTGCGCGGTGCCGCTGAGGACCACGTGCGCGGCCGGCTGTGCGGGCGGCGGCCCCCGGGCGGGCGGGCGGGCGGCGTCAGCTCCTCCCTGTCTTCCAGCTGCAGAACCAGAGCGAGCTGCGGGCGCCCACGGCCGAGAAGGCCGCCTTCTTCCTGGACGCCGCGCTGGCCGCACGCCGGGGCCAGCGGCAGGGCTGCGAGGAGGACGACCTGCGCAGCTCCCACATGCTCTTCACGCTGCACCTGTACCAGTACCGCATGGAGAAGAGCAGCAAGGGCGGCAGTGAGTGCCCCACCGCCCCGCCCCCAAGCCCCCGCTGTCCTCCCCACTGTCCTGCCCCACTGTCCTCCCCCCCGTCCTACCCCACTATCCTGCCTTCACTGTCCTCCCCCCCGTCCTCCCCCCCGTCCTCCCCCCCTGTCCTCCCCCCGTCCTCCCCCCCCTGTCCTCCCCCCTGTCCTGCCCCGTCCTCCCCCGTCCTCCCCCGTCCTCCCCCGTCCTCCCCCTGTCCTCCCCCTGTCCTCCCCCCTGTCCTCCCCCCTGTCCTCCCCCCGTCCTCCCCCCTGTCCTCCCCCCCTGTCCTCCCCCCGTCCTCCCCCCCCTGTCCTCCCCCCTGTCCTGCCCCGTCCTCCCCCGTCCTCCCCCGTCCTCCCCCGTCCTCCCCCTGTCCTCCCCCTGTCCTCCCCCCTGTCCTCCCCCCTGTCCTCCCCCCGTCCTCCCCCGTCCTCCCCCCTGTCCTCCCCCTGTCCTCCCCGCTGTCCTCCCCCGTCCTCCCCCCTGTCCTCCCCCGTCCTCCCCCCTGTCCTCCCCCGTCCTCCCCCCTGTCCTCCCCCCGTCCTCCCCCCTGTCCTCCCCCGTCCTCCCCCGCTGTCCTCCCCGTCCTCCCCCCCGTCCTCCCCCCTGTCCTCCCCCGTCCTCCCTCCTGTCCTCCCCCCGTCCTCCCCCCTGTCCTCCCCCGTCCTCCCCCGCTGTCCTCCCCGTCCTCCCCCCCGTCCTCCCCCCCATCCTCCCCCGTCCTCCCCCCTGTCCTCCCCCGTCCTCCCCCACTGTCCTCCCCCCTGTCCTCCCCCCTGTCCTCCCCCCCTGTCCTCCCCCCGTCCTCCCCCCTGTCCTCCCCCCGTCCTCCCCCCTGCCCTCCCCCCGTCCTCCCCCATCCTCCCCCCGTCCTCCCCCCATCCTCCCCCCTGTCCTCCCCCGTCCTCCCCCACTATCCTCCCCCCTGTCTCCCCCCCGTCCTCCCCCCCGTCCTTCCCCCCGTCCTCCCCCCCTGTCCTCCCCCCTGTCCTCCCCCCTGTCCTTCCCCCTGTCCTCCCCCTGTCCTCCCCCTGTCCTCCCCCCTGTCCTCCCCCCTGTGCTCCCCCCCTGTCCTCCCCTCCACTGTCCTCCCCTCCACTGTCCTCCCTCCTGTCCTCCCCCCACTGTCCTCCCCTCCCCCATCCTCCCCCCCTGTCCTGCCCCTGTCCTCCCCCGTCCTCCCCACTGTCCTGCCTCCACTGTCCTCCCCCCTGTCCTGCCCCGTCCTCCCCCGTCCTCCCCCGTCCTCCCCCGTCCTCCCCCCTGTCCTCCCCCTGTCCTCCCCGCTGTCCTCCCCCGTCCTCCCCCCTGTCCTCCCCCTGTCCTCCCCGCTGTCCTCCCCCGTCCTCCCCCCTGTCCTCCCCCTGTCCTCCCCGCTGTCCTCCCCCGTCCTCCCCCCTGTCCTCCCCCGTCCTCCCCCCACTGTCCTCCCCCACTATCCTCCCCCCCTGTCCTCCCCGCTGTCCTCCCCTGTCCTCCCCCGTCCTCCCCGCTGTCCTCCCCCGTCCTCCCCCGTCCTCCCCCCTGTCCTCCCCCTGTCCTCCCCGCTGTCCTCCCCCGTCCTCCCCCCTGTCCTCCCCCGTCCTCCCCCCACTGTCCTCCCCCACTATCCTCCCCCCCTGTCCTCCCCCTGTCCTCCCCCTGTCCTCCCCCGTCCTCCCCGCTGTCCTCCCCCGTCCTCCCCCGTCCTCCCCCACTATCCTCCCCGCTGCCCTCCCCCTGTTCTCCCCCCTGTCCTCCCCTCTGTCCTCCCCCTGTCCTCCCCCGTCCTCCCCGCTGTCCTCCCCCGTCCTCCCCCCTGTCCTCCCCCGTCCTCCCCCCACTGTCCTCCCCCACTATCCTCCCCCCCTGTCCTCCCCCTGTCCTCCCCGCTGTCCTCCCCCGTCCTCCCCCCTGTCCTCCCCCGTCCTCCCCCCACTGTCCTCTCCCACTATCCTCCCCCCCGTCCTCCCCCCTGTCCTCTCCCCGTCCTCCCCCTGTCCTCCCCCCGTCCTCCCCCCTGTCCTCCCCCCATCCTCCCCCACTATCCTCCCCGCTGCCCTCCCCTGTTCTCCCCCCTGTCCTCCCCTCTGTCCTCCCCCCCGTCCTCCCCACTGTCCTGCCTCCACTGTCCTCCCCCATCCTCCCCCCGTCCTCCCCCCCGTCCTCCCCCACTATCCTCCCCCCCGTCCTCCCCCCTGTCCTCCCCCCGTCCTCCCCCTGTCCTCCCCCCGTCCTCCCCCCTGTCCTCCCCCCGTCCTCCCCCACTATCCTCCCCGCTGCCCTCCCCCTGTTCTCCCCCCTGTCCTCCCCTCTGTCCTCCCCCCCGTCCTCCCCACTGTCCTGCCTCCACTGTCCTCCCCCGTCCTCCCCCCGTCCTCCCCCCTGTCCTCCCCCACTATCCTCCCCCCTGTTCTCCCCCCTGTCCTCCCCCCGTCCTCCCCCCCCGTCCTCCCCCCTGTCCTCCCCCGTGACCTGGCCCCCGGGGCGGGTTCCCAGCCGGCGCCCCTCGCCCCCATGTGTGATTTGAGATCGCTGTGGAGCTGACGTTCGCCTTGACCTGGCCGAGGGGAGGTGCCGGTGGAGATAATCGATGAGGGTCGTGCCGCGGGCACGGGCCATGGGCCATGGGAGGGGAGAGCAGACAAAAAGGCCAGACAGCTGCTTCAGGGTGTCGTTTTGCGCCCAGACCTCGCAGGTGCTCCCGTGAGAGACCAGCTGTGCCCCCAGGCCCCGGCGGTGCGGTAGTCCTTGGCCGGAGCCGGCCGGGCGGCCCGAGAGGGGCTCTGCTTTCTGAGTGGCCTGTGGACCGGGCGGTGGGGCGGCTGAGCGGACCCCGCTGCTCCCTCCCCAGCCCCCCCCCCCATCGGGGGGTTCCCGGCCGCCCGGCCGCAGCTGCAGGGCCAGGACCCCGCCCAGGCCTCCGCGCTGACCGTGGGCTGCGCTCGGGCCTTACGGCCCGGCCTGTCTGCCAGGCTCCCGCTGGTGCCAGCCCTTCGCCGAGTCCTCAGCCGGGACCTGGGGCCAGGGCAGGTGTGGGCACGGCGGCTGGCTGGGCAGCAGCTCTGCCATCTCGGCGTCCCCTCGGTGGGGCTTTCACACCCAGCGGCCAGCGGCCGGGCTCTCAGGGGCTGTCTCGGGATGCTCCATGCCCGTGGCCCCTGAGGAGGGGAGCCCTGGGGGCCGGACCCTGTGAGCTCATTGGCTGACAGGGAGGCGGAGCCTGGAGTTCACACAGCCCCTGGGGTCTGGGCTGGGCTCCCCCACTTCTCCCAGGTCTCCTTGGTGCCCGGATCCTAGAGGCAGCTCTGGGGCCGTGGTCCGCAAACCCCGGCTCCTGAGCCGTCCGTATGCGGCTCCTTGGCCCCTTGAGGGTGGCTCTTCCACAGAACGCCACGGCCTGGGCGAGTCTGTGTTGAAGACGCTTAACGCTTAAAACACTGGGCCCTCAAGAGAAATGTCCATCGTTGGGCTGTTGGCGTTTGGCTCTGTGGGTGAGTTTGCCGACCCCTGACGGGGGTGCCTGCCGCCCCCACGTGGAAGCTCGCCCCCCTCCCCCCTTCCTCCCAGCGTCTCCCTTGGCCCGGTCTTTCCTCCTCTGTTCCTGCTCCTGGCGATGGTTTTAATTCCGCGCTAACGAGGGAGAGTTTACACTGGTCGCACCTGGCTGGGTGCCCTTGGGCGAGTGTCGGGGAATCTGTGCGGTTGTGTGACCGGCCCCGGCACTGAGATCTAGAGCGAAGCCCCCACATCGGCTCCCGGGGTCCCTGCAGTCCCCTCCGCCTGCTCGGCCCCGGGCCATGCAGATCGGATAGTTTGCCTCAGTCCGGAAGATGAGGCCAAGGGGACCACGTGGCCACACTGGCCGTGCGTCTGGTCCTTCCATGTAGCTTTTGAGATCCATCCACGTTGTCCCTTGTACTAGTCGTCCGCTGCTGCTGCTGCTGCTGCTGCTGCTTCTTTTTTTAAAATATATCTTATTGATTTTTTACAGAGAGGAAGAGAGAGGGGAAGAGAGTTAGAAACATCGATGAGAGAGACTCATCGACCAGCTGCCTCTTGTTACCGGGGATGTGCCCGTAACCGAGGTACATGCTCTTGATGGGAATCGAACCTGGGACCCCTCAGTCCGCAGGCCGACGCTCTGTCCGCTGAGCCACACCGGTTTCGGCCCCTCATTCTCCTTGCTGCCACTCACGCAGCCTTATCGGGGCCTGAAGTCGCGCCCGGGATCCCCGCCCCCAGGACGGAGGTCTCAGTGTGGGCCTGGCCTGGGCGGGAGTCCGGTTCCCTGAGGCCCTGAGCCGGCTTCACGGCTCTGACCCTCAGCCGCGGCCCCTGACCCTCTCATGCCCTGGGGGCCGGGGAGGCGGGCCGTCCGGGTCTGTCTTGGCAGCCGGCGCGGGGAGGGCGGTTGGGGGGGGGGCGTTAGACGGGGTGAACGGAATCTCTCGGGGGAATGGGTCCTTGGGGAGCTCACACCACGTACACCGGGCGTGGGGACCTTTCCTGCGGGGCCAGGTGGTTATGTTTCTCGGGCCATGCGCCATCATCGGCCCAGACAGGAGCCTGCCGTGTTTGGTCAGGCGTGGAAGTCTCGCTCCCCCGATGCCTAGGCAGGGCCAGGCCAGGTGAGTTAGCAGCCTCATATGGCCCAACGGCCTGATGTTCTCCTGATGCCCAGCGACTGCTTTTTATTTTTTAATGTATATTTGTATTTATTTCAGAGAGGAAGAGAGAGAGAGAGAGAGAGAGAGAGAGAGAGAGAGAGAGAGAGATATCCATGATGAGAGAGATCATTGATTGGCTGCCCCCTGCTCACCCCACACTGGGGATCAAGCCCACAACCCGGGCATTGAACCGGGGACCCGTCAGGCTGCAGGCCGACCCTCTATCTATTGAGCCAACCTGGCGAGGGCTAGAATAACTTTATTTTATTTTATTTTAAATATATTTTATTGATTTTTTTACAGAGAGGAAGAGAGAGGGATAGTTAGAAACATCAATGAGAGAGAATCATCGATCAGCTGCCTCCTGCACACTCCCTACTGGGGATGTGCCCGCAACCAAGGTCCATGCCCTTGACCGGAATCGAACCTGGGACCCGTCAGTCCGCAGGCCGACCCTCTATCCATTGAGCCACCCTGGCTAGGACTAGAATAACTTCCTTAAGGAAGGGAACGAGGAGGATTAGGAGAGCGGTGAGAGGGTCCAGGCCTTAATTCACATCAGGACAGAGTTCCCCTGACACCTGGGAGCTGCTGGAAGCCCAGCCCTCCACGGCGTTGGTGGCCCGTGGCTCAGCCACTGCACGTGGGAGTCTGAAAAGTGGTTACTTACTCTTTTAAGCTGTTAATAATAAAATAATAATAGTAGGCAGAGTCTGCAGCGAATCCGGTCCTCTCAGCAAAGGGTGCTGGACGAGGCCTGGATGGCGGGGAGCACTGGGGCGGCGGCCTCCGGGACAGCTCTGCTTCTGGCTCCTCACCTGGGCCTCCCGGTTCGGAACGGGGAAGCAGGGAGGACTCTTGGAAGCAGAGCAGCCGCTAATGAGCTTGTCTCAGCTGTTAGAACTTCAAACTCGGCCTCCACCGAAGTGCCCGCTAGGACATTCCCTACCCCGACCGCCCACCGTCCGTGCTTAACCCACCCGGGTTGCCGGCACATATTTACCCTCCACCTCATCCTCTTCCCATGGAGAAGCCGTGGGCGCCAATGGCTCTTAAATCACAAATTCGGGGTAAGGAGGAAGGCACGGGCCGTGAATGGCTTCCCACAGTTCCTCGGTGTCCTAACCGTCTGCAGGCGAGAGCGAGCGAGGGCGGGACCGGGCCCACGGGGGTGAGCCCCTGGCCCCTGGGGGTGCCCCTGCCGGCCGCGCCTGGCTGTAGGGAAGGGGCCAGGCCAGAATGCACGCCGTCTCCCCCCCCACGCCCCCCACGGCTCACCTGACGCCCGTGCATTACACCTGTGTAGCCTGTGACGAGGAGGTCTGGAGTGTGTTCAACATGGAAATGCTGTTTGCTCACGTATGTGGAGGGACTAACCCCTGTGGCCGGGCATTCAGACTCAGGGAGGGGACAGTTATTAATTCGCCAGGCAGAGAGCCGCGGGCGCTGTCCGCTGGCCCCGGGGAGCGGAGATGACGGGTTCAAAGAAGTTTCCGAGCCGAGGCCGGTGTGGCTCAGTGGATAGAGCGTCGGCCTGTGGACTGAAGGGTCCCGGGTTCAAATTCCGGTCAAGGGCATGTACGTTGGTTGCGGGCACATCCCCGGTGGGGGGTGTGCAGGAGGCAGCTGATGGATGATTCTCTCTTGTCGATGTTTCTGGCTTTCTGTCCCTCTCTCTTCCTCTCTGTAAAAACTCAATAAGATATATTTTTTAAAAAGCCAAAGAGGTTTCCGAGGCTAGAGCTAAGCTCCGTGAGCACACGCCTGGGCCGTATACACACACACACACACACACACACACACACACAGATCCACCCTGTAGTAGACGGAGTGGCGTGTGCTAAACGTGTCCAGTCAGGATGGGAAGGGAAGGTCCGTGGGGGCGTGTCACTGCTCTGTGTATGCACTAGGTCATGCTTAGACTATTTCCCTGGTTTACAGAGTCTGTGGCAGTTAGTGGGACTGACATTTCACCGGGCACGGGGACCCCCACCCCGCTTTGCTAATCTGTGAGGCTGCGGACTCCAGGGAAGCCCAGCTCCGGAGAATCGTGGACAATGGGTGACTCTCTCTGCCCTGTAGTTTCGCTGCGTTTCCGAGAGAGAGAGAGAGAGAGAGAGAGAGAGAGAGAGAGAGAGAGAGAGACCAGTCTGTCACCTGTGATTCAGAGACACGCCCGTCGGCAGCGAGGGACTGAGTTTAAAAGGGGAGATCATGTGAAATGGTCCGTGCATGTCACCGACGTGTTATTTCGGCTCCCAGCACACGCACGCAGGTGCTCCGGCCTCGATCCTCCGCTCTGGGCGGGGCCTGCTGCCTGAGATGCAGCTGCTGCCTCTCGTAAGCACATGCATGTCCGCCGTCTGGCCTGCGCTTGGCATTTCCTCTGTGTGACTCGGGGACTCGGTGCCCTGGGCGGCCAACAGAGAGACTTGCTCTGGATTCCTAGCATGTTTTCCACTCTGTAACTTTCCATTCACACCTATTTAGCGTCTTTTTTTAAAAACACACACACACACACACACACACACACACTCATTTTTATCACATCTTTCCAAAGCACTGGATTTAACGTAGAAACGTTAGTCTTTACACGGTCTTATTATTGCTTTACATAATAACGTGATTATATTTCGCTAGAGGCCTGGTGCATGGCATTTGTGCACGCGGGAGGGTCCCTCAGCCTGGCCTGCACCCTCTCGCAGCCTGGGAGCCCTCGGAGGATGACCAGCTGATGTCCGGGGACAGAGGGCCTCAGCCAGCAGGCAGACATCCTCAGCACTGGCGGAGGCGGGAAGGCTCCTACCACCACAGATATGCTCACTAGCCAGGAGCCTGGCTTCTGGCTGAGAGGCACTCCCCCTGTGTGAGCACACTGGCCACCAGGGGGCGGCTCCTGCATTGAGCGTCTGCCCCCTGGTGGTCAGTGTACGTCATAGCAACCGGTCGTTCCACCGTTGAGCCGAAACCAGCCCTCTGACATCCCCCAAGGGATCCTGGATGGCAAGAGGGTGCAGGCCAGGCTGAGGGACCCCAACAGTGCACAATTGGGGCAGGGAGGGACAGAGGAAGGCTCAAGGGCATGTCTGGCCTATCTCACGGGCCCCCCCACCCTCTGCCCAGCCCCCCCACCCTCTGCCCGGCCCCTCCCTGAGCCCTGCAGGGTGATGAGGCATTTGGTAACATCCTCAGCACACACACAGGGCGCCTTTGTTCTCTGCTGCGTCAGGACCTGCCCCTCATGCACTCGGTGCATCATCTCAGAGGCCTGGCTTTGCCTTCAGTCTGCAGGCCGGGGACTGTCCGTCCTCCTGTCTGTGGACAGTAGTCACGCTGCAAAGCAGATGCCGTTTTGCTTTAAAAGTAACTCTTTTCCTTGCACGGTGCCGCGGCCTGACCTTGCAGAATAGGAAACGGGATAAGAGAGGAGCACAGGACATCTCCCCTTGCAAGGATGTTGGCTGGACATGCCGGGAGGCAAACAGAGCTTCCGTCCTGGGTGTGAGGCCTGGGGGTGAGGCCTGGGAGTGAGGCCTGGGGGTGGGGCCTGGGGGTGAGGCCTGGGGGTGAGGCCTGGGGGTGAGGCTCTGGGCCGTAGACATGCCAGGAAGGAGCGCCCTGCGACCAGCATTCACCTCCTTCGCCTTCTCGGCAGGAGAGCTGGACACGGAGGGGGATGGTGGGTGGGGGAGAGCCGAGGTCAGGGCCCAGGTTCCCGGTGACCGCCCCCTGCAGCCTGAACCCTGACACTCCACGCAGCACCATCCCGTGGCTCCGCCCGCAGCTCCGGGGGTGCCCAGACTGGCCCCGTGCCAGCATGTCCCCCCGGCCCCAGGCGGCCACCCACCCCTGCCTCAGCTTTCTCTGCCGACCGGGCGCGCCGTGCCCACCGCCGGGCGCCCACAGAGCCCCCGTGGCTCCCTCTGCCCTGGCCCCCGCACAGAAGGGGGAGGCGGGGGAGCAGGGAGCTGCGGGGGTGGGCGAGGTGCTGGGTGTGAGCTGGGCACCCGGGCAGGTGGGGATGCAGAGGCCTGGGGAGCGAGAGGGGAGGGCGGTGTGTAATCTGGTGAGGTTTGTTGTACATGGACGTGGGCACCCGGAAACCAGCACCACACTCCAGAGAGGACACATGCCGAACACCCCAAAAGTTCTGGGACCTTTGCGATCGCTCCCCCCAGCTCCTCTCCCTCCTCCCTCCAAATCCCCCCTCCTCCCTCCACTCCCCTCTGCCCTCCCTCCAGCTCCCCCCTCCTCCCTCCACTCCCCTCTGTCCTCCCTCCAGCTCCTTCCCTCCTCCTCCAGCTCCTTCCCTCCTCCCTCCAGCTCCCCCCTCCTCCCTCCATCCCCTCTGTCCTCCCTCCAGCTCCTTCCCTCCTCCTCCAGCTCCTTCCCTCCTCCCTCCAGCTTCCCCCTCCTCCCTCCAGCTCCTTCCCTCCTCCCTCCAGCTCCCCCCTCCTCCCTCCATCCCCTCTGTCCTCCCTCCAGCTCCTTCCCTCCTCCTCCAGCTCCTTCCCTCCTCCCTCCAGCTTCCCCCTCCTCCCTCCAGCTCCTTCCCTCCTCCCTCCAGCTCCCCCCTCCTCCCTCCAGCTCCTTCCCTCCTCCTTCCAGCTCCCCCCTCATCCCTCCACTCCCCTCTGTCCTCCCTCCAGCTCCCCCCTCCTACCTCCAGCTCCCCCCTCCTCCCTCCAGCTCCTTCCCTCCTCCTTCCAGCTCCCCCCTCATCCCTCCACTCCCCTCTGTCCTCCCTCCAGCTCCCCCCTCCTCCCTCTAGCTCCCCTCCCTCCTCCCTCCTCCAGCTCCTTCCCTCCTTCCTCCAGCTCCCCTCCCTCCTCCCTCCAGCTCCCCCCTCCTCCCTCTAGCTCCCCTCCCTCCTCCCTCCTCCTCCAGCTCCTTCCCTCCTCCCTCCAGCTCCCCCCTTCTCCCTCCTCCTCCAGCTCCTTCCCTCCTCCCTCCAGCTCCCCCCTCCTCCCTCCTCTCTCCAGCTCCTCTCCCTCTTCCCTCCAGCTCCCCCCTCCTCCCTCCTCCCTCCAGCTTCTTCCCTCCTCCCTCCAGCTCCCCCCTCCTCCCTCCAGCTCCCCTCCCTCCTCCCTCCAGCTGCCCTCCCTCCTCCCTCCAGCTCCCCCCTCCTCCCTCCTCCCTCCAGCTCCCCCCTCCTCCCTCCAGCTGCCCTCCCTCCTCCCTCCAGCTGCCCTCCCTCCTCCCTCCAGCTGCCCTCCCTCCTCCCTCCAGCTCCCCCCTCCTCCCTCCTCCCTCCAGCTCCCCCCTCCTCCCTCCAGCTCCCCTCCCTCCTCCCTCCCACCGCAGGCACCGCTGACGGCTCTAGTTCCTCTGCGTTCCTGGCATTCCCGGGATCCTACACAAACGGGTCAGACCTGGCTGTCCTCGGGTGTCCCTCGCACATGTCCTGGGAGAGGCGGTCTGTGGGGTCGTGCCCCTGGTTCGGGCCCGTGTGTCTGGGCGGGCGGCCCCGTTTGCCTGTCCGCCTGCAGATGGGCGTTGGCGTTGGCCCGAGAGGAGGTGTCCCTGTCCCTTCCTCCGGCCTGAAGCAGAGGGCTCACGGGCACGTTTCTTTTTTCTTTCTTTCTTTTTTTAAAAATATATTTTACTGATTTTTTACTGAGAGGAAGGGAGAGGGATAGAGAGCTAGAAACATCGATGAGAGAGAAACATGGATCAGCTGCCTCCTGCACACACCCCACTGGGGATGTGCCCGCCACCAAGGTGCATGCCCTTGCCCGGAATCGAACCCGGACCCTTCAGTCCGCAGGCGACGCTCTGTCCACTGAGCCACGCCGGTGTGGGCAGCGGCACGTTTCTCAGCTTCCTGAGCGTCTGTGTTCCCGCCTGTGAGGAGGAGGAGGCACGACTCCCGGTCTGACCGCGGGGACCGATGAGGCTGAGGGGCCGGGCCGGGCGCTCGGCGGACGCTCAGCTGACACGGGGCCCCTCCCTCTCGGCACCGGCTCTGCCGCCCCCCGGTGGGACCCTGGCTTCGAACCGGTGACCCCGAGCTCCGGTCAGGGCCTGTGATGAGCAGCCAGAGCAGCTGGTCCCATCTGGGTCGTTCCGGTTCCAGCTGGATCAGTCCCAGGACCCGCTGCCCACGGACCCAGGGACACAGGGTCCTACTCCTGGGCCTTTCCTCCCGCAGCCCCGCCCGTCCCGCCCACAGGCATCCCTTCAGCGTTTCCCAAAGTGCGGTGCGCGCACCCCCAGGGGGACGGGAAGAGTCTGGTGGGGGTATGCACTGCACCGGAGTTTGGTGGGGATATGCACTGCACCGTGCTTAGCGGCGCCTGATTCTATAATACGTTCTCATGAGGACGAGGGTGCTCAGCGTTAGGAAAATTATAGAAGGGGTGCACACATGTCAAAAGTCTGGGAAACACTGGAAAGGACATAGGACGGATCGGTAATGGTAGAAGGTCAGCGACGTGTGCCGGACGGAATGTGAGGGAGCCGTGGCGTTGGCCACCCGGCGTGATTTTGTTGGAGTTTCCGCTAGACCAGTGGCCGGCAAACTGCGGCTCGCGAGCCACATGCGGCTCTTTGGCCCCTTGAGGGTGGCTCTTCCACAAAACACCACGGCCTGGGCGAGTCTGTGTTGAACAAGTGGCGTCAGAAGCAGTTTAAGTTTAAAAATGTGGCTCTCCAGAGAAATGTCAGTCGTTGTGCTGTTGGTATTTGGCTCCGTGGGCGAATGAGTTTGCTGACCACTGGGCTACACCATGACCGTCAGCCTTCTGCTCTCTCCTCTCTTTCCCCCCCGGATGCCCCGAGGAGCCGCCGGAGGACGGTGAGTGTCTGCAGACTAACCCCCTGTCCTCTCCCCGCAGTGTCCGGGGGCCGCAGCCGCCTGCACCTGCTGGACCTGGGCAGCTGCGTGCGGGCGCTCAGCAAGAGCCGCGACGGCGGCGCCGGGCTGTGCCTGTCCCTGTCCGCGCTGGGCAACGTCATCCTGGCGCTGGTCAACGGCAGCAAGCACGTGCCCTACAAGTGAGTGCTCCCCGAGGGCGGAGGGCGGAGGGCGGAGGGCGGGCAGCAAGCACAGGTCCTACAAGTGAGTGCTCCCCGAGGGCGGAGGGCGGAGGGCGGGCAGCAAGCACGGGCCCTACAAGTGAGTGCTCCCCGAGGGCGGAGGGCGGAGGGCGGAGGGCGGAGGGCGGAGGGCGGAGGGCGGGCAGCAAGCACAGGCCCTACCCGTAAGCTCCCCGGAGGGCGGGCAGAGGGCAGAGGGCGGGCGGTGCCGGCAGAGCAGACGACGGGACCGTGTGTTGGTTCAGGGCAGGAAACCCGTCTTCACCGATGGCCTCGGAAGGCAGGACCCTCCAGTCAGACAGGACGGAAATGCTGGCATCGGCCCCGTCCTGGCTGTAGGCTGCCCGGGGGGAGGAAACGGAATCCTTTCAGCAGAGGTCTCAGTCCCAGCTGCCCTGGGGGCACCGTGCCCGTTGTGCTGGGGCACTGTGCCCATTGGATGGGGACACTGTGCCTGATGGGGGTACTGTGCCCATTGAATGGGGTACTGTGCCAATTGTACGGGGTACTGTGCCCGTTGGACGGGGGTACTGTGCCCATTGTGTGAGGGTACTATGCCCGTTGTATGGGGTACTGTGCCCGTTGTACGGGGGTACTGTGCCCATTGTGCAGGGGTACTGTGCCCGTTGTATGGGGTACTATGCCCGTTGTGTGGAGTACTGTGCCCGTTGTGCGGGGGTGCTATGCCCATTGTGTGGGGAACTGTGCCCATTGGATGGGGTACTGTGCCCATTGTACGGGGTACTGTGCCCGTTGGACGGGGGTACTGTGCCCGTTGTGTGAGGGTACTATGCCCGTTGTACAGGGTACTGTGCCCGTTGTGCAGGGGTACTGTGCCCGTTGTATGGGGTACTATGCCCGTTGTGTAGAGTACTGTGCCCATTGGATGGGAGTACTGTGCCCGTTGTGCAGGGGTACTGTGCCCATTGGATGGGAGTACTGTGCCCATTGTACAGGGGCACTGTGCCCATTGGACGGGGTACTGTGCCCATTGTGCAGGGTACTGTGCTCATTGGACGGGGGCACTGTGCCCATTGTACGGGGTACTGTGCCCATTGTACGGGGCACTGTGCCCATTGGACGGGGTACTGTGCCCATTGGATGGGAGTACTGTGCCCGTTGTGTGGAGTACTGTGCCCGTTGTACGGGGTACTGTGCCCATTGGACGGGGTACTGTGCCCGTTGGATGGGAGTACTGTGCCCGTTGTGTGGGGGTACTGTGCCCGTTGTACAGGGTACTGTGCCCATTGGATGGGAGTACTGTGCCTGTTGTGTGGGGGTACTGTGCCCGTTGGATGGGAGTGCTGTGCCCATTGTGCAGGGTACTGTGTCCATTGGACGGGGCACTGTGCCCATTGAACGGGGTACTGTGCCCATTGTACGGGGTACTGTGCCCGTTGTGTGGAGTACTGTGCCCGTTGGATGGGGTACTGTGCCCGTTGGACGGGGGTACTGTGCCCGTTGTGTGAGGGTACTATGCCCGTTGTACAGGGTACTGTGTCCGTTGTGTGGAGTACTGTGCCCGTTGTACGGGGTACTGTGCCCGTTGTACGGGGTACTGTGCCCGTTGGATGGGGGTACTGTGCCCGTTGTGTGGAGTACTGTGCCCGTTGTGCAGGGTAGTGTGCCCATTGGATAGGGTACTGTGCCCGTTGGATGGGGTACTGTGCCCGTTGTGTGGAGTACTGTGCCCGTTGGATGGGGGTACTGTGCCCGTTGTGTGGAGTACTGTGCCCGTTGGATGGGGGTACTGTGCCCATTGTGTGGAGTGCTGTGCCCATTGTGTGAGGGAACTGTGCCCGTTGGATGGGGGTACTGTGCCCGTTGTGTGGAGTACTGTGCCCGTTGGATGGGAGTACTGTGTCCGTTGTGTGGAGTACTGTGCCCGTTGTGCAGGGTGGTGTGCCCATTGTGCGGGGTACTGTGCCCGTTGGATGGGAGTACTGTGCCCGTTGTGTGGAGTGCTGTGCCCGTTGTGTGAGGGAACTGTGCCCCTTGGACAGGACACTGTGCCCGTTTCATGGACGCACCTGCTTCATGGTGATGAGAGCGAGGGGCGGTGTGGGCTGGCCATCCTGCAGGCCGGGGCGGCCAGGCTAACCTTCAGACGGACGGCACATCCCCTTCATGGTGTAACTGCGCCGCCCGGAGCGGCAGGAGGCCGGGGAATCCGTGTTTTACCCAGAAGCCTCCGAGCGGAGCGCACAGCTCGGGGTGACCACCCATCGTGCGCACATGCGTTTCCACGGTCAGGGCCCCCTTTCTGAGCGTGAACGGGGTGCAGCTGTGCCCCTGACCACAGCCCGGGGCGTGGCTCGGGTGACGTGATGGTGGGAAGGTTTGGTGGGGTTCAGAGCTCTGAGACCGGGAGCCAGCGGGACTGACCGGGTGGCCGTCCTCTGTGCACACGGAAAGCACAGCTGCCCGGCGTGGCTGTCGTGAGGGTGAGGCACACACACGGGGTCCCGGTGTCCCCGGTGACATCCTCACCCTGAGTCACCGACGGGGAGGGAAAGGGCGCCAGGCGGCCGATGCCACGGGGACCAGTCCTCTCGCACCCCTGCCCGGTGGATGCCAGCGGCCTCGCTCTCCACCAGGACCGGTGGGCTGAGGGCGGGAGTTAACCGGCAATTTCGATTCTTAAATTTGGAGTCCTGCTTGGATAAACCTATAATAGAAATGACTTCCCTGGCCCTTTTCTGAGAAAAAGTTCAAGTTGAAGGTTTATGAGGTTTCATCCAATATTATTTCTACCTTTGAATATGCTCAACTTGTAATAAAGAGAGGGAGAGAGGGAGGGAGGGAGTAAAGGAGGAAGAGAGAGAGAGAGAGAGAGAGAGAGAGAGAGAGAGAAGGGAGGGAGGGAGGACGAAAGGAAGGAGGAAAGGAAGGAAGAGAGGAAGGAAGAGAGGAAGGAAGGAGGAAGGGAGGGAGGAAGGAAAGGAAGACCCCCCCTCCACCTGTCACCCAGGGGACAACGCCCTAACCATCAGACTACCCGGCCAGGGTCCCGGCGGCCAGGGAGGGCGGGAGGGAGGAGCTCATGGCTGCTGTCAGCCTCGCTGGGCAGCCCCGGCTCCCGTGGGCGTGACGGTGTGGCCTCGGGGCCCGAATGTGTCATTTCTGCTTCACACGGAGTCACATAGGTATTTTCCGGGGGAAATGCGAAGGAATAGCCGTGCTTCCGATTTACATGAGGCGGCGGGGAGTGGGGAGAGCTCTGTGTAAGGCGTGCGTGCGTGCGTGCGTGCGTGTGAGATATGACACACACCCACGCACACAGGTGCGGTTATCAGCGTTTCCGTGCACACGGATGCTGCATGACCTCCCGATTTGCAGGGCGAACATCCTATTCGCACCGACTCCGGGTCCCCGGGCGTAGCCTTCGCCGCTTAGAAATGACACAACCCAAGGCTCCGTTGCCAAGCAACGGCCGCAGTGCCAATGCTCGGTGCCGCCGCCGCTGCAGACCCTTCGTCGGCGGCATCGTGTTAAGGCCGTCAGGACGCGGGGAAGGCGGGTCCGGCCGTCGCGGGGACACGGGCGTCCCTGTGGCAGGAGGCTCGGCGTCCGTCCCTCCGTCACGCCTCCGCCTCCGTGCGCCTCCCCCCAGCGGCATCTGTCTCCGCGGTTAACCCCGGAGAATCCCGAGGCCGCGAGTGGACCCGGGGGCATGAGGCCTGCCAGGTCCGTCACAGAGCCACCACGTCCCCGGGGGTGGGGGCGCCGGGGACCCCGCTGAGGTCACGACCCTGGTCCCTTGCTAGTGAGTAGACACACTGACTCCGAACGCCGCCCTTTCTGTTCCGGTAGCCATGCTCCGGCCTCTGAGCGGGGAGCCGGTGCCGGGCCCGTCGCCACCTCTCGGGGCACCGCGGAGTCCCTGCTCTGTGTCTCCTGAGTGGGCCCCTCCTGGCTCATGGCCTTCCTTCTGGGGACAGGCTTCCTCACTGGCCTTTACTTCTCACGGTTTCCCCCCTTGATGTTCAGTCTCCGAGATCACCAAACGCTTCTCTGCAGGCTCTGAGCCAATCGGCAAACAGACAGGGGTCAGATGGGGCCTGGAACCCCCGTCTGCTTAGTCCTGGCCGGGAAGGGGGGTCCCCGCCTGTCCCTCCGCAGCAGGACCCCGGGACTCAGGGATGGGCAGAGTGTGTCAGCAGAGCAGTCACTCACCCGGAGTCTCAGGGGGCAAGTGGAGGAATGTGTGTGACCGGCAGGGAGACAGTGTCCCAATAATTCCATAAGGGACGTATGCACCGGTGGCCTAGGTGCCTCAGCCAGAAATCTGGCATGTACAACCCTAGGTACTTAATTAATAATCCACCGAGCATACATTACACAGGAGACAAACGTGCAATGCACGGATCACTCACGGTTTATTTGCCAGAGCCCTGGTGGGTTCCAGAATCTGCAGATCCGGGGACACACACACACACACACACACACGCACACGCACGCACACACGGTTCACGGAGGACGTTGCAGCTGCAGCTCAGCTTGAGTTGAGGCCTCTCGTGTGGGCTCACGGTCCGTGGCTCAGGGTTGGGGCTCACGGCTCAAGCAGAGCTTTGACTGGTGCAGGCAGGGGAAGTGGAGAGCGACCCTCTGTGGAGGAGCAGAAGGGACGTCTCTGATCTTCTGTGGGGCTTGCTCAAACTGGCCACTTGTTTGTAAATAAAAAGAGCCATGGGATTGCCCCTCTAAAAGCCTTTCCGATGGAGTCGGCATTTCCCTGCGGCTTCCAGACCTCCGCTCAGGGACCCACATCACAGATCTGGGGCCAGTGCAGTGTTCACACGCAGCCCATGTGCGGTGAGGGCCTCGCTGGGTGCGGCCTCCCCCTCGGCAGGGTGCGGGCAGGGCGGCTCGGTGCCGTCTGTTCCCTCTGTCAGTGACGGCTTTTCGCTGCTGCTGCTGCTGCTGGGGACCCACCTCGTTCTTCCTGACAATCCCTCTGGTTTGCTAGTCATTTGGTCTGGAAAGCAGATCTAGCTTCTGTGTTTCCGGCATGGCCAGAAGCAGAAAGTGGTCATCCCGGATGGTATTTTTTTTTTGATGTTGTTGTTTAATGTATTTAATTTCTTTAGACAGCTTAATTTCCTTCGCCGTGCCCATCAGCTTCCTGCTGTTGACCCGTAATCCATGTAGGAACGTCTTGTGCTGCCCCTGGTGCTCGGCTGGGTCTTGGCCAAGGAGGCTGTGTCTCTGTGTTTATTTTCCTCGGGGCGTTCACTCCTCCTTGGGCTTGTACGTGTGTGGGTTCTGAGACCCGGCAAACAGGGTTTATCTCAGTCTTCGCTTCTCCCTGGCACCTCCAGCCGCTGAGGATAATCTGCAGCACGTTCTCAGCCTGCGATACTCGGGCCACCCCGATACTGAGAATTAAAGCTGCAGGCCTGCGTTAATCTGGCCTGTGGTTCCTGCTCTCGCGATAATTTCTTTTTTGCTCAGGGCTGAGTTCCCAGACTGTTGTGTTTTGTAGATGTGAGCGGGGGTGCGGGTGGGGGGAGAGCGGTTGTGGAGGGGAATTTTCTCTTAAAATTCTCACGTTGGCCAGGCCTTGGGCTCTGTCTTCTGTTTTCCATGCCCTTTAAGGCTTTGTGATATTGAGCCGACTATCACCTGGTTTGGCAAAATATCTTCGGGGGTCAGAGCAAGCCTCCATGCTCTGCTGGCTTCTCTGAGTTGCCAATTCATTTATTTTTTTTTGGCCATGAAATCCATTACTCTCTTACAAGCCCAGCAATGCATTTAATAAGATTTGTGAGAAGATTTTACCCACAATGCTTAATAGTACTTGGTGCTTGAAGGACTTCTTAGCTAAGGAGGCTACTGCGTTGCTTTTTGCTACTTTTCTGGACTCATCCCTAATTCCGAGTTATAACTAAGAGAACCACATAATTTACTATCCAAACCTGGATACTTGTGAGAGTGAAAAGGGGTCATCAAAATTATTAATTTTCTGACAAATCCATTTATATTAGTGGGCTTATAAAATAGTTCTGTTCAAAAATTACCTTCAAAAAATAAAATAATTTTTTTTTTCTCCTTCCTTCCTTCCTTCCTTCCTTCCTTCCTTCCTTCCTTCCTTCCTTCCTTCCTTTCTTTGTTAATCCTCACCTGAGGATATTTTTCCATTGACTTTTAGAGAAAGTGGAAGGGAGAGAGAGAGAGAGAGAAACATCGATGTGAGAGAGACACATCATTGGTTGCCTCCTGCATGAGCCCTAAACTGAGCCAGGGACTGAGCCTGAGCGCGAGGCACATGCCCTTGACCAGAATCAAACCCGGACCCTTTGGTCTGCGGGCCGACGCTCTACCCACTGAGCAAACTGGCTAGGGCAATAAAATAACTTTTTACAAAGAAATCCATGTGCGTCAAAGTAAAAACAATTAAACATTGCTTTGCGTGGTCTGTTAGAACATTACAACAAAGTGAGTAGAATAATTTTTCCTGAGACGCCTTTGTGTGTGTGCATCGTTTTCACCACACCTATTCCCAGAGCAGGTTAATCTTTTCCTTAAAGAAGAATTTCTTCTAGTATTTGTCTCAGAGCCTCAGCATTGTTCTTCTTTGCTTACCTGCCTATGTATTTGCGTATATGTATGTGCATGTGTGATAGCGTGTGAAACGATCCATTTCTCCTGGTAAGATTAGCGTCGTCTGGTTGAAAATGACTTTGCATTTATGTGCGCCACAGCCCACCGGAGTTCACTTCAGTGGAGCACGTTTCTCAGTTCGTGAGACTGTTATGCGTTAAAGTCTCCAAAGACCAGCCTGGTCGGCATGGCTCAGTGGTTGAGTGTCAACCTATGAACCAGGAGGTCACGGTTCTATTCCCGGTCATGTGCGTGCGGGAGGCAGCTGGTCAATGATTCTCTCTCATCGTTGATGTTTCTCTCTCTCTCTCTCTCTCCCTTCCTCTCTGAAATCAATAAAAATATATTTTAAAAGAAGATTCAAAGGTCTTCCCCCAAGTCAGTTTCAGGAGCTCAGTAGAATTTCAGAAATAACCCTTTTCTCCGCTGGCTTGTGTCCGACCCTCGCTCACCGCCTCCCGCCTGTGCGGGGTGCAGGGCGGTGCTCCCCGTCACCAGTTCTGTTCCATCCCATCACTGCAGCTCAGCACACGCATCGGGGGCGGGCGTGTTTGTGTTTGACTTCATCACGGGTTTGCAACTCATTTGGAACGAGATGGAACCAAAATTTAGCTGGTTTCCAACACGCCAGTCCTTTCTGTCGGACACTCGGGCAGAAATATGTCCTGACGTGAAAGCTGTCTGGCGTTGTTGACGGCTTCCTTCTCTGAAAAAAAAAAAAAAGTTAAAAAAAAGTTAAAAACTGTCATCTGTCGGGTTTTAATTTTATATCACTTAAACTGGTTTGAAAGCCTCAAATATTTGTCATATCCAACTGGTGGCAGACAGCAAGAGACCTGCTCACTCCCCGGGTGGCATGGTTTCTGGACCACACAGGCTTCGCCAGGAACTTCTCTAGCTCAGTGTCTCTAGCTCCATGTACGGTTTGGATGACAGCTTGTGTCTCTCTGGCAGAAACAGTTACGGATTGCGTGTGCGGGAACCGACTCCAAGTGGTGTCAGCACCATCCCCCCATTGGGTGGGAACGCCGTGTCCTAACGTGTGAGCGTGTGCACTGCTCGTCTGCATGTGCTGCTGAGTGAGACCGTGAGAGAGACCAGGAGGGTCTGCCTGTGTCTCCCGCCTCATTGGTTTATGTCATCATAACAACACATTATTTTTAAAAACGGGAAATTCAGGACGAAAGACATCAGACAGGATGAAGTATAACAGCACATACTGAGACTTTCCGGGGCAAATAGGACTTGTACCTAGCCCCATGGTCGGCAAACTGCGGCTTATGACCTTCATGTTCTTTCATCTGGAGAATTCCTCAAAACCCCACAGAGAAGGACAGGCGTGAGCAGGAATCAGGGAGAGGCTCTGGGTACCATGACAACATGACTCTGGAGTCCAGCTGTGTCCCCCACTGGTGCCCAGCTCCCTTTTGGGTGCCTGCGGCCATCAGACATTGGAACTAACGCAAACGCTTACCCCTGAACGTGAGCTAAATTTCTAAACAACACAGTGAGCTCATCCTCACTCAAAGATGCATCAGGGTGCTAACTCGCCAAAACCCAGAGGCTTCCTTACCCTCCCCCCCCCCTCGCGCCTCCCCTCCCCTCCCCCCAGAGCTGTCACAAACCACCAGCAAGGCTCTACGCCAAGCCCCAGGGCCAGGCAGGCGTCTATGGCAAAGCGTCCGTAAGTAATGGTGATGGCTGGGGCCAGAGGAATCTGGAGGAGGAAGTGAGATTTGAGATAATGTGAGAAATGGAAGGGCAGGATTTACATTTCCAGTTGCATCAGGTTCAAGTTGTTCTTACTGCTCATCTGGTCCTACCGGCGGGTTAACGGCCTGCGTCTGTTACTGACCTGCCTGCGCGCTCAGTCAGTGCAGAGGCTCTGCTGTGACATCGTTAGACACCCTTATAGCGTCTCCGACGGCGTTAGCATATGCCTTTTTCAGCATTCTGTTCCCTCAGGGGAAGCCTGTGGTCCTCTCGTTTCCTGTTTGCCTGCGAGGTCTACTCATTTGCCTTCTAAGTTATCGGGGGGTTTTAGTTTTGTTTTTCAGCAAAACAATGACGTTCCTAGCTCCCGATGATGCGAAACTGAATAGAAATAAGAATAGGGTCCGCCGAAACCGGTGTGGCTCAGCAGATAGAGCATTGGACTGCGGACTGAGAGGTCACAGGTTCGATTCTGGTCAAGGGCATGGACCTTGGTTGTGGGCATATCCCCAGTAGGGGGTGTGCAAGAGGCAGCTGATGATGTTTCTCTCTCATCGATGTTTCTAACTCTATCCCTCTCTCTTCCTCTCTGTAAAAAAATCAATGAAAAAAAATATATTTTTAAAAAGAATAGGGTCCCTTCCCTTCTTACCTAGAATTAGTAAGTCATACACTTTTTCAAAGTTACGGTAAAGAAAGGCTGACATTAAAGGAAAGGTCAGGAAGCACAGCTCTGCCTCAGGTGCGTAGGATTCTGTTGAAAGAGCGAGCGGCCGGGCTCCTCCACTCCCTCCGGCTTCTCACCGGCTCCGCCCCCATGTTCAGGGTCACGAGGCACCGGTTCTAGACAACCCGAGCGAGGAAGAACGCAGTGCCTGTCTGGGTCAGGGGCACCCAGAGGGAGGCCGTGTGCTCCTCGGGCTCCACAGTGAGAGGGGATCACTGTCCATCGTCGTTGTGAGAGGACAGTGGGCACACCTGTCGCTCTGAGTGGCGATGGCTCCGGGACCTCACCAGCAGGTGGTCTGAGGCAGAGCAAGGCCCGAGCTCAAGCCAGGTGATGGACATGGTGGCCGGCACCAAGGCCGGTCCCTCGGCGGAGCGGGCGCTCCCTGCAGGTCCTTGTCTGAGGGGCGACCTCACCGTCGCGCACTGCAAATGCCAGTGTTTGCAGGGGCGCCTCCGGCCCTCTCGCTGGGCCCGGGAAACCCCTGTTGCCGGTGTTCACTCCTCAGGCCAGAGTCCAGCTTGTCCAGCGAGGCTGGAGCATCAGGCCCGCTCCTCCCCCACCTCCCGCGCCCAGCGGGCCTGCCTGTGCTCCCGCAGGGCACAGGGGGCAGGAGCTGGCCCTGGGCAGCAGGCTCTTCCCGTGCAGCTGACTCCCGGGGAATGCCATGGGATGGCGGGGCCAGTGCCAAGCTCTCTGTACCTAATGCCAGAAACCAGGCCGCTCGTGCCTTCCAAGGTTGGCCTCCGTGCAGGAAGTTCTAGGAAAGGCCACTCCTCAGAGGACTCCCCAGGGGGAAGGTGTAGAGAGTCTTCTCCCACGAAGCCATCCTGAGCGGCTCACCACGCCCCTCACCAACACGCAAACCCAGGGGGTGGCTCTCCCCTGGGGCATGGCTTTCGGTCTGTCGTAACCCAGCAGCATCACAGGTAAAGGCATTTGCCTGGGGCCCAGAAGGGAGCAGGCTCGAGACTCGTCTCATTCTCAGCCAGTGGACGGTGATGCCACGCGTGCTGGGCACAGCCCTCTGTAGGGGGTAGAGAACCAGCAGGTGGTGCCCGCCGGGGCCAGAGCCCCGGGCCCGCATGCTGGTGTCTCAGGTGCTGGTCGCAGGTGTCCTGGGCCTTAGCGGGTCACAGAGCAACAGGAAGTGAGCGGGAGGGAGGCAGGAGGGTGCCGAGTGCCCCTGGAGGAGCCAGAAGCAGTGTCCAGTTTGTGACTTCATCCCTCCTCCCATCTGTCTGCTTTTCCTTTCCATCCTCCCTCCCTCTCCCTCTCCTGTCCCTCCGGGTGGCCAGCAGGTGAGGGCAGGGGCGGGGAACTCCTGCTGGCATCCCGTCTCTGAGACATTCCACCACAGGCCCGGCAGTGGACAGGCAGAGTGGCTGGAAACTGGGACGGTTCCTGGAAGGCAAAGTGGTTGCTTTTTTGGGACCTGAGCGACCTCCATAGAGATGCAGGACCTGGCGGAGGGGCTGTCCGTGGTGCTGAAGCGGGGTCCGCCCTGGTGGCCGGGCCCAGCGCTGGTTCCTTCTGCAGGAGGCCTTCTCCCTCCCAGCTTCTCCCTTCTCCCCCCGCTTCTCCCCCCTAGCCCTTCACCCCCTTCCTGGAGGAGTGGACTCAGGAAGGAAGTAGCCTTCTTCTGTGGGATCACCTGGCCCCATGGCAGCCTGACCTCTCACATCACAGCAGCCTGCACAGCTCAGCGACTGCCCCTTGGGAAGGAGGCGAGTTCTGTCGGGTGCTGTAGGGAGCTCCAGCAGATACAGGGTCTCCCTCCAGCCCTGGGTCCTGCGTGTGGGAGACCTCCCCCCCGGGGCGGGGGCAGAAGACAGGACTGCCCAGTATTGTAGCGAGGCCTGGGTGTCCTCCAACAGAGAGGGACAGTGTCTGTGTGGCACCTCCAGCCTCAAGGCGCCTTTCCTTAGCGTGGGCTGCGGTTGGAGCCCTGCAGTTTGCTCGGTGGTTAGCGCGCCGGGCCTGGGACTGAAGGGTCACAGGCTCCATTCTGGTCGAGGGCACGTACCTTAGATGCAGGCCAGATCCCCAGACCCAGTTGGGGTGCGTGCAGGAGGCAAACAATGGATGTGTCTCACACCAATGTTTCTGTGTGTCTCTCCCACTCTCTCCACAAATCAATGGGAAGATATATACTCAGGTTAGGATTAACCAGCACAACGAAGTCATTGCCTGTGTGTTTAGGGTGGGAGGGAGGAGGGATGTGTGTGGATGAAACGTGGCTGTTTGAAAGAGCGGCACTGTCCGCCTGCCCCAGCGCGCTGCTCAGGCCCCTCCTGCCCTCCCCCCCCCCCCCGCCTGCTCTGCGCCCCCTGCCCTGCCCAGCCAGGAGGCTCCCCCAGCCCCGAGTCTCCAAGTCCCTCCCCGCCCGGCCCTGGGCTGGGGGACGGCAGCCCGATCCCCCTCCTCTGGCCTCACTCCTGGTGCGAAGGTGCGGGTGGTTGGCCTAGAAGCTCTTTAAACCTTTTTATTTTCCTGAGTTAAGCCTGCCGTCTGCACCTCCCATCCCCTGCCCTGTCTTCCCCATGTCGCCGTCCGAGTTAAAGGATCGGGGTGACGAGGGGGAACCGCAGCTTTATTGCCCCCGTTTCCACTCCCGGGAAGACGGGTCTGGAGCCCGAGGCCCCGGCCACGTCTGCCGGCGGCTCCTCTGGCTCCGCTAAGGAGAGCGGAGCGGCTGGTTGCCAAGCAACACACGTCCCCGGCTTCTTCCCACAAAGTGGACGTGAACACCATCCTGATGGCTCCTGCGTGAGGGTCCCGGGGGGACACGGGGCAGACGGTGTGTCCTGACATCACACCGATCTCTTCTGTCCTCGGTGCCTCTTCCTGAGCACACACACGCCTGGGGTCACGTGGGCAAAGTGCACCCTTAGGGGTTCATCCCGAGGAGCTTCCTGGGACGGCCGCGCCTCGTCGCCTGCAGAGCACGTGTGACAAACCTGGCGACTCACCAAGATGCATGTGTGAGCCCTGCATCGCGATGGTGTCGCTTCCCGTCTCCCTCTGATGTGCTGATGGCGTGTTCCCGGCCGGGCTGAGGGAGGCCTCGCTCTGCCCTCTCACCCTTCGGCCTGGGAACACGCATCTTCTCACGGTCTGTACAGTGGGGCCAGCGTTCTGCATCTGTGAGCTTTCCGTTGGCGATGTCACTGTTTAAGTTACCCCCCCAAGTCTCCCCCCCCCCACACCGACCGCAGTGAGGCCTGTGGTGCCGCCAGAGTTCCCTCGGGCAACAAGGCTGGGTGTGCCCTCTGGGCTCCTCCGTTCGCTGTTGGCGTGAATTTAATGTTCACGAAACAACAACGTGGTGCCTCCGGGAAGAGGAAGATGATTCGTGGGTCTGTGGTCAGGCTGGTGGGGAAAGTCTCACGTGCATGATGGTCCCAGCCAGAGGCTTAGATGGTCGGAGTGCCGTCCTGTACACCAAACGGTTGTGGGTTTGACCCCCAGTCCGGACTCGTGTGGGAGGCAACCAATCGATGTGTCTTTCCCACGTCAGTAAAAACATAATCTACAGTGAGGGCTAAAAAGTAAAAGGAGATTTAAAAATAAAGTGCGTGATGGGAACGTGGCTGGTGGTATTTGTCGCTCACAAGACGAAGACTGATGAAACAAGTAAGTGCAGTGGGCAGGGCCGCTAGGAGCTCAAGGCCACAGGGATGTCCGGTCCTGTTGCCCAGGGTCAGGAGGGTTATGCCCTCCGCAGCCAGAGTTTCATTATAAGGAAATGAGTGCTTTATTAGAAGGAAGTTATAATAAATTAGTGCTTTAACATAAGGATATTAGGGCTTTATTACAAGGAGATTAGTGCTTGTAATTCATTCTTTGTAATCAATATGGTGTCTTGGAACAGAAACACATATGCAACCAGGTTACGTGTTGACCTCCTGACCCCATGACCCAGGCCTCCGGGCCCCCACCCGAGTGTTTCCCCAAAGTAGCTGTGCCGTGTGCAGACTCAGTGCTAACAGAACTGCTGTCACGAGAACTAAGAACCAACTGTATGTGCGCACAGCTGAGCCCCATGGGTGCCGTCTACACACATGCACACACACACACACACGTGCATGCATGCACACGTGCACACACGCACATGCACACGTGCACACATACACATGCACACGCACACATGAGCACCCACACATGCACACATACATACACACACTTGCCCCGGAGGACTGCCATGGCCTGGCCAGGTGCGGCGAGCAGAGCCTGACTGCTCAGAGGGGCAGACGTGACTTCCCCTTGGTCGTGGGTGCTGCTGGTGGCTGTGGTGCCCCCTCTGGATGCGTTGTGAAAGGTGTTAGAGGTTTTCAGGCAGGCCCGCTCCTCCTCCATACCCAGAGTTCGCGAGACTGGGCTGCTGTGACAACTACCACCGATGGGTGGCTTCTCCCACAGGCGCTTATTTCACAGTCGGGGGTTTGGGTTTTAGACCAAGGTATCGCAGATTCAGGGTCTGGAGAGGCCCCACCTCGTGGTTCCTGGACGGCGTCTTGCCATAACCTCACGTGGTGGGAGGGGGAGGGGGCTTCTGGGGCCTCGTTCGCAAGGGCACTAACTAGTTCATGGGGGCCCCACCCTCCTGGCCTAATCACCTCCCAAAGGCCCACCTCCTAACACCATCATGTGAATTTGGGGAGGACACACATTCAGCCCCTCTCCCTCTCCATCCTGTCGCTGTTTGTTTTGCTTGAAAAGAAACACTGGCATATTTTTTAATTGCCCTGGAACTAAGCCTGAGTGATCCCAGCAGCCCCAAACTGGCACCTGAATTGGTCCCAGATGGAAAGGAAAAACGATTGTCCTCACACCCATCTCTCCTCCCCAAGGCTGATGGAGGTCACATGAGAAATGACTTCCCCTCTCCCAGGTCTGATCTCTGAGGACGGTGGCTTGCGTGTCACACTGAGTCAACCAAGCTGGCCCATCCCCCTCAGGGAGCTGTGCAGGGGACTGATGGGCACAGAGAGGAGGACAAACCCCTCACTGACCTTGTGAACACACAGAGGGGTGTGAGCTGAGTGCACAGGGCTGTGAGCTGAGAGTGCACAGGGGTGTGAGCTGAGCGTGCACAGGGGTGTGAGCTGAGCGTGCACGGGTGTGAGCACACATGGGTATGAGCTGAGCACGCATGGGAGTGTGAGCTGAACGTGCACAGGGATGTAAGCTGAGCGTGCACAGGGCGCCTGGGCAGTGGGCTGCCTCCCGAGGTGAGCTGAGGTGGCGGTAGCTGAGCAGACATGTGTCTGGAGGTGGAGCCACCCTCTAGCTCCAGGCAGGGCGGAGCTGGGACAAGAACAGGGATGGACCCGGAGCCTCCTCCAGATCCTGTTTGAAGGTCCCGGAGACGTGTACATGCCTAGGCCTCCTCGGGCCTCCTCAGGCCTCCTCGGGCTCAGGGTCTGGCCCCTCAGCCTGTAGTCCCCCGAGGAGGCTCTGGGTTCGGTGCTGCCCGAGGCTCGGGCTGTGTCTGTGCCGTCACTGTTAGGAACAGGAATCCCTTTACCTCACTCTGTGCAAGTGTGAGTGACCGACAGCAGTGAGAAGCTGGTGTGACTCCTTGGCAGAGGGGCCTCACCGTGTTTTATAAACACCTGGATCTTCAACACACGTTCCCAGCTGGGCGCTGCCTCTGTGGCAGGGTGTCCATGGTGGGCAGGGGTGTTCCATGTGCAGGGGTGTCCCGTGAGCAGGGGGGGTGTGTCCCATGAGCAGAAACTTCCGGAAAAGGGACGCGTGTGCGGCTAATGATGGCATCATGGGTCACAGCCGTCCTCCCTCTGTCCCAGCCTCTGTGCCGTGCCATCTGGGCACAGACAGGGTGCCGTCACGGCCGGGCACCGGGCCAGGGGCGGTGCTGGCCTGAGCTCTGTCCTGGGTGAGAACCTTGCCCGGCTGCCGAGTGCCAGAGAGAGCCGATGGTCCGCCCTGAGAGCCCCCTACCCGCAGCGGTGCCCGCTCACGCCCCCGTGCCCGCTCACACCCCCGTGCCCACCCGCAGGGACAGCAAGCTCACCATGCTGCTGCGCGAGTCCCTGGGCAACGTCAACTGCCGCACCACCATGATCGCCCACATCTCGGCTGCCGCCGGCAGCTACGCCGAGACCCTGTCCACCGTCCAGATCGCCTCCCGGGTCCTGAGGATGAAGAAGAAGAAGACGAAGGTGGGAGCTCGCAGGATGGGGCCAGCTCAATGGTCTCCCCATCCCCGAGGAGGGGGGGCGGGGGGGCGGGCTCAGCCTCCACCTGGGACATGAGCATCCATCACTTCCGGGCCCACAGTTGCCGGCTTTTGGGGTCGTCCAGCCTGGACCCCGGACCGGAGGGCTGTCCCCTGTGCACGGCCACATGTGGGGACGGGAAGGGCTCATGCACCGCGGCTCCTTCCAGCCTTGGCTCCACATAGACCAAGGCCGTGTCTCCTGTCCCTCCGTGGCCGGCCCCCAGGACTGCGCACCCTCGTTCAGGCGGCCCGCCCCCTGCGTGTCCAGGAGGCCCTTTCAGGCTGCTGGGCTCTGCCTGTCGGTCGGGGTGGCTGGCTGGCGCTCAGAGTCCGCTTCCCACCACTGGCTCACCTGCCAGCAGAGGCCACGGGGGCCAGCGGGGGCGAGACGACCGTGCGGGGAAGTGGCTGATGGTGGTCGCTCCCTCCCGTCTGGGCCGGCTGGTGACGTGGGCTTCCCTGTCCTCCCTGTAGCTTTTCATAAACGACAGAAGCAAGTCCTTCCAACCTGCGTCTCGTGGGACGAAGGGCCACAGGGACCTGGGGGCAAGTCAGGGACCCCTCCGCCCGGCCCGGCTGGTCACGGAGCGACTCTGTCCCGTGGGACTCTGTCCCGTGGGCCACGCAGGGGCTGCCCGGGCACGTGAGGCGCTCTGGCCTGGCACAGCCAGCAACTACCTACGTGCAGGGCAGCCGGCCAGCAGCCCGGGAGCCTATGGCCAACCGGTCTCGCGGGGGGTCCCTGAGCAGCTCCCCGGGGTCCCCGGGGCCGCCCCGCTGACCGTCCTCTCGCCCACAGTACACGTCCAGCTCGTCGGGGGGCGAGAGCTCCTGCGAGGAAGGCCGGATGCGCAGGCCCACGCAGCTGCGGCCCTTCCAGGCCAGGGCGGCCGTGGACCCCGACTTCCCCGTCCCGCCGCTGTCCAGCGACCCCGACTACTCCTCCAGCAGCGAGCAGTCCTGCGACACCGTCATCTACATCGGGCCCAGCGGCACGGCGCTCTCCGACAAGGAGCTCACGGACAACGAGGGGCCCCCCGACTTCGTGCCCATCGTGCCCGCCCTGCAGAAGCCGCGGGGCGACGGCCGGCCCCCCGAGGCCGGGGCGGCGGCCGCGGCCGCCCGCCAGCCCGAGAGGGACTGCCTCAAGTGCAACACGTTCGCCGAGCTGCAGGAGCGGCTGGACTGCATCGACGGCCGCGAGGAGCCCGGCCCCTTCCCCTTCCAGGAGCTGCCCGCCCAGGGCCCCCCGCCCGGCCCCGCGGCCGGGCCCGGCCTCTGCGAGCCCGACAAGGACGACGCGGGGTCAGAGGGCCAGCTGACCGACCGGGGCGGCGCCGATGCCCCCGGGACGCCCGGCGGTCACTCGCCCGTCCCGGCCGCCGCCCCCGCCTCGCCCCGGAGCGTCCCCGGCGGCAGCGGCCAGCAGGGCACCGCCTCCCAGCTGGTGCGCAGCCCCAGCCTGCAGAGCAGCCGGGAGAGCCTGGCCTCCTGCGGCTTCGTGGAGGGCAAGCCCCGGCCACTGGGCTCTCCGCGGCTGGGCGTGGCCAGCCTGTCCAAGACGGCCGAGTACCGGCCGGCCGGCTCGCCCTCGCAGCGCTGCAAAGTGCACACCCAGAAGGGCGTCCTGCCCGGCCCGGCGCCCCCGCCGGGCACGGACCCGGGCGCGGTGCCCGGGGAGGCCCCGCCGCCTGAGGTGCGCACCCCCCCGGTGGGCATGAGCCCCCGCGTCCTGAAGAAGTCCCTGTCTGCCGGGAGCCAGGGCCCCCCCCACGGCCCCTCCGACGGCACGCGCCCGGCGGCGGCCCCTCCGGGCTCCCAGGGGGTGGTGAGCACCACCACGGTGACGGTGCAGCAGCCGCTGGAGCTGAACGGCGAGGACGAGCTGGTGTTCACGCTGGTGGAGGAGCTGACCATCAGCGGGGCCCTGGGCGGCCGCCCGGCCAGCATCATCAGCTTCAACAGCGACTGCTCGGTGCAGGCCCTGGCCTCGGGCTCGCGGCCCGTCAGCATCATCGGCAGCGTGGTCGGCGAGGACCTGGAGCGCGGCCCGGGCGCTGGCCCCGTCTCCGAGGTCAGCGTCACGCAGTTCCTGCCCCTCCCGGCGGCGCGGGGCCCGGAGGAGAAGGGCGGCCGGGAGACGGGCAGCCGGCGGTCCTCCATCAGCTCCTGGCTGAGCGAGACCAGCGCGGGCAGCGAGGGCGAGCAGTCCTGCCACAGCTTCGTCGCGCACGCCTGCTTCGGACACGGGGAGGCGCTGGCAGACCCGCCAGCCTCGGAGCTCGTGGGCGGCAGCGTTCAGAACGCCGCCAGGTGCCGAGAGAGGCCCCGGGCTGGCCCCGATGGCGTGCTCGTCCTGCCCGAGCTGGGGGAGGACTGTCCCCCCAAAGCCGCCATCGCCGCCCCCCAAGGCTGCAAGGTCTCCGCCCTGGGCAAGGCCACGGTCACCATCTCCAACACGGCACACCTGGGCGGCGGCGGCGGGTGCGTCCCCGTGAAGACCAACATCACCGTCTACCCCTGCATCGCCCTGAGCCCCCGGCGCGGCCTGGAGCCCGAGGCGGCCGGCGCCACCGCCCCCCACGCAGCCCCGCCCCCCGAGAGCAAGGAGGCCGGCGCCAAGAAGGAGATGACCTTCGAGGACCCGTGGCTGAGACGAGAGGAGGAGGCCACGAAAGAGACTGTGCATCCCAGGGAGGAGGACGGAGTGCAGTCCGAGGAGGCCACTGGCTCCTCGCAGCCCGAGGCGGGCACTGAGCGGGACCAGACCCGGCAGACAAGCCCCGGCCGCAGGCTGAGCGGCGAGGCGGCCGCCTCCCCCGGGGCGGACAGCGTCAGGAGGGTCGTGGACGGCTGTGAGGCAGCCCAGCCCGGCGGCGGGTCCGCCCAGAGCCCCGTGCAGCCCAGCGGGGGCCTCAAGGCCAGCAGCCTGCCCAGGGCGTTCCAGCGAGGCAGCCGGCAGGAGCTCGACGGGCTCTGCTACCGCTGCGCCCCCGAGACCAACGGCGTGGCGCTGGGCGGCCAGGCCTCCCGGGCAGCCCTGGAGCGGAAGGCGGCGTCGCCCAAGCACGGCGTCCCGGCCCGGCCCAAGGGCACCCCGCCGCTGCCCCCCGTCCGCAAGTCCAGCCTGGACCAGAAGAACCGGGCCAGCCCCCAGCACGGCCCCTGCGGCAGCGGCAGCGGCAGCCCCTCCAACCAGCCCGCGCCCTTCCCGGCCGGCTTCCCCGACGAGCCGGGCGGCAGGCTGACCGCCAGCAGCAGCAGCAAGCTCTTCAGCGCCAAGCTCGAGCAGCTGGCCAGCAGGACCAACTCGCTGGGCCGGGCCGGCGCCAGCCACTACGAGTGCCTCTCGCTGGAGCGGGCCGAGAGCCTGGCCTCGGTGAGCGCACGGCTGCAGGCGGGCAAGGACAGCACCATGCCCCGCGCCGGCCGGAGCCTGGGCCACGGCAGCGGGGCCGGGGCCTCGCCCGCCAGCCCCGCCGGCCCCCCGCCCGCGGCCGGCGCCTCGCCCAAGGCCGGCCAGTCCCGGATCTCGGCGGTCAGCAAGCTGCTGCTGGCCAGCCCCAAGGCGCGCAGCCTGTCCACGCCGCCCACCAAGACGCTCAGCTTCTCCACCAAGTCGCTGCCGCAGTCCGTGGGCCAGAGCTGCGCGGCCCCGGCCGCGGGGGGCGGCCGGCACATGTCCTGGTCCACGCAGTCGCTGAGCCGTAGCCGGGGCGCGGGGCTGGCCGCCAAGCTGCAGCTGCGGGCGGCGAACGGGCGCATCTCGGAGCTGCTCCAGGGCGGCGGCGGCGGCGGCGGCGGCGCGGGGCCCAGGGCGGCGCCGCCGCCGCCGCGAGCCGGGCCCGAGGAGGAGCGCGCGGGGGTCCCCGGGGCCCCCGAGGACACGCTGGCGGCCGCGCCCCTGCTGCCCTCGCCCTACAGCAAGGTCACGCCGCCCAGGAGGCCGCACCGCTGCAGCAGCGGCCACGGCAGCGACAACAGCAGCGTGCTGAGCGGCGAGCTGCCGCCCGCCATGGGCAAGACGGCGCTGTTCTACCACAGCGGCGGCAGCAGCGGCTACGAGAGCATGCTGCGCGACAGCGAGGCCACGGGCAGCGCCTCGTCCGCCCAGGACTCCATGAGCGAGAACAGCAGCTCCGTGGGCGGCAGGTGCCGCAGCCTCAAGACCCCAAAGAAACGCTCCAGTTCAGGTAGGCGATGGACGACAGAGAGAGGGGGCCGGGGACCCGATGGCAGGACACACACAGGCTTTATTGGGGGGAAGGGTACCCCTGCCGGCTGCCTCCGGAGGGAGGGGCGGAAGAGAGCGAGGGCCGGGGGACAAGCGCCTTTGAGGACAGGGGGCGGGGCTTAGGGCACTCGGCACACGCTGGTTGGTGATGAGGGACCTGGGGATTAAGGAATGGGGGGGGCTTAGGGTATTTGGCAGGTGCTGATGGGTGGTTCAGAGCTCAGGAATGTCTGGCCGCAGGTGGGGTTTACGTCTGTCCATCAACTGGAGGAAGGGAGGATCTATCAGTAGGCATGAGGGCCCAGTGCACGGGGGTGTAGGGGGCACAGGGGCACATGAACCCCATGGTGATTGCCCTGCAAGGGGTGAGGGTGCCCAGGCCAGTGGCACCAATACCCAGTCTCTTGGTCCCCAAGCCTGTCCCCTGCCAGTTGCACCCGGGACAGCATGGGGGGTTCACCGTGAATCAGACCTACTGCTGGGACGTGAGGCGGCCTCCAGGCTGTGACTGCCCTTGGTCAGCAGCCTGGTGCATGCCCCATGCCTGTCCCTCCTCGGCTCCCCCACCCAGGCCCAGGCCCGGGCCCCGGAGCGGCTGCCCTCTGACCTGGTGGCTGAAAAAGCCGACGTCGGGCCGGTGGCCCCGAGGCTCTGGGACTGGGGAGAATCACGGAGTCACTGCGAGCGCAGTCCCGGTGGTCACATCACTGCGTGGCTCGGCTCTGTGCTCTCACTGCCTCATGGAATGGCTCGAACCCTCCAATGCACGGCGTTCTTCCACCGCCTTTCACTCGTCTCGGAGGCGGGCATTGGTGGTTTGGGTGGTGCGGTGAGCTGTGTGGTGACGGCTCTGCCCGCCTGGCTCTGCGCCGTCCCGCTGGGACCCTGTCCTCGGAGGTCCGGTGAGGCTGGGCCTAAAGGAAACTGAGAACCAAACGGCCAGCGAGGCGCCGGGGCCGGAGGCGGGGCAGCGGCCCAGGTCCCTCTAACCTGACGGGTGTGGCCGCGGCGAGGCCTCCCTCGGCTCAGGTGGCCTCCTCTCCCTTACTCGTCGTCACGGCTTCTCTGAAGGAAGCGGCTTTGGATTCCTGCTGGCCGTGCCCGATGCCGGCATTTCTCTGAGCCATGACCCTCCTCGAAGGCGGTGCCTGGCCGGCCACCGCCTCTCGGAGCCGCTCTGGGTCTGCAGGATGTTCATGCTCCGGCGACCGAGGGAAGGGAGCTAGGACGGGGTCGCCAGCCGGTGGTCCGAGGTCCGAAAGTGGCGACAGGAAGGGAGCTAGAAGGCAGCGCTGGGCCGAGCTGAGCTCCGAGCTGTGCGTGGAGGAGGGGCCAGTGCACTCTCGCGGCTCAGTGACCTCAGACGCTGGAGGGGAGTGGCCGCGGGCAGAGCCGCAGGGACACGGAGCCGTGGGGACACGGAGCCCGGGGACACGGAGCCGCGGGGACACAGAGCCGAGGGGACACGGAGTCCACAGAAGGAGGCTTGGGTCTTGCACGGTGTGACCTCAGGGCGTAGCGTTCCTCTCTGGCTCCCATGGCCTCGGTCAGGCGTAGAGCGAGGGGCACAGCACGGTCTCGGAGGCCACAGGCAGAGGAGAAGCCTCTGGTGCGTGACTTCCTTCCCTCAGACAACCCGTCGCCCGTGAGGTTGGGCAGCCGTGGGCAGTGACCAGGCCTCTGCCTTTCAGAGCGTGGTGACGGGAAGTTCCAGGCGTGTGTGTGTGGTCGGGGGGAGGGGGTAGCACAGGAGATGCCTCTGCGAGACGCCTGCCATCCACCTGGAGAGAAGGGACAACGGTGAACCCCGCCCTGCCCAGTCCCGGGGGAAGGGAGCGTCCAGAGCCCCAGCAGAAGCTGCGGGACTGAGCTGGGCCTGAGGCTTCAGGCAGAGCCGGAGGAGGTGGGGGGGGGGAGGTGTGAGGTTGTGGGTGGGCCCTGGAGACTGAGGCGGCGAGGGGAGCGCAAGGCCGGCGGCTAGAGGGTGGCCTGTGGGCCAGAGCGTGATGAGAGCAGCGGGTTCTCAATGGGCAAAGGACGGAAATGAGACGTGAGCCCCCTGGACACACAGCAGCTCAGAATCACTGTCGGCACGGCCCTCAGCGACGGGACCATCCGAGAACGCTCATCAGGGTTCCTCCCTGTGGGCATCACGGGGCGCGTGCACTTCTCAAGCCTGCGGCTCCCGGGCCATAAGTCTGAGCCGCACGTGGAGCGGGAACACGGCTCAGCCCGCACAGGAGCCGGTGGTGCTGCCAGAGGTGTGAACACGCGCCGTGTGAGGCTGCGTGCTTCGGAGAGCGAGCGCCCACTCTACACGTAGGCTGTGCACACCGGGTCACCACACGCGTGAGGATGCGTTCCCTGCCGCGTGCGGCATCACCGGGCGTTTCCAGCGCCAGCGCTGTGGTCTCCCCTTCGCCCCGAGGAGACGGTGGCCCCCGTGGCCCCACCTCACCTCCCGCTGGGGACACCCTCCCAGCACCGCAGCCCGGGGCGCCATGGGGCTGGCTGGCGGGCAGGACACCCTCCGGCCTCTCACCTCCGACGCCTGTGGTCCCATCCACGCTGGCTTTGTGCTTCTGATTCGTGTCTTCCTGGCCCCACGCCTGAGTCGGCGGGAAGACAGGGGCGGGGGCCGAGGAGGGGGCTCTCGAGGCCAGGACGAACACGCGTGTTCCCCCGGCGCCATGTTTCCGAGGCCACATGTTCTGACTCCGCATGGCACTCCGGCCCGGACGCTGATGTCCAACACGTCAGACTCCCCGGGCCCCGTGCTGCAGGGAGAGCGGCTGGGAGTGGTCAGGGCCCCTCGGTGCGTGCTCCTCACCAGCAACAGAGTGTTGTGACCAGGCGCCAGGCCTCTGATCCTCGGACGCCCCTGTGTGACCTCACTGTGGCCCGTCCCGCCGGGGGCCCGGCAGGCTGTGTGAGGCGAGTGTGGGGTGTGCGCAGCTCAGGGGGGACTGGAGGCAGGGCTCCCCGAGCCTCAGGAAGTGAGGCCCAGCGTTAAGGGGGTCAGTGCTGAGCGCTCGGTGAGGGGGTCAGTGAGGGGGTCAGTGCTGAGCACTCGGTGAGGGGGTGAGTGCTGAGCGCTCGGTGAGGGGCTCAGTGCTGAGCGCTCGGTGAGGGGGTGAGTGCTGAGCGCTGGGTGAGGGGCTCAGTGCTGAGCGCTGGGTGAGGGGCTCAGTGCCGAGCGCTCGGTGAGGGGGTGAGTGCCGAGCGCTCGGTGAGGGGGTCAGTGAGGGGCTCAGTGCTGAGCACTCGGTGAGGGGCTCAGTGCTGAGCGCTTGGTGAGGGGGTGAGTGCTGAGCGCTGGGTGAGGGGCTCAGTGCTGAGCGCTCGGTGAGGGGGTGAGTGCTGAGCGCTCGGTGAGGGGCTCAGTGCTGAGCGCTCGGTGAGGGGGTGAGTGCTGAGCGCTCGGTGAGGGGCTCAGTGCTGAGCGCTCGGTGAGGGGGTGAGTGCTGAGCGCTCGGTGAGGGGCTCAGTGCTGAGCGCTTGGTGAGGGGCTCAGTGCTGAGCGCTCGGTGAGGGGGTCAGTGCTGAGCGCTCGGTGAGGGGGTCAGTGCTGAACGCCGGTGAGGGGGTGAGTGCTGAGCGCTTGGTGAGGGGCTCAGTGCTGAGCGCTCGGTGAGGGGGTCAGTGCTGAGCGCTCGGTGAGGGGGTCAGTGCTGAGCGCTCGGTGAGGGGGTGAGTGCTGAGCGCCGGTGAGGGGCTCAGTGCTGAGCGCCGGTGAGGGCGCTGGGTGTCCCGGACTCTCTGCCGCCGGCTCCCGGCACGGCCCACGGCGGGCATCACAGAAGATGGACATTGAGAGAGACGAACTCTGGGCTCAATCCCTGCAGGTTCCCAGAGGCGGAGGCTCATCCCCGCGCTGTCCCTGGACACGCCCTCGCCCGCCAGGAAGCCGGCGCCCGGCGCGGGGCTGCGCTGGGTGGACGGGCCGCTGCGCAGCGCCCAGCGGGGCCTCGGTGAGCCCTTCGAGATCAAGGTCTACGAGATCGACGACGTGGAGCGGCTGCAGCGGCGGCGAGGCGGCGGCAAGGTGGGTCTCCTCCGCACGGGGCGGGTGCCCCCGGCAGCGCCCGAGGGGGCTCGGGCCCAGGGAGACTCCCGCCCGCTCCCGGGTGGACGGGGCTCGGTCAGAACTCAGGGCCCGGAGGGTTCCACGTTTCCCGTCTAAACCTCCTCGGGGCTCCGGGCTGGGAGCCCGTGGCGCTGGGGGCTCCTCCGGCTCCGGCTCACAATGCAGCTGCTGTAAATCGAGCAGGTGCCCGGGTTGCCTTGCCTGGGGTGTCTGAGCTGAGAGGGGGCTGGGGTGGCCCCGGTCCCCCCCATTTGCCGTGACCAGTCCTTTCCTCCTTCCCACTCACTTCTTCCTACCGCCCACCTCTCCCACTTCCCCTCTCACCGCCTTCCTCTCCCCCACCTCCTGTCCCTCCCCCACCTCCCTTCTCTCCCCCCTCCCCCCCTCCCCCATATCCCTCCTCTCCCCCACTCCCTCTCACCTCCTTCCTCTCCCTCCACCTCCCTCCTCTCCCCCCACCTCCCTCCTCTCCCCCCCTCCCTCCTCTCCCCCCACCTCCTGCCCCTTTCCCCCACCTCCCTTCTCTCCCCCCACCTCCTCCCTCCTCTCCCCCATCTCCCTCTCACCTCCTTCCTCTCCCCCACCGCCTGTCCCTCCCCCACCTCCCTTCTCTCCCCCCTCTCCTCTCCCCCATCTCCCTCCTCTCCCCCACTCCCTCTCACCTCTTTCCTCTCCCCCCACCTCCTGTCCCTCCCCCACCTCCTCTCTCCTCTCCCCCATCTCCCTCCTCTCCCCCACTCCGTCTCACCTCCTTCCTCTCCCCCACCTCCTGTCCCTCCCCCCACCTCCCTCTCACCTCCCTCCTCTCCCCCCTCCCTCTCACCTCCCACCTCTTCTCTCCCCTCACCTCCCACCTCTCCCCCCACCTTCCTCCTCTCCCATCTCCCGCCTCTCCCCACTCCTCTCCCCCCATCTCCCTCCTCTCCCCTCACTTCTCACCTCTCCCTGCCACCTCCCCAGGAGGGCGTGGGCTTCAACGCGAAGCTGAGGACCCTGGAGCGCCGCCAGCAGAGGATCGCCGAGGTCCGGGCCAAGTACGAGTGGCTGATGCAGGAGCTGGAGGCGACCAAGCAGCACCTGATGCTGGACCCGGACCAGTGGCTCAGCGAGTGTAAGGCCGGGGCCACGGACGTGACCGTCACAGCAGCAGAGCTCAGCTCCTCCCAGCACCGGCCTCTGGCCCCCAGAACGAGCCTGTGTGACCTCCCTGTAGCCGGGGTGGCCGCCGTGAGCGGGGTGGCCGGCGTCTGCGTCTGAATCCCAGGGCCTCGGTGCCCATCCCACGGCGACGGTCATGCCGGGCACACAGGTCCAATCGTAGAGGGGGCCTGGGGCATGGGCAGCAGGAGGGCTGCGAGCATCGCTCTTGCAAGGTGACAGCTCTGGTCTCAGCCCGGAGCCCCTGCAATGAGGTTCCCTCCTGGTCCTGGCCACGGAAACAGGCGGGGATTCCTGGGGAGGCTGCAGGCTGTCCAGAGGCGAGGCGAGCATGTTAGCGAGCACAGTCACAGCAGCGGTGTTTCCCCTCAGTGGGAAGCCGGGGATGGGTGGCTGCCTAGAGCAGGTCTGTCTGTGAGAGCCGGGCTCCCTGGTCCTCACCGTTCCCTTTGCCACAAACAAAGCCCAATCTGGCCCCGAACGGCTGCGCCGATTGGGGACCCCATGGGGGAAGACAGCGTGCGGGGCAAAGGCCTCTGCGCTTACAGCTCTTCCCGTGGCCCCCAGCCCCGCGCCTCCCCCTGCACACGCCACCCCTCGCCCTGCCGGGAGGGGGAAGCACAGCGGCAGAGGGCGGCCCTGGGCTGATGGAGGATGGGGTAGATGGTGGTGGGGGAAGCAGCTGGCTGGGGGGCAGGGGCAGGCGAGGCGGGCTCTGGGTGATGGGCAGGGCTCTGGCCAGGCCGCGGGGCCCGGTCCCACCGCCTCCCTCTCCCCGCAGTCGACCTGGAGCAGGTGTGGGAGCTGGATTCCCTGGAGCACCTGGAGGCGCTGGAGTGCGTGACGGAGCGGCTGGAGAGCCGTGTCAACTTCTGCAAGGCCCACCTCATGATGATCACCTGCTTCGACATCACCTCCCGGCGCCGGTGAACCAACATCGCCGCCCGGCCCGGCCCCGGCCCGCAGCCAGACCGGCAGCCAGGCCCATGGGACCCGCAGCCAGGCCCCCGCTCCAGGCTCCCAGGACCCACAGCCAGGCCCTCCGGACCCGCAGCCAGCTCCCCCGGGACCCACAGCCAGGCCCCCCAGGACCCACAGTCAGGCCCCCAGGCCCACAGCCAGGCCCCCGGACCCGCAGCCAGGTCCCCCTGGGACCCACAGCCAGGCCCATGGGACCCACAGCCAGGCCCCCCGAGACCCACAGCCAGGCCCCCCGGGACCACAGCCAGGCCCATGGGACCCACAGCCGGGCCCCCCGAGACCCACAGCCAGGCCCCCCGGGACCACAGCCAGGCCCCCCGGGACCACAGCCAGGCCCCCAGGACCTGCAGCCAGGCCCCCGCTCCAGGCCCGTGCAGGCGGCGCTGAGACCACAGAAGGATGAAGGTCGGAGGCAGGTCTGAGTGACACTGAGCGGTGGGTTCCCGTAGGAGAGGCGCCAACGCCCGGCACGCGTGCGAGGAGAGAGCGGCGGGAGGCCAAGGGAAGTGGAAGCCCCGTGAGACTGAAAAAGCACTTTGAGGAACTTTCTGGAACCTGTGTGTCCATGAGAACCGCTGGTAAAGGAGACCCCTGTGCCTGGCGTGGCGAGGAAGGCAGGCGGACGTGGGCCGCTGTTGGAGAGCCGAGAGCCCGCCGGATTGTTACCCAGAGGACTGATTAAGTGCCTTCAAATCTCCCGTCACCCGAACGTCCCGGCTACCCCGTGTGCGCAGACGGTGCTGGGCGAGATGCAAATAGCGGAATGAGCGAGCCGCCCTGGACTGCCCCCCGCTCGCTGCACCTGGTTCCTGGCTGTTTCTGAGTGACCGTGTGTGTAGAGCCGTTTCCTCGTCGGTGTTGCTCGCGAATAAATGTTAACCGTCTCTCACGGCTCCTGGTGGAGACCCAGGAGGTGGCCGCGGCCAGGGGCCCGGGGGCGCCGAGCTGGAGAGGAGCGAGGACTCAGTGTCTCTGAGGCCCGCGGCGACCCTGCACACCCTCCCGCGCACTCAGGTTCCGTTTATCGCCCGGGTGGTCAGGGCCCTGCAGCACTTTGCATTTTCATCCCAAAGACTCTGGACTGGGAGCCTGAGCCAATGCCGGAGCCGTCCTTCTGGGCTGGAGGATCGTGCGTGGACTGCAGCAGGGGTTCCGCCGACCTCCGAGGCCTCCGGGCGTGGACGCGCCGCTTTAGACTCACGGGGTGGGGAACGTCCGGCCCGCGGGCCATACGCCGTGGGGGTCATGTGGTCTGGCCCTGCAGAGGCAGGAGGGGTGAGTGAGTTACACATAGGACCGAGCAGAATGGGCTGAGTTTTAGGTTGATACTTGTGTGTGGCCCACAGGGGATGTGATAAACATGCAAATGGTCGGAAACAGGTTCTGTACCACCCGCTTGAGAGCAAGAAGGGACTGGGGGCCAGCACACACATCCTGTCCTGACTGCTGCTCAGACATAGACGGCCCCAGGCCCCCGGGGCCCACAGCCCCTCCCCGGAAGGCTGGCCTGTTCCCCGCCTGGGCGCCCGAGCAGTTCCCGTCACACCTGTGAGCACAGCCCTTCGCGCCGATGGACTGACGGACAGAGCTCGGCTCCGGGGATGCTGAGCCGCCTTCTCGGGTGAAGATGCTCACCCTGCCACACGCCCGAGCTCATTACTGTACCCGCTGTAGGGGAGGAAACCGAGGCCAGAGCGTGGGGGACCGTCCAGCAGGGAGCAGGGCACCCCTGCCTTCTGGACCCCTCCTCCCCCCACCCCTGCCTTCGTCCCAGGAGGTGCCAAGGGTTTGCAGAAAGGTGTGCCCTCCAGCTCAGTGTATCTAGGAGCCCGCTTCCTGCCCGCAGTCCCCTCCCCGCCCCGCAGCCGGGCCCCGGGAACGAGGGCCTGAGTGCTCCTCGTCCTTGCGGTTCTAGGTACAGGTGCCCACAGCTCAGCTCACCTGTGTGTGGGCCACACAGAAGCCGGTGGGTCCTCAGGCCAAGGAGCAGGGCTGGGGTTGGAGCCGGCGCTGCAGTGACGAGTGCGAGGTGGTCCCGCTTCCTCCCGGCGAAGGCAGGGGTGTCATCGCCCATGCGGGACGGGACCAGAGACGTGGACTTGAGTGAGCGCTCAGAGGAGGAGCCTGGATTCCGTGCCTGAAGACTGCCCGGCCCCCACGGTTCAGGGTGAAGAGGAAGCAGGAGCAGCAGGAGAGCGGGAGCGATGCTGTCGCTGGAGATGAGGCTATGCACCCCGCGATGGTGTTCGGTGCGGCGGGCGATGTCGCTCTCCCGGGAAGTCTGTCCCCGCCTGCGAGTGGGTGTCCGATCGGAGCCCTCAGTGCCCCCGGTTCCCTGGGGCCTCCTCCCGGTTGGACAGGCCGGGCTGTCGTCATCTCAGCGGCTGTTCCCGGCGCAGGGCCTTGTGTGAAGGCCGGGTCGGCCCCGTGCTGGCAGGCGGGCGGGGACCAGGCACAGCCCGGTATGGGGCCCGGAGGCAGGAACATGTCAGCTGGAGCCGAAGGCTGTGCTCCCGGTGGGCAGCCCAGCCCCCGTGCCCACACCACACAGGACGGCGGTTTCGGAGCGGACAGGCGGGCACCTGTGCTGGCTCTGGCTCCGTCACGCTGAGCGAGGAGCGCTCCTTCGGGCTTCGGTTCCCATGCTGATCCGGCCGGGCCACCATCACGTTTCTCTGGGTTCCACGTGAGGCAGCCGTCAGCCGGGGCGGCTGTCTGTCGTGGGCCCCCGGACCCCTCGCTTCCCAAAGACCAAGGCAGCGGATGACCTTCAGCCCCTTGTTCAGTCCCATGAGACGTGGCTGAGGAGTCTCCTCCCGCTGAGACCGGACGGCCCGTGGATTCGCCGGCTGCTCTTCCCGCTGGGCACCGGCCCCTCCTCACTGTGAAAGGCCACGTGCTTTAGTCAGAAACTGGGCCCGAAGAAACGCGTGGGGAGTTCTGTCCACGACCAGCCGGTGCTGGATAAACTGTCTGCCCCTGTCCCTGGAGCTGCCCATGGAGGTGCATCTCAGCAAGCCGCCCGGAGCCCCGTGTGCCAGGCCGGCCCTGCCCGCTCTCCTCCGGCCCGTGGGGCAGCACAGGACGCGCTGCCAGGGCGGGGAAGGGCCTGGCGTGGGGGGTGGGCAGCGCCGGAGGTGGCAGCAGTTCCTTTGCATTGTCATTTCTCTTCCTCCTCCTCCTTCAGCAAATCCGTCAACATCCATAAAAACCCCTACGTCGCGTCGCTCAGCGGTCTTCCTGACAAACACACATTTTTTTTTTTTTCTGTTATAAACTGCTTATTGTTTCCAGATAAAAACACGGCTCCAATCCAGGGGACGTGCTTCCCATTCAAACGCATCTTCTCCAAAAAAAAGTTCTTTGAAGATTCCCAAGACGCCGGGGGGTGTCACGGTGGGGGCACGGGGTGGCTGGAGGCGGACAAGCCTTCCTTGTAGGTAGCCACCATCCCCCACGCAGAGCCGTCACGTCCGGAAATCAGCAGTCGGACATCCCCCAAGGGGTCCTGGATTGGAGAAATGACCTTCGCAGTGAAAAAGGCTCGTTTTTGCGTCCCCCATTCTGCTAACTGACCCTCCATCGTCACCTCGATGGAGGCGGCTGTAGCTTACTTGTACTGTATGTCAGGATGTGGCTCTGGAGCATCACTGTTTCACCCCTTATTTGTGCCTGTGGTGGGCCCGCCGAGGCTGTTCCCCACCCTCTGGCAAGTGAGGGGCCGGGGGAGGAAGGAGAAATAACTAAGCTGGGGGAATAGGGTTAGGGCCCAGTCCCACCAGCACGGGCTCAGCTCAAGGCCTGAGCTGCTGCTATGTGAGAGCCAATGGGGAAGAGGTACCTTCATTCTGAGTTGGACGCTAAGCGGCTTGGATGTCTGCCTCCGTGGGCCCGGCGGGGAGAGGACCCGGCTGGTTCGAAGCTGCAATCTGGAAAGCAGTGGCAGACAGAGTTAGGGTCCTGCGTCCCCCGAGAGCCCCCTGGTGCTCGGAGGGGGTGGGAAAGCAAGGAGAGCGCCTTACCTTCGGGCGCCACCTTTTCCCGGAGCGGGAGGGAGGCTTACAACTGAAGAGCGTGAGGGGTCTGGGCCCCTCCAGGGCCGGAGGGCTGGGCCGGGCTCACTGCAGGGGCGGGTGGCAGGAGGGAGCAGCGCTGGGGTGAGACACCGCCTGGCTGTGCGGGGCCTCAGGCTCCCCAAGCAGGGTGGGGTCTCAGAGCTGCCCCCCGGGGCCGTGTGAAGAGAAAGCGGGTAACAGGTGGGTCACGAGCTTTGGAGAAGGGAGAGCTGCAGTGGCGGGAGCCGGGAGGCCCCCCGGTCAGAGACGAAGCAGGAAGTCAGCAGATGCCCGGCACGGGGGCTCCGGGCGGACCCGGCCGAGCCCCGCGTCTCGGGCTCCTCCCACGAGGTGTGTGTGCGGAGACGCACCGCACGGAGGCGCTGGCGTGTGCATGGGGCGGGCGGGTGCATGTGTGCAGAAGGTCTGCGGTGTGGGGAGGAGAGCAGGACAGGAGCCCGGTTCGGACCCGGTTCGGACGCTAGTCCTGTGGCTCTAGGGGATGGCCTGACTTCCCTGGAACCTTCTAGTCTGTAAAGCAGGGGCGTTGTTGGCTCCTGCTCTGTCACGTGTGTGTGTGTGTGTGTGTGTGTGTACATAAACATGCTTCATGTAGCCACGGGCCCGCCGGACACTGGCGGCGAGGCCTGCCCAAGTGCATTTATCGTGTCTGCAACAGAAAGCTCACCACGTCCATGGAATCCTGTTGGCAACGTCAATGGTTGTATTTAATGTCGTTGTTGGAGATTCACTGTCGAACTGGATCAAAGATTGGTGCCGTTTTTGAACATTGCGTTCTTAGCTTACAAGTGTTTGCTGTTAAAAATTTTTAATAAAGTCCATTTGTTAAAGTCAGAAATGCAGCGACTCTGTCCATGGGCAGGCCCAGCAGCCGTCCCCACCGCCTGGCACGGGAGACCAGGGACACGAGCCACGAGCTGCTGCCATTTCCGTGTGAAGACGTTGTCCGTGGCATATGAGGTGCACCGTGTTGTCAAAAGAGATCCTGGTGTTTAAAAAGATCAAATGATGGTGGCATTAAATGTTCACTTTTATTCTGCTGAGTCATGACTTCCTCCTTATCTGATGTCTCTTTCTGTGTGTGTGTGTGGGGGGGGAGGAGGGATTGATGGGGAGGGGCAGTTGGGCCAGCAGAGGAGGGCACTGAGGGATGACCAGTCTAGCAGAGGGGGGCAGTGAGAAGCAATCAGGCCGGTGAGGTGGGGGGCAGTTGGGAGCAACCAGGTTGGCAGGGAGGATAGTTAGGGGTGACCAGGCTGGCAGAGGGGGCACTAAGGGTGACCAGGCTGGTAGGGGGGGTGACAGTTAGGGGTGATCGGGCTGGCAGGCAGAGGCAGATAGGGGTGATCAGGCTGGCAGGGGGGGCAGTTAGGGGTGATCAGACAGGCAGGCAGGTGAGCAGTTAGGAGCCAGTGGTCCTGGGTTGTGAGAGGGATGTCCAAGGGATTCCAGGGATCAGGCCGAAATCAGCAGTAGGACATCTTCCGAGGGGTCCTGGATTGGAGAGGGTCCAGGCTGGGCTGAGAAATTTCATGCACTGGACCTCTAGTGTGTGTGTGTGTGTGTGTGTGTGTGTGTGTGTGTGTATATATATATATATATATATATATATATATATATATATATATCCTTATCCCAGGAAATGTTTATTGATTTGAGGGGGGGAGAGGGGGAGCAGGAAGAGAGGGGGAAGAGAGAAACATGGATGTGGAGAAACACTGATCACTTGCCTCCGTTACATGCCCCGACTAGGGATGTGTTGTGACCAGGAATCAAACCTGCAACCTTCTTGGTGCACAGACCACACTCCAACCTGAGCCACTGGCCAGGGCTCCATTGTGGTGACCTCCTTGTTGGCCCCACTGTCTCAGGGTCCCCTGGAGCAGAGGCAGCGCTCAGGGCCCGTGCCAACAGCCCTGTCACCTCAGTGCTGGTCTCAGCCGCCACTGGTGCAGGTGGGAGAGCGAAAGCACATCAGAGACAGGAGAGAGGCCTCCTCGCTGCCTCCTGAACACGCTCCACCCACCCCACGGCACGAGGCACTTCCCAAGGAGCTGGTGCCACGTCCACCACCTGAGCTCACAGCCCAGGAAGGCACAGCAGCCTCAGAGCACACGCCCTCCTCCTGGCCTGGCCTGCCTGCCTCTCTCCCCACCCCCCCCGCGAGGCTGGGCTGGACACGCGTGCCTCGGGGGGTCCCCTCCTTCCTTCCCCCGAATCCTACACAGGACCCTCCCGGCTGCCTTTGAGCCACCGCAGCAGAAGCACAGGGTTTTCTAGAAAGAATTCCTCATAAGAAGAGCAGAGAGGCCCCGCCTGCCCTGGCCACGCCCGGGGCAGACGTCCAGGCGGCCGCCGGAGGGGGCTCCAGCCCCTCGCTCTTCCCTTCCGGAAACCCTGTGCACACATATGACCCGATAGGCACTTGTCCCTTAAACCACGAGGCTCTCAAAGTGGCCGTCAGTGTTATTTTTAGTCTTTCACCCTTTCCACCCTGTCTGCTGCCTCCGGGAGGGCGTGGGCACCGCCCACGGGCACTCTCCCCCGCAGTCCCCGGGCACGCAGAGGGCAGAGACTCAGCGGGTGACTCCATCCCCTGCGTAGCCGACCGTCCCGGCTCCTGGTGAGGAGGTGCCTAGCTTAAGGTGACCAGACGTCCCGCTTTTGGCAGGACAGTCCCTATTTTTAACAATTTGTCCCATGTCCCGCGGCGTTTTAAAAAAAGTCCAAACGATTTAAAAGATTCCTTCCAAAAAGTGGGACTTTTTTAAAACACCACGGGATGTGGGACAAATTGTTAAAAATCGGGACTGTCGCCGAGACCGGTTTGGCTCAGTGGATAGAGCGTCGGTCTGCGGACTGAAAGGTCCCAGGTTCGATTCCGGTCAAGGGCATGCACCTTGGTTGCGGGCATATCCCCAACAGGGGATGTGCAAGAGGCAGCTGATCGATGATTCTCTCTCATCGATGTTTCTAACTCTCTGTCCCTCTCTCTTCCTCTCTGTTAAAAATCAATAAAATATATTTTAAAAAATTTGGACTGTCCCCCCAAAAGTGGGATGTCTGGTCACCTTTGGCCCTGGCTGGGCTGCTGCTAGGACACAGCTTACCTGCGCCTGATTCTATGTTCTCATGAGTACGAGGGGTACTCAGCGTTATGAAAATTATAGAAGGGGTACACATATGTCAAAAGTTTGGTAAACACTGGTCTAGAGGGCCAGCCTCGGGAACAGAGCCTGGACGGTCCGCTGAATGAACGCCTGACTGACGGACGAACGGACGGATTGCCTGACAGTGGAGAAGGACGGAACAGGAGGTCCCGTCACGGAGGCTGCGGCTCTGCGCCTGCCGATGCCCAGCGGTGCTGGAGTCCCAGTGCCCAGGGGAGCCGGGCACCGCGCCCACATGGGTGCAGCCACGCCCTTGGCTTACTGCACACACAGCACGGCCAGCCCAGCCTCTGCCTCCAGAAGCATTGCTCTGTCCAAGCCCTCGGATTCCTAAAGCCACCGCCGGACAAGCTGCAGCCAGCCCTCGCTCGGACCCAGGCCCTGCAGCCGGCCGGGGACGAGGAGACAGACTCTGGGCCTCAAGAGCCCAGTGCTGCTGGCAGGACTGGCACCCGGAAACCCCGGGATGAAGCAGGCTGCTCCCCACAGCCCCCAACAGGTGCCCCTGCCCTCTCAGGCCTGGCCCGGCCTCCCCTGCAGAACAGTCTGCCGAGGCTGCAGGGCGAGGATGGGTAGGGGCCTGCAAGCCTCGCCCCCATGGGAACTGCTCCCCATGGAGCCCCACGCCCCTCCCCAGTGCCCTCCGCGGGGCCTCCCTCCCAGCCCCGGCCCGGGCTCTGCCGAGCTGGAGGATAAGGTCCAGGCTCCGTGAGAGAGGGCACCCAGATGCCCCGGGGGACGCAGCTGCTGCCCTGGCACCTGGGTGCTGGGCTTAGTGCTGCTGCTCCTCCCCCCCCACCACCCCCCTCCCGTGACAATCACCCAGTGCCCTCGCTCAGCCACCGTCCTCCCCCCGTCCGCCCAGGCACGAGCGTGGCATCAGCTGCCCATGATCAGGAGAAAACTCAAATAAAGGTTTTCTGTCCACCTCCCACCCCCCTTCCCCCCGGGCCCTGACGAGAAAAAGGCATTTCTCCCTTTCAACTGGACTTTGAAAAGCTGGAAATAGGAAATAACGGTGACCTTTAAGTCTCACTCCAGGGAGAACTGTTCCTATTATTTTACAGACACGCACACACACGTGCCCTACAAATCCCGGCCCGGACAAGCCCAGTGGAAGCTGCTCCCTCTGAGCCACCCGAGCCCATTCCCCCGCCCCCGTCACCCCAGGCCCACTCCCCCTGCCCTCACCCCAGAGCCCACTCCCCCCGCCCGTCACCCCAGAGCCCACTCCCCCCCGTCACCCCAGAGCCCACTCCCCCCGCCCTCACCCCAGAGCCCACTCCCCCCCCGTCACCCCAGAGCCCACTCCCCCCGCCCTCACCCCAGAGCCCACTCCCCCCCGTCACCCCAGAGCCCACTCCCCCCGCCCTCACCCCAGAACCCACTCCCCCCCGTCACCCCAGAGCCCACTCCCCCCGCCCGTCATCCCAGAGCCCACTCCCCCCCCCCCCGTCACCCCAGAGCCCACTCCCCCCCCCCGTCACCCCAGGCCCACTCCCCCTGCCCGTCACCCCAGAGCCCACTCCCCGCCGTCACCCCAGAGCCCACTCCCCCTGCCCACTCCCCCCGCCCTCACCCCAGAGCCCACTCCCCGCCCTCACCCCAGAGCCCACTCCCCCCGCCCACTCCCCCCGCCCTCACCCCAGAGCCCACTGCCCCCGCCCTCACCCCAGGCCCACTCCCCCCGCCCGTCACACAGCCCCGTGGCCTCCCACACTGCCCCTCGCCGTGGACAGTCACCAGGGAACAGGCCCCATGGAGGCACATTCACCCTCTGCTCCTGGGCCTTAAACTGTCCCCCTTCCCTGTGTGGCCAGTTGCACGGCAATGAAACGCTGCACACCAGCCCCTTCCTTTCCGCTCTGGCCAGTGCCGAGAGGGTCCCGGCTGAAGGAACTATCACAGAGGACGAAGCCTGGGAGCCGCTTCCCTGCCGAGCGTGGCCCGTCCACTGTCCACACGGTCCACACCGTCCATATTGTCCACACTGTCCACTGCAGTAACAGGCCTCCCCGTGGCCCTGGGAGCCGGTCCAGCTTCAGCCACAGCTATGCCCACGGGGCTGTGGGATGGGAGGCAGCGGCCAAGGCAGCGGGGCCCACGGCCCCCCACGCAGGGCCCGTCCCACTCTGTCCGCGCCCCGGGCCGCCGTTAGCAGGAGGGCGGGGCGCAGCCAGGGCTGAGCGGGCACCTGGGTCTCCGGGCTGCACGGCTCTGAGGCAGCGGAGGAGCTCAAACCGGCTCAGCACCCCCGTCACCCTCCCTCCGCCCCAGGCAGCTGAGCCGCCACCACGGGAATGCTGGAGGACGTTCTGGCTCAGAGTGTGCTCCTTCCGGACTGTCTGTCCCGGAAGGAGCACACTCTGTCACTGGACAGACAAGAGGCGGGACCCGCTGACGGAGGTCCTTTGCGGCCCCCTGAGCCCCCTCCCTCCCACCCCGCAGCAGGGCAGTGCCTGCCTCACCCCACAGGCAAGCCCGGCTCAGCCCTCCACACGCATGACCCAGGCCCTGTGCATGGAATGAGCATCCTCTCCACACACATTCCCTGTTCCTTCCCGAGGCCCCGGCTGTACCGCCGCCCCGAGTCAGTCTCCTCCAGGGGCGGAGGAAGGGTCTCCAAGGTCCTTATTAATCCCAGGACTTCTAGGGCAATGGGGCGCCCACAGGAGCACAAGTAGGTCCCAGGGCACTGCCAGGCCAGCCGTGTCCATCCAGCATGTTCCCAGGGGCAGCGAGAGGTGGCACAGGGTGAGGGCACGTCACCCAGGTGCCCATCTGAGGGCTGCCTTTACCCCCAGCACCATCCAGAGGTGAGGGTGAGCTCACACCAGGGACAGGAGGCGCCACGGGGACAGGGGCAGGCGGGGAGGCATTGGGGAGCCTGGGCAGCGGCCTGGTGGCTGTCACGCGTCAGTGCACACACATTTCCTGGCACACACGGTACGTCCACGGCACTGGGCCTGAGGAGACCTCAGTGAGCCAGGCAGACACGGCCCGGACCTCACGGTGCTCACAGCCCAGCAAACCCAGCTGCCAGGCCGGCCTCTGCCAGGCCCGTGGCAGCCCAAGGGCTCGGCGGCCCCGCTGGGGGGCAGGCGTGGCAGCCTGGAGAGATGCCCTCCTGTGCGCTCCCCGGTCCCCCCCAGCTCACACAGCACAGCACGGATTCTCTCCCTGAGACGGCGAGGCCCGTGCTCTTCTCTCTCCCGCTGGCCTGGGGCCTCCCCCTCCACAGCGCCCCCACGTCCTCAGGCAGTTAGCCAGCGAGGACCCACCGTGAGCCGGGGATGGCGTCAGCAGCCGAGGCCACAGAGGAAGAGACCGGATCTGGAGCTTTGTGGAGAGAGAGATGAACCAGGAAGCACTTATTCGCTGTGATCGGTTTTCAGGGGGATGAACAGGTGTCTGGAAGGGCCCGGGACGAAAGGCCTCAAAGGTCAGGGGACGGAGCACAGTGTTCCCAGGGCATCATCAGGGAGAAGGGGACAGAGCAGAGTGCTCCGGGGCCCTGGGCATCAGGGAGAAGGAGATGGAGCAGAGTGCTCCCGGGGCACCAGCAGGGAGAAGGGGATGGAGCAGAGTGCTCCCCGGGCATCGGGGAGAGGGTGAAGGGCATGACACAGAAGCAGGGTAAGCAGGGGGCATGGGAGACAGGGCCTGGGCGTGGCTGGGCTGGAGGGCAGGAGCCCACAGGAGGCCATTGAAGAACTCGTTGGAAGCCCAGGGCCAGCAGCTGCCCCAGGCCCTGAGCACCGGTGGGCGGGACCGAATAGCTTGGCCTGCATCTCACAGTGGAAAAAGTGCCACTCAGACATAGAAGGACAAGGGCTGTGTGGAAGCCACTCAGAGTTACTCACTCAGTCCCTGTCAGTGTGTGTGGAGGTGGTTTCTCCAGGTCACACAGCTCCTGGGAGGACGGGCACAGGAGTCTCCTTTCCTCTTTTCAGGAAGGGCTTCCACTAACCCTTTGTTTTCCTAAGATGCTAATCACCCAACTCACTCACAATCTTTGCCTCCTTTACAGACAACTCCCAGGCCTTCGTGCACAGGACCCCGGTAATCAAAACAGCATGGTACTGGCATACATCAGACACAGAGATCAACGGAACAGGACCGAGAGCCCAGAACTACCGCCACGCCTTTACAGTCAACTAGCATTTGACAAAGGAGGAAAGACCTGCAAAGACAGGCTATTCAGTAAGCGGTGTTGGGGAAACTGGACCGACACATGCAAAGAAACTGAACTAGGTCACCTCACACCACGCAGAAGAATAAACTCGAAATGGATTAAAGACTTCAAACGTTAGAGGGGAAACCATAAAATTCCTAGACGAAAACATAGGCAGTAAATCTCAGACATTCCTTGTAGCAATGTTTCCTTTTTGATATATTTCTTCCGGCAAGGGAAACAAAAGAAAAACAAAAGGGACTATATCCACCCACAGTTTTTGCGCAGCAAAGGAAACCATCAACAAAATGAAAAGACAGCCCACTGAATGGGAGGACATATTTGCCGATGATGTATCTGATAAGGGGTTGATATCCAAAAATTATAAAGATTTTATAAAACTCAACACCAAAACAACAAACAATCCAATTTAAAAAATGGGCAAAAGACCCAAATAGACTCCTCCCAAGAGGACACATGGATGGCCAATGGGCATGAAAAGATGCTCAACTTCCTGATCATCAGAGAGATGCCAACGCTGAGGCTCCCAGCATGGGCACACGCCCTCAGAGGGGCAATTTGATGTGTAAGGGGGGCAATTTGATGTGTAAGGGGGGCAATTCAAGAAGGAGTTATTAACAGTAAATGTTTTGCATTTCTTATGGCCCTTGGGTCTCATATATAGTATATAAATATATATTGACATATTTATACATTTCAGTTTTCTATCGATATTATGTTTTGAAATTTTATTTGCTATTTTCTCATATCACTTCATATTATTATTATTACCCTATTTCCCCGAAAATAAGACAGTGTCTTATATTAACTTTTTCTCCCAAAGTTGCGCTAGGTCTTATTTTCAGGGGATGTCTTATCTTTCCACGCGCTAGGTCTTATTTTTGGAGGATGTCTTATTTTCGGGGAAACACAGTATTATTTTTAACAATTTCTTAGTCTATTCTTCTTTAGGACTGCAGCTGTCCTTTCATTCTTTCATTTCTCTCTCTCATGGACGCCATGTTCTGTGGAAGCTGGTTTAGACCAAGTTCATGGCCTGTTAGGCTTTCTCCGCGTGAACAGGAGCTCACTTTTTAAATCCTAAGAATTAGAAGTGATAGGATTTAGAGATGCTTTAGGCGGGGCGTGGCCAAAAAAAGCCTGGGAACCACTGTGCTAGAGCCACCAGGAGGTATCAATTCACGCAGATCAGAATGGCCATTATCAATAAATCACAAGCAGCAGGTGCTGGCAAGAATGTGGGGAAAGGGAGCCCTCGCCTCTGCTGGCGGGAACCCTGGCATGCAGTCTCAAAGCATTAAACCGAATGACCCAGGAGTTCCATTTCTGGGAATTTAGCTGAAGAAACCCAGAACATGAATACATGCACCCCCATGTATCACTGCATTGTTATGTGTAAGCCAAGACCCGGAAGCAGCGCAGTGCCCATCAGCAGAGGAGGGGATGAAACAACTGTGGTACCTCTATACAATGGAATACGACTCGGCCATGAAAAGAGAGGAAAACTTACCTTTGCAACAGCGTGGCTGGCCCTGGAGAACATTTTGCTGTGTTACATAAGCCTGTCAGAGTAAGACAAGTACCACATGATTTCACTCATATGTGGGATTTCATGAACTGAACTACCCAACAAAATAGAGACAGACTCATAGACAGAAAGCAGGCAGACAGCTCTGGTGGTGGCAGGGGCGTGAAGGGGGAGTAATTGAGAAAAAAATAAAGAGAACTGATGAACATGGACAACAGTGTGGTGACTGGGGTGGGTGGTGGCAGAGAGCAGTGGGTAGAGGTGGAAGAGGACATAGAGGGATACATGGTGATGGGAAATAAAATTAAATTAAATTTAAAAAAAAAGAAGAAAAAAAACCCTCTCAGAAACTTTCTGGCATGTCAGCCACTTAATCTCGAATAGTTCAGAGAAACAATATTTTGTCCTATACTGGAACTTTTCTGGAATACTGAGATTGCTTCTAAAAAACCCCAATAGGAGTAAGATTAAAACATATTCGTTTGCTAGGGATGCAATAACAAAATACCACAGACTGGGCATCTTACACACAGAAATGTATGCTCTCACAGTTCGGAGGCTGGAAGTCCGAGGTCAGCGTGTCGGCGGGGTTGGTTTCCCCGAGGCCTCTCCTTGGTTTGCAGACGGCCACCTTCTTGCTGCCTCTTCAAATGGTCTTTTCCCTGTGGACGCGTGTCCCTGGTGCTTCCTGTGTCTACATTTCCTCTTGTTGTCAGTACACCAGTCAGGTCACATTAGGGCCCAGCCTAACTCAATCACCTCTGGTAAGGCTCTTCCCAAACCAGTCATAGTCTGAGGTCCTGGAGGGGGTTAGGACACCCACATATGAAGCTGGGAGAGGGGACACAATTCAGCCCATTTAATTAATTTCCTCATTTTCCCAAATCCTCTCTCTTGAAAGTCAATGCTCTCTATCTCCTGGGAATTAGTGACGGAGAGTCTCTCAAGACCCATCCCTTGCCGAAACCGAAGAGCATCAGTGGATAGAGCATCAGCCTGGGGACTGAAGGGTCCCAGGTTCGATTCCGGTCTGGGGCATGTACATTGGTTGTGGGCACATCCCTGGTAGGGGTTGTGCAGGAGGTAGCTGGTCGATGTCTCGCTCTCATCAATGTTTGTAGCTCCCTATCTCTCTCCCTTCCTCCCTGTAAATTATATATATATATATATATATATATATATATATATATATATATATACACACACACACACACACACACACACACATTCCTTGTATTGAGCACCAGGAGACAGGCTCAGATGAGTCTTCACTATTAGATAGTGAGCTCTGGGCTGTTCCCTGCAACACCTAGCTCAGGACTCTGCAGAGGACAGACACATTGCCAATGGTGAATGGGCTAAGTAGTCACACACCCGGGAATCTGACATCTTTACAGAAAAGCAGAGGAGCAGAGAGGTGGATGACAGTTAGTCCTTCGGATTAGTCAGACACGTGTCCTTTACCTATAGGAAGTACACACCCAGAGGGAAGCCCCGAGCAGGCTTTTCATGTGTCTTTGAAATGTGATTGATTTATCACAAATCTCCTAAGAACCCAGTAACTGTCCAGTATTTAACGTAGGAGAAAACGACCCAGATCTCCAAGGAATGCTTCTTCACGGGCAAATAAATTTCTTATCTAATCCTTATTTTCATTTCACATGCGTGATTGCAAATGCATGTTCAGCCACGTGGACGTGGGTGTCGATATCTGGTCTCTGCAGTGGATTCTCCAAAGGTGGGAACCCACGACCTGCCTCACCAGTAGGCATTGCAGGACACTCGGCACACTGCCACGCCCAGGTGCCGCCGGACCCTGCCGCCCTCCCAGCCAGCCTGCCACCGCGGGTGCCGGCTCCCTTACGGCCTGTGCTTGGAATGGCTGTCACGCTTCCCCAGAGGACTGGCTTCTCACAGCTGAGAAGGACAACGCCTACAGGAGAGAGGAAACACTCATAGGGGCTGATGTTCTGGGAAAGAAAAGGGGGGAAAGGAATTCCAGTGCCCTCACAGCAGGTCCTGCTTTTTAACTCAGCTACAGGCAAGTCCCGCCTCCTGCAAAAGTCAGTCCGTCGTCATTATTCCGCAGTCCAGGGCGTCCCGGTGATGGGCGTCCAGCTTTTGAAAGGAGACGATCAGGGCCTGTGTCTTTATCACGCCTTCCTCTTGGCCTCACTGAAATGGCACATTAGCAGCCGCGTCTGATTGCAGCACAACCTGAGCCGGGGCCCCCGCTGCGTGGCCCCAGACCGTTATTAACGCGGGCCCGCCGGGGGCTGCAATTTGGGACTCAATTTGCCACAAAACTGTCCTCAGTGTCACCTTAGTAATCGGAGATCAGGTGACCCGTGATGCACACGGAGCTCAGAGATGGCCCCTCTCGGAGATGGCTGTCACACTGTCTGTCCCCGCAGCAAGAAGGAGCCAGTCGCTGGGTGTGAAGAGCGTGTCTCTGAGCCTCAGGAACAAAGCCGTGGCGATGCAGTGCCCCGCCCGCCGCCATGACGGGGCTCACGGGCTCGGAGCACAGCCCTCTTTGGAAAGCTTCTGGAGGCTTCTCAGAAACCACAGAGAGACCCGCACTCAGCCACTGGGCCCTTCCCGCCTTGGCAGGAGCCAGAGGGCTGACTGGCCCCAGTAGCAGATGGTGGCCACACACTGGGGGGGAGGACCCTAATTGAACCCACGGCGCCCCCCGTAGTGCACTGAGAAGCTGCAGGGCTGGCTTAACAACGTGGCCCCAAAAGTTCAAGGTTAAAATCTGAATCCTCCCACCAGGGAAAGAGCCTCAGCCAGACCAGGAGCCAGCGGAAGACGAGGAGCCTAGAGTCCAACTTGTAAACATCAACGCAGCTCGTCAAGAACCAGGAACCGAAGGGGAGGCCGTGCTCACCCTTACAACCCGACCCTGGGTTACCACGGAGCGGAGTTCTTATGAAATGTTTTTAAAATGTCCTCCAGAGGAACCCAGGGCAACGGATGAAAGCAAAGCCCCCTCTCCCCCCAAAAAAATGACAAACTGAGAGATTAAATATGACAAATGGAAAGCTTTCTAAGATATAAAACACTAAGATAAAGAAAGATGTAAAGCCGAAACCGGTTTGGCTCAGTGGATAGTGCGTCGGCCTGCGGACTGAAAGGTCCCAGGTTCGATTCCAGTCAAGGGCATGTACCTTGGTTGCGGGCACATCCCCAGTAGGGGGTGTGCAGGAGGCAGCTGATCGATGATTCTCTCCATCGATGTTTCTCTCTGTCCCTCTCTCTTCCTCTCTGTAAAAAATCAATAAAATATATTCAAAAAAAGAAAAAAGAAAAAGAAAGATGTAAAAAGACCCACAGAAAAACAGACAGGGATCCTGTAAAGAGAGTCCACGAAAAGACAGACAGATGGGTTTTCAATATTGGGAGACATCCAGTTTCCCTCATAGGAAGAATGCAAATGTAAACTAGATGGGGATACTGATTTTTATCAATTCACTCAACAAAAAATCCAGAATTAACCCGCCCACTGTGTTGATAAGGCTGCAGAAACAGGCAGGCATTGCTACACCACAGCCCCGGGTCACCTTGGCCACAACCAGTTAAGACACACTTGCCCTTGGGCTCAGCAATCCCACTTCCAGCGAGCCACCCTGAAGACTCAGCTCCAGGGCCACAAACAAAGAACATGTTCACAGGGTCTTCTGATGTGAGGCAGGGAAGAGAGAGACTGCAGAAAGGTGGGTGAGGAGGTCTGGGCAGTGGCTGCGGAGTGAGGCGCTGGGGGCCTGCAAAGAGGAATAAAAGGGCTGAAACGGTTAAAAACACTTCGGAGGAGGAGGACAGATCTCATTCGCTGGAGGAGGAAGGGGTGTCAGGGTGGCAGTTGTGTGCTGCAGGGGCGGTAAGGGTGAGCAACCCACGAGGCCAGCGTTGGTGTGAGCACAGCTGTCCCTGCACCCAGGTCCTGGCGCTCACAGGTCTCACCAAGGTCACCGGCAGCTCCGCTGGATGGAGGGACTGGTCCATCCGTCACCCTGAGCACTTCCAGACCGCAGGCCCTGGAGGCTCGGTCTCCCTGCAGTAACCACCGGCCACGGGGTTTCCCACACTCCACGCACAATGCCAGGACCCCGCCCTCCCGTGGCCCCATGGGCGGCCCGGGTACATGGATCATCACTCCTGATGTCAGGACAGAACGGAGGGGGCGCCTGTGGGCATCCCTTCTGGACCCACAGGACAGCCTGCCTGGGCGCTGCGGGGCAGGCTGGCCCATCGGGGAGGCTGGCGCTGCCCGGCCGGTGCGTGGTCTCCGGGCATCTCCATGGGCACTGGGCATCCGGCTGTCCATCCAGCCTGGCGTGTTCATTCTCAGTGTAACGTGCTCATCCCCGAGGAGCACTGATGGCGCTGGCTGCTGATGTGCGGAGACGTGTTAGATCACGTTCTCCTCCTGTCCCGCTCCTCCGGGACGACCTGTGGCTGAGGGCCGGGATGTGGTCCCGCTGCTGAGATGTTTGCCTCCTGTTGGCCGTGGTACACGCAGCCCTCCCTCGGAAGGGCCTTTCTCCAAAGGCGGGTCGGGGGCAGGGGGTGCTGAGGGTTTAAACGCCTGTCACACCCTCTCCAGGAGGCACAAGGCAGATCTCAACGCCCAGGTTCACCCTGACTGCTGGATTTCACCCCCAAAACAGCCAGCACGGGCTCCGTCCACGAAGTGGGGCCACCCTGCTCCTGCGAGGACGTGTCCTTTCCTCGTGGACTTACCTGAGGAACAGAAGCTGCCGCCGTGTGCCGGAGAGACGGCAGGTCTGCTTTCCATCCGGTGAAGGAACCAGAAGGCACGTTGAAGGCACGTTGTTCACCCGGAGGTGCTGTTCTAGAAAGGTCTATGGATTGCATCCAATTCCCTAATGTTTCCCGACGCCAGCATCTCTTCAGAGCTGCTGTGGCCACGGTCCCTCCTCCTGCAGGTCCACGCTCTTGCTAGGGGATTGTACAAAGGCGTGGCTGGCAGAGCCTGCGCCAAACCAGATCCTCCCGCCGGCCGCCGGCACGTGAATGGAGCTCCTTCATGCCGAGCTGGCGTCGCTGGCCGCGCCCTGAAGGCCACGGGCACCGGTGCTCCGCCCCACGGTGTGCGCTGGAGGACGAGGCAGGTCTTCTTCAGCCTCTGGCTCCTTTGTCCCGAAAACAGCCACGGTCACATACCTTCGCAGAACTGGTGAACTGCTCTGTCAGTCCAGGTCCCCTGTTACTGTGGTCGGCAAACTGCAGCTTGAGAGCCACATGTGGCTCTTTGGCCCCTTGAGTGTGGCTCTTCCACAAAACACCACGGCCTGGGCGAGTCTATTTTTGAGGAAGTGGCGTTAGAAGAAGTTAAAGTTTAAAAATGAGGCTCTCCAGAGGAATTTCAGTCCTTGTGCTGTTGGTATTTGGCTCTGTGGACTGATGAGTTTGCAGACCACTGCCCTGGTACATCAGGAGGAGTCCCTGCACCGGGCTCCAGGCCTGTCCTTCCTTAGCAAACGGGCTCCACATGCCGCCCTCGCCATGCTCCTGGTATGAGAATGGTGGGCCTGGGGGGTGCCTGGCACCCGGGGGTGTGGCTGGAGCAGCAGCAGCCGGAGAAGGCTGCGGGCCGAGCACGATCAGCCAGGGTGACGCCCAGTGGGCAGCGAGGACACTGCCGCTTCCTTGGAGGCAGAAAGAGGCTATTCCTCTGCTGACCGACGCCCAGGTGCAGTCACGGCAGCCACGGCAGCCACGTGGCTGGAGGACTCGCCAGCCCGGGAGGGTGGGAGGGCCCTGTAGAGAGGCCAGGGGGGCCGTCTGGGTTCTGCTGTCAGCCCCCGCGTCTCGCTGCCTTGCTCTTTTCGTGAAAAGCAGGTGTGGAAGGCGGGCTTGCTGAGAGCCTTCACGCTGCAGGCAGGCCACGCCCAGGTGCTGTCACGCGGCAGCCACGTGGCTGGAGAGTGAGGCCTGTGGCTGTCATCACGGCGTCTCCTCTCAGCAGAGAAGCTACGCCGCTCGTGCAATCGCAGGCCCAGAGAATAATTTCCCTCTCGTTCCCAGTGCAGGAGGAGAAAGGTTTCTGTATTGTCTACAGCCGGAAGGCGGGAAAGCAGGCCATCGAATAAGGACGGGGAGAGGGACAGGGAGGAAGCCGAGGATTTGAACCGGAACGCTGGGCCCCAGCTCCCTGCAGGCCAAGGGCACTTCATGCTGAGCACGTCACATGCTCGGACCACAGGCCGAGACCTGGGGGAAGTCCCTGAGAACAGGTGTGACACACGCAGGCTCACAAAGGGCCGAGAATGCGAATCACCGCAGAGCCTCGGCCATCAGGAAACACACTGTTCTCCGCACGAAGACTCCCCGTCCTTCCCAGTAACTAACACGCCCTCTTCCTGGGACTCGGATGGCATGTCCTGTGCTGGAGTCGGCTTTGGAGGTGAGTGATGGACACAGAGCCCTGAACACACACAGGAAAGACAGCGCCTGAACATGCTCGGGCCGAGGGGCGGCCCGCGGGGAGCACGGGGAGGACGCTGACGTTTACTTATCCTCCCGAAGCCGTGAGGTGACCAGATCGTCCCGCTTTTGGCGGGACAGTCCAGATTTCTAACAATGTTTCCCGCATCCCGAGGCGTTTTAAAAAAGTCCTGATTTTTGGAAAGAATCTTTGCAATCTTTCCAAAAATTGGGACTTTTTTTAAAACGCCGCGGGACGCGGGAAACATTGTTAGAAATCTGGACTGTCCCGCCAAAAGCGGGTTGATCCGGTCACCTTACAGGACGTCCCAGGAGAACGCGGACACTCACCCTGCTCTGCGTTCCATGTGGTTTTCCACCATCAACGCCGAGATCTCAATGTGACAACGACCAGCGAGGGAGCGAAGGAAACAAGGACCAGATGGAGTTTTCAACCACGTTTCTTACGTTTATTATAATCGAGCTTCCCCACGGCGCCTGAGGCTGGTGGCCCGCACGCTGCGATCGGCCTCATTTACCTACAAACGCGGAGGCAGAGGCGGTGCCGGCGGGGCCACGGCGGGCGGGCAGAGCGGCGGCGGGAGGCGAGGGGCAGAGCGTCCTGCCCGCCGGCTCTCAGGACGCGCGGATGTTGGCGTCGCAGTCCTCCAGGAGCAGGATCAGGTCCTCCATCAGCTGGTGCTCCCGGCCGTGCGTCACCCTCATGATGTCGAACGCCTGGGGGAAGAGAAAGGAGATTAGATCCCGGAGAGGCGGCCCCTGCCCGCTCCTCCTTGCACCCCCAGGATGCCAGGGCCGTCTAGGTTCTGCCATCAGCCCCCGCGTCTCGCTGCCCTGCTCCTTGCGTGAAAAGCGGGGTGTGGAAGGCGGGCTCCCTGAGAATCTTCACGCTGCAGGCAGGCGTCTGTTACTGTGCTGCCTGGAAGGGACCAGGTGCTGGGAAGGCAAACCTGCTCATCCGGGCGTGCAGGCCGCTCTCCGGCCACGCTCCGGGGACGCCAGTGTGGCTGGTGAGCACACGGAGGCTAACAGGAGTGAGTGCGATGCCAGGTATTCAGGTTCAGGGTGAAACTGGGCTCCACACCTGAGCGTGGAGTTCATGTCTGCATGCGCAGCGAGCCCTCGTCCATGTGCACGGTGACAGCGACATACGTGCGTTTTCTCTGTTTCCTTCTCTGTCACATGATGCGTGGCTCTGGCACAGTAGCAATCTCTTCCTCCACCGTCTGGGCTCAGCCATCACCGAGTCGTGCCAGCTCTCCCTGCAGCCCGGGTCAGAGGGCTGGTGGGCTGGTTCCCATATCAGTGAGAGTCCCAGGGAGTGATGGCCCTGCGTTCCGACGACGCTGCTGTGTCCTCCTTCTCCCCTCTGGTGGGGAATAAGGTTCCGGAAACAAGGACGGGCTGGGACGCAGCCCTGGGTGAGGTGTCGGGTTGAGGTGGTAAGACGACAAGAGGGACCCCCGGGGGGGCTGGGAGCGGGGCGCTGAGTGCAGCTGGGGCAGAGGACCGATGAGAAGCCCCCACGGGAGGGGAGGTGACCTAAGAGCAGTGCGATGGACAGACAGTGACGCCCTTCCCAGAATGGGGGCGGGCAGGAGAGGAGGAGAGAGGTAGGGTCCAGTCATGTGCAAACACAGCTGTCTTCTGCATGTGAGGCCACGGGGCGGAGTGGACAGCGAGCTGGAAACCACTGCCGATGGGGGGCCTCGGCCGGGGCCTGGGCGCCCTGGGACCACAGTTCTGTGAGGCGAGGAGAGCCTGTCGTGGCCGCCGGCCTGAGGGGCTCTCAGTGAGGCCCCAGATTTTCACCCCGGAGACAATGAGGGGCGATCTCCCCCACATGAAGAGGTTACGAGAACCTCAGACCCCCCTGGGGCTCTGTGTCCTGCTCCGGCCTCCCACCTGCCACACAGGCGCCCGCCCAGAGGACGATGGGGCTTCATTTCCCGCAGCCGTAAACAGCAGATGTGGAAACATAAAGCCGGAGCCGCCTGTGCTGGGAAAAGCCATCTCCTCCATTAAATTACCTCCAACGGGAGCTTTCAGAAGGAGCCTGCGTGCCATGGGCCACGGAGGACGCATCCCGGGCCTCGGAGGGGTGCCGGCTCCCATGTCCCCCGGGAAACGGCAGCCGCGGCCGCATGGCGGGCAGGGCGCACGCTGGGACACGGAGGCCCCAGAACCGATGCCAATCTCACCCCGTCTTCCTCTTTAAGAAGTAATGTTAGAATTATGGCTGCATATTAAGTAAAATGAATTAAAGCAAATTAGGATTTAAAGCTGCAAACAATAAAGCTTTCTTATTAATTTTTAATACAGATATATTAAGCTTATCCAGGCTCTCACAGGCTCTCCGCCGTGAGCCTGAGGGGCCAATAAATGCCTTCCTGGAGCCCCATTTAAATATGGATGTGCAGACCGAGGGGAGCAACGCAGGAGCAATGAGGTCCTCTGAGTTCAGATCACAAGAGGGAAGATACCAGCATGTTTTCTCATTCTGCCAGTCTCAAGATGAGAATGGGGGAGGGGGGTAATGGGGAGAGGGATGAGGTGGGGGAAGGAGGGAGGGCAGGGGCATCCCACAGACCCACAGTCACTGAGCAGCTCCGGGCCACACCCAGCCTATTACAGGGGGTGGCAGAACCTTCTAGAGCCTTTAGTGCACAGGGTGGGCCCTCAGGGAGCGCTCTGGGACACGGGGAACGGAATCCCTGTGTGACAGGGAGATGTGGGCTGGGGGTCAGGGTGAGAGGGGACCTCAGAAAGGGGCTACAGGCCCGTCCATGACTTCTCCGGGGGAGGGGGGGAGCTGTGCTGTGTTTAACTCATCATTCGATCCAGTGAATATGTAGTGAGCTCCTGAGGGACCCCTAGGAAGCCCTGTCTCCTCCCTGAGACTCAGTTCCCCCAACTGAATAATGAAAATTAGACTCAAGAAATCATGGGGGCCAATAGGTCCCAGACACAGAGCGGGGCTTGTTTCCAAATATTGTCTCCGATTTCGGGTTCGATTGGACTGTGGTCAGGAAACCCCTGTGAATGACATGGCTCTGTGTGCGTGCGCGGACACCTGCTTTCTGGCCCAGAAGGTGCCTGTCAGAGTCTACGTTCAGGCCCCTGAGAAGCTGCGTGCTGCTGGGGGGGGGGAAGAGGGGGGTTCTGACACCCATCAGCAAGGTCCAGTGGCTGATGGAGGTGTGCGCTCTCCGACATCTGCTCACTTCCTATCCAGGTCTGTCTGTCTCGGACAGAGGGGTGCACATGTCCCTGCTGTAGCTACACGGCAGTCCGCAGTCTGATTCTGTGAGGGATTTCCCCCTACATTTTGCAACTGTTTGGTGCGGACACGTGGAAGATGGCTGTGCCTTCTGGGCAGGCTGACCCTGGCCTCATGGCACAGCATCTGTCAGATGGTCTTTGCTCTGCACTGACGCTATCGGATATTAATGCAGCCACCACAGCTTTCTTTAGGCTACATTTTCCCTAACCTTTTCCATCCCTCCCACATGCCTGTATCAAGTGTATTTAAGTGACTTTCCTAGAGACAGCATAGAGTTAGGCCAGTGGTATACATTCATTAGTCCACAGAGCCAAATATCAACAGTACAATGACTGGAATTTCTTTGGAGAGCCACATTTTTTAAACTTAAACTTCTTCTAACGCCACTTCTTCAAAATACTCGCCCAGGCCGTCGTCTTTTGTGGAAGAGCCACATTCAAGTGGCCAAAGAGCCGCATGTGGCTCTCGAGCCGCAGTTTGCTGAACAAGGAGTTAGGGCATTAAAAAAAATCTATCCTAATCTCTTTCAATTGGTGCATTAGACCATTTACTCTTTTTATAAAGGCCACACACATCATGTCGTTATTCATATATTAGGGTTTAAGTTTGCCATTTCGCTTTTTGTGCATTTTAGGTTTTCCTTTTCCGTGCATTTTCCTGTGGGTTACTTATATGTTTCTTTGTTTATCTTTGTTCTGTTTTTTAGAATCCCATCTTACGGTGCTTTTGAATGCATTCCTTTGTTTAGCTCGCTGGAGGGGCTGCTCTGGGTCTTCCGGTGAATATGAATCACGGAGCCCACTCTGGTGTCATCGCTGTGCCAGTTCAAGAGCTCCTTCCCCCTGTCCTTCACCCGCCGTTTGGAATAGAATCGTCCTGCATACGTCCACTGTGTCCAGCCAACCCTGCAGCAGGGAGCACGGAGACTCCTGCTTCATGTGTCAAACGTAATCTAGGAAACTCCTGAGGAGAAGGCAGCCCGTTCACTTCCCCGTATCTCTGCATCCACGTTCTTCCCTCCTCCCTAACGCTCCAGGATTCCTCCCTTTATCTTCTCCTTTCGGCTCAGGGAATCCTCTAGCATCCTCTGAGCACAGGCCTGCTGGCTCCACGGTCTCTGAGTTTGCCCTCCTCTGACAATGTCTGTCTCTCCCTTCGGTCCTGAAGGACCCATTGCTGAGTGTAGGGGTGTGTGTGGGGGAGCGGGGGGGGGGAGGGGAGGGGGGAGATTAACAGTTCTTTCCTTGCAGTCTGTGTAACAGGTGCCTCCATGGCTGCTGAGAGAACACCACTGCCATTTACACTGTTTTCCCTGCAGGCAGGACACCCGCTTTCCCCTGGCTGCTCTAAGCCACGGCCTGTGTCTCGTGTCCAGAAGGTGGGCTGTGATGCGTGGCCGTGTGGGCTCTTTGGTTTTCCTTGTTTGGGATCCACTCAGCTTCCTGAATCGGCAGTTTGTGTCCTTTGCCAGATGTTGGGCGTTTTCTGCCGTTATTTCTTTCATACAAAGCCTCTCTGCAGTAAAATACACACCGGCACAGCCGGGCTCGGCATCACCCCCAGGAGCTGTGCTCATCGGACAGTCACTCCGCCAGCCTCTGCCTCAGCCGTAACCGCTCCCCTTCTGTCTCTCTGCTCCGCCAGGAACTTCATGGACGTGGAACCATCAACGCGGGTCCTTGCGTGTCCGGCTCATTACTTCCCTTACACACGCTCACCCACAGCCTGTGTCAGGATTCCTCTCCTTTCTAAGGCTGAGCAACATCCCATCGACCACATCTCACATCTCGCTTATCCCTCGTCCATCCGTGAACATCTCCTTTGCTGAGCCCGTTCCTTTTCCGTTGGTTTTGAGGCTGTTGGCGTTGGCTCATCGAAGCCTCTTCGGATGGCTGCCCTCAGATCTGCCAGGTCCTTCTAATGTCCGTTACCTGGGAATTGGCAGATATCAATTCTTTTTCTTTGTCTCATTAAAACTGATCTTCCTGGTTCCTGGTCTGAGGAGTGACGTTCAGCTGAGCCTGCACATGCTGACATGCCACTGACTTGCTGTGTTTTGCTGAGACCCCGTTTTCGCCGCTTCCTCTGGCCCTGTGCCCGCAGGAGGAAGAGCTGCCACCTCGTTTCTCCAGGTGCAGGGGTCTCCGGGTCCCCACTGGCGCCCAGTTCCTGGTGGGTACACCTCTGCTTGCCTCTTGTGACAGGACTTAAACGCTATTTCCCCTTTTACTGACAGTCTCTTACTCACCTCCTTTCCTTAGTTTAGAGACGGACTCTGGGGACGAAGGTTCTGTGTGGAGTTCAGTGGGGAACACGCATCAGCGTCAGAGCTGGGGACTTAGGAACGAATCTTAGAAGGCGCGTTGACAACAGGCAGGTCATCTGCCTGCCCCCGTCCTTCCCGCCCCCAGCGGCCCCCTCAGTGTGCTGGCAGCCCCTGCAGGCTGTGGGCACGGAGGAGTCCATGGAGAGTCCTCCCGGCCCGATTCACCAGATGCTGTGTGTGTAGGTTTTCCTCTGGTGAGTCAGTGGTTCTCGTCAGATTCCCAGACAAGGATGTGACGGCAGAGGCAAGCATCAGGGCAGCAGGTTAGGAACGGGACAGACTGCCTGCTCAGGCTGCTCCCAGGGGCTGCCGTCTGGGTGCCCTGAGCCCACAGCGCCCGGCACGCTGCGCTGAGTTCCCGCAGGGCTCGCCGCTGACCCCAGGAGCGAGGGACAATGCCCGGACTGTGGCCTGTGCTCCCCAGTCAGGCCCAGGACAGAGATCAATGATCCTCCATGGGTAAGAAGCTCCGGAAAAATGTAACTCGAATGGAAAAACCGTGACAGCGCAGTAAGGAACGGACAAGCGGTTACTGAAGGGGAAGGAGTGGGGCTTTTCCCAACTTGACCTCCGCTAACAGGACTCTGACAAAGCCCCCGCCTGGCCCGGGGGCAGGGGAGGGGGAGATTGGCAGTGGGCAGAGCGCCCAGGAAACAGGCTCACCCACAGACAGCAGGATGGGGTCGCCTGCCCTGGAGGCCCAAGAAGTCAGATGAGTGGCTGGCAAAATTCTCTGAGAAATAATGGAAAGAAGGGGAAGCAGAAGCAGAGACCGGAGGAAGCGGGAGGGAGCCTGCCAGTGGGCTCGCCATGGCGCTGTGGTGCGGTGGGAGGGCTCTCTGCCTGGTGGGAAGGCCAGCGGAGCCCTGGCTCCCGAGCCATTTCTGGGCCTCATTGCTAGCGCCATATTCACTGCACTCCTCCTTCCTCTCCAATCCCAATCCCTCTTCCCTCCTCCTTCACAACGACCACTCCCCCAGCTCCAGGCACCTTGTATGGCATGGAGCGGGTTACCATGGTGCCCGCAAGGCCCCGCGTCCTGGGGGAGGTGGGCAGCAGGTACTCCCACACCCATGGACACGTATCTCTGGGGATAGTGAACAGGGCGGTGGGACCACAGGGACCAAAGAATGTTTGAGCTGGGCCTTAAAGGAGCAGTAGAATGGCAGTCCAGGGCGCGGCAGCCCAGGGGCCCCATGCACACTGGCTGTGGAGGCAGGGAGGCCTGAGGGAGGCCTGGAGGGGAGGCTGCAGACAAACGGATGGTAGAGGCTGGCCTGACAGGCAGCGGTTTGTGATGGTCTTTGAACTCAACATCACAAGACAAAACCTACAATTCAACTCTCCTTCAACCACATTCACATTGTCCAGTCTTCCCGGGTGTTTCCCAACTGTTGTTCTCCACACACAGCCACTCTTAAATCTATCAGCGAGTCCAAGATCAGCGTCCCTTCTAGACCCGGTTTGACTAGAAAAGGCGTAGGAAGAGAGGAAGTGGAACTCAATTAGGCCTTCTGATGGGGCACTGAGTGGGTAGCGGAAAGTGGGAGCTGGTGGGTTTTACACCAGTAGCTTAACCTCAACCACGACGGGCATGTTTATAGCACAGACATCAGTAACAACTGACTTGTTGTTGTCAGAGCTGGTTGCTCTACATGTATGGGCACGTGTGTGCGCACAGGTGTGAGTGTGTGCATGCAGACACGTTGAGGGAGAGCCACGGCGGCGAAGGGTACCCAGGCAGGGGGCGCGCCCCGGGCACTTACCAGCCTGAGGTTCTTCATTGCCTGCGGGAACATGCCCTGGTGCAACTGCAGCTTGCCCACCTTCATCACCTGCACGCCGCGAACGGGGTGGCAGCCCGGGAAGAAGATCCTGAAAGAAACCATAGGGCACACGGTCAGCGGCTCCCTCCTCTGCGGCCGGCATTGCACAGGAGCCCACGTGGGTGAGAGCCACGTGAGCCAAAGACATGCCAGAGGGAGCCCGGGAACCAGAGCCACACGAACCAGAGCCACACAAGCTGGAGCCACGTGAGCCGGAGCCACGTGAGTGGGAGCCATGCCAGCTGTGGCCGCTCACAAGCCCCCAGAGGAAATGAGTGACCCTGAGGGCACAGGCGCAGGGCGGCTCCTGCTCCCAGGATGCTGGGCATTCAGAAGACACCTGGGCGCGACAGCTTATGTGGGAAAGGCAGTCGAGCATCGTCATGGATCAGCCCAAGGGGGAGACCCAGTGACAGGGCCAGATTCGAATCCAACACTTTGCTGGCTCCCTGTCCACCCAACCACCAGCCCCATTAGGATCACCATTTTCTATCGCTAATGTGTGTATCTGTCTTTTAGGAAAGACGTGGAGAGGCGGAGATGAAGGGAGGGAGACAGGACATGAGTGTGGCTCACAGAGCATCCGTGGGACTTGCACTGCAGAAATTTAATTAGACAGAAATGCTGGTCTTCTCCAGCCTCCAGCCAGACAGATACCGATACGGATACTAGAGGTCATGTGTGCTCGCAGGCCGCTGAGGTGACACAAAGCAACTTGCACAAGACAGCGGCGCCCCCAGCCTCTGCCCTGCCTCTCTCCCGCCCTTCTCCTCCTCATCTCTCTCCAGATCCTGCCCGCCTGCCTTCCCTGAGCCACACCCTCCCCCCATCATCAGCTCTCCTCACTCTTTCAGATCAGTGCTCACTGTCAGAACCCATGACGCAGAAGCATCTGATTAGATGCTGTTTACACATTCTTATCTTACACACCCATGTGTGTGTGTGTGTGTGTGTGTGTGTGTGTATGTGTGTATTTTCCCCCAAAGGCTGTTCTACGGAATTCTGTTTATGTCATTGTCCTTGGCTTGCTCTCAAACACTGATGGGAGAGTGCTATGTGCATAGGGCGTTACAACCCTCCCCCTCCCTCCCAGACCCTCCCCCTCTCTCTCCCGGGAATGCTTGTTGAGCACCTACAATTAGCCAAGCTCTCTTCCAGGTGCTGGGTGCTGCTCCAGGCAAGCGTTACCTCAGCTAATCCTCAGAACAGTGTGAGGTAAACATCGTCACCCCAGTTTTATACGAGAAAACTGCAGCCCATGCACGTTAAATAAATACCCTGCATCCCACAACCAGCACAGGGCAAGGCTGGCCGTCCTTAACTCCACACTGCGATGACGGCCGTCAGCAGCCAGAGCTCTCTCTGTAAGCAGACCTGGTAGATGGAGATGCCAATTCTTCACCCAAGCAGACTCCGGGAATCGGCTTATTCATAATGGCCAACAGGCACAATCCTGCCCAGAGGTGGAGTCAATCGCTGTCAGCTCCCAGGCCTGGCTCTGCTCTAAAGTGGTTCCAGCTCCCAGCACTCCCTCTGGGTCCACCTGCACCCTAAAATTCTGGGGGTGCTTTGAGAACAAGCTACGCGGAGGGCAGGGAACGCGCCTGCCCCAGTCTGGAAGGCCCTCACGGCCCTCTGAAAGGGTGGGACAAGGACGAAGGCGGGGCCAGGACACAGGAGCCTGGTCCCTGTCCTTGTGACTCCGGACAAAGTTCTTGACCCACTGGGACCGGACAGTCCCACCCGCCTCGAGGGGCTGCAGCTAGATCACCCTGAGGCCCCGCTGGCTCAGAAGCTCTGTGCTCTGCCCCTGCTTAGACACAGGAGGCTGGCCTCGGCGATCTGTGGCCCTCCGCCCCCGCCCTCCCAGCAGCGGCAGACAGGAGGGAAAGGCCTGAGTGCTCAGAGTTCCCAGGCTGGCAGGGAAGCCGTGTGGCTTATAGAAACGACTCCTCTCTCCTCGGTATCTGATCCACGGGCCCTAATTTAATGGGGACATTCCGGAACGGCACGCCAGGACCGCCAGCTGCGACATGAAGGATGGTCATCCGGGCACAGCTCCACCATGAATGACTTGCCATATGCTCGAGTGCTGTCGGCTGCTGGTACGTCGAGCTGAGCAGGGAGCGATGCCAGGACAAAGCATCGCCGGCAAACAGCCCAGCGCACACGAGGTTTTCAGACCCGCTGCCGGCCGCTGCCGAACCCCGACCGCTCCCGGTCTGCTGCTCAGGCCGACAGCGGACTCGCCAACCTATAGGCCACGTAGTCAACACCCCTCGGGGCCTGTGGTGGCATCTGAAGAAGGTCCCAGGGTTGGGGGTGGCTCTACAGGACTTCCTCCGAGTGCGGGGATAGCACACAGGAGACAGCTGGCGACCCAAACACCACGCCTGGACACGGGCAGGCTCAGTGCCCTTATACAACCAGAGGACAGCTAGGGAGCCTCCTGGGAGTACTGGGATTTGGTGAGGGTTCTAGAGAACTGATTCATTTTTTTCTTGAACTAACAAAGATGGACGGGAAGATGACAAACTCACACAAACCCATCCGTTTAAAGGTTTTCAAAGGTTGACATGCCTGATGGGACGCCAGCACAGGAGAGGCAGGGAAGAGGTGGAGGGAGACGTTGTCCCGTTGTGCCCTCCGAGCCCTGGATCCAGCTGTGCCTGAAGCTGGACTCCTGGACCTTCCAGGTACCTGAGCCCACAGACTTCTTCCTGTGACAACACGCTCTCACTCCCACACACACGGTGACAGGTATGATATACGAACAAGCCTATGAAGCTGGACAAACTGTCTCCAAATGCTCAACGGAAGCACGAGAAGCCAGATCCATTGCCTATGAAAATTCCCAAAAGCCTAGGTTTCTGATTCCCAAATCCAAGGGGTTGAGGTCCAGGTAGCCACAGAGATGAGCTGTTTCTCTAAGATTCCGGGGGTAAAGGAACGTGTTTCTCATCCAAAGAGGAGGGAGAAGAGAGAAGCTCCCCATTTCCACAGCGTGCTGGTGCCCAGCAGAGCTGAGGGTGGACTCAGCCAGTTCAGAACCACATCCTCAGGATGTGAGCCAGCGGTAGCTCACCCCTCGCCACAGGCAAGAAGCTGTGAGCACCATAAAACTGCACCAATGAGAGCCAAGACTGAACTGAAATGACCACACTGTTATTAAGACTAAAATTATTAGAATCTCCTCCTCCTATTTCAATAATAGAAACCTCAGCCTCAAATTCAGTGTTTCCAATCGGCGCTGCCTGTTTTCCGAACCGGCTAGACAGTTGCTGAAGGGCGAGGCACAAAGCAATGGCCATCTGCTCCTCCGTGGCTCGAGCTTCCTGCTTACAGTCTGCTCTGATAATGGATCTGTTTGGGGCAAACAGAGATTGATTTTAATTTCCTGCCAAAATGTGTGGCGTGGGCAAAGGAGAAGTTGGAACCAAGAGATATGCCGATTTTTCCATGGTTTTATCTGAAGATCAGTCGTCAGCGTTCACCGCGTCCGTGGCTGCAGACAAACGGAGGAACACGGCGTGCTGTGCCCGACCCAGCGGTGATGCATCGCGCATTGTCCGGGAGCTAACGGGAGATGGAGTCGCCGCCGTCTCACCGGGCCAATGCCTGCAGAACCCAGGCACGGGCACAGGGTGAGGAGCCCGCCACTGGGACTGTAACCTAATTCCCCTCCTGAGTACGCAGCTCCTCACCCTGTGCCCGCACCTGGGTTCTGCAGGCATTGGCCCGGTGAGACGGCGGCGATTCCATCTCCCGATCCTTCTCGGGACAGAAGGATCAAGAACCAGAGATCATCTTCTTCCCGGCCCTCACCTCACTGGTCTGGGCGTTCCTTCCACCCCGCAGCCATCTATCAGAGCCCGAGCCTCCCCCAGCCCTGGAACGGCGGCTGCGAGGGTGATGGTGGGGAATAAGACCGACTTTCAAGCTGTTCGCCATCTTTGCTCTTCACGGAAAGGATCGCAGGAAGGGAAGAAGAGGAGGCACCCTAGTCCAGGAGGTGCTAGGAAGTACTCTAAACGCACTCCCAGTGGGGATGGAAAATTAAAACCTAGCAAAACAGAGAATGCTGTGCTCTGCCCGTCGATCAGTACCCTGCACGTTAGCAGTGAATGCTTACTGAGTGATCGCTTTGTGCCAGGCTTCTTGCTAAGACTTATCTCCTTTGGTCCTTATTGCAATCCTATGAGACAGGCACTGCTAATCAACCCACTGCACAGATGGGAAAGTGGAGGCTCAGGGGAATTAAAAACCTCGTGTTTAGAACAAGAGACCTCAGGGCGATGGAGCTGCAGCACACACCCTGCGCTAATATGGTCCCAAACGTACACCCTCCAGTGTGGTATTTCTCGAGATGAATTTTCAAAATGGGTTAGAAAAAGAAAAAGAAAACAAAGGCAGTAGTCAGAAATGGATCTGACTGGTGACAGGGCCTCCGCTAGCAATCATGAGGGGGTGTGGTCGGGCTGTTCTGCAGGAGTTGGGCCCCTCCCACTGGTGCCCCAGTGTCTGATGGCGCAGGTGGCAGGGCTGCGGGGAAGTGGGGCACACTCTGCTCTACGGGCACTGCAGGGGGCAGCGGGCATCACCATGTCCAGCCAGGGCCACTGAGCATAGAGACAGGGAGCTGACCAGGTCTCTGAGGGGACACTGGCCTGAGAGCCACGTCAAGAAATGACTTTCCAGCACAGCCGTAAAGTGCAGACATTCTTACAACAAGGGTGGGAAAGGTGGGAGAGGAAGAGGGAGAGAAAGCATTTGGCAAAGGCCAAAAAAACCAACCAAGGCAGCCTCCCAATTTCTAGCCAAATGCTGCTCCCGGCACCCTGGTGAGCTCAGGCACGCACCCTGAATTGGTGCTCGAGGGGAGCAAGCCCAGCGGCAGGTACAGGCGCCGGCACACGGCCGTGAGAGCCATCACGACGGCTCAGAGCGGCCCGTCGTTCCTGGCCCCGGAAAAGCCAGATAGAACGGAAACGCGCATGAGTAACAGGATAACGCTTTACGCCTCCCCTCCTTCTTGGATACCCATCGGGCTGCATCAGATCAGAGGCGAGTTATTAAATGTCTACAGACGATCCCGCAGCTCTCAGGGGCCCGGACTGCGTTATTTCCCTGCGAAAGCGGGCCGATCCACACCGTGAACGATTTAATTGCAGTTTAATTACCAGTGAGGCTGAGGAGCATGAGATATGGGTGCCTTCAGTTTCTAATAGTCATTACGGTTCCCGGAGAGTGTGGAAGGGAGATAATTGAGTCTCCCGGGAGTATCCTCCTCTCCCAGAGTGCCCAGATCACAATGAAATCAGAACTAAGTGTGCAGGGCGGCTCTGGGTCTCCCAGATCGTACGCCGGGCTGGCCCGGCAGTTCTCGAGATCCGCTAATGCAAACAGGTTCCCCGCGGTTGAGTTCTGGCGCATTAAACAGAGAAAGGCTCTTGGCCGGGGTGCTGCTTTCTCTCCTAGAATCAGATCCAAAGATGGCATACTTGTTTCTTTGTTTCTCAGCGCTGGGCACTAGGACAGACACACGTCCCCAAACACATATGCACAGAAGCTCACACATGCACAGATAACACGCACAGACACACACACACATCCCCTGCCTATTTCTTTTCTTTCTCTCTCTCTCTCTCTTTTTTTTTTTTAACATCAATGATGGGAGGGAATCATTGATCGGCTGCCTCCTGCACGCCCCATACTGGGGAGTGAGCCCACAACCCAGGCATGTACCCTTGACTGGACTCAAACCCAGGACCCTTCAGTCCGCAGGCCGACGCTCTATCCACTGAGCCAAACCCGCTAGGGCCTGCCTGTTTCCGTGATGCTTTTAAAGCATCACTGCAGGAGGAACACGGGAACAATCTCACAAGAGACCGCAAGGAAGGCAACGGGAGGTCTTGGGAGAATCAGAAGGAACAGCAAGGGCAGCCTCCAGGCACTGTCACGTGATCAGAGAGCTGGCCGACTCAGGCAGAAGCAGTCCCCGAGAGGGCTGGGTGGGGGGAACTGACCCCTTCTCCCCATCCCTCAAGCACACATTGGCCTCCTAAGCTTCCCAAGTTTCTTGAAGGGTAGGGATGTGTGTGTGTGTGTGTGTGTGTGTGTGTGTGTGTCCATCAGGCCTCAGCCTCCTCTTGGGGATGCTGTCCCACCCCAGCACAGGATGGAGCCAAAACAAGACCTTTCCTGGGGTCCCCACCCAGCGGGGAGCTCTGGACGGCCCATCCCTGCTGCTCATCACGACCACACTGGCCACGTGTGCACTGGTCTGAGCGCTCACTGGTCTGAGGCCATTCCGGAGTGTGACCGTCTCCCTGCTGCTGGGAGAGGCACCGCCTCCCCGGTCCCTGGCCCGGGTTCAGCAGGACAGCACAGCTCCCAGCTGGGGCCGTGCAGAGCACCCTCCCCGACAGGCTGCGAGGCGGGGAGGACGGCGGATGTGTCTGACAGCCCCGCCGGCTCCTCCGCTGAGACACACTCACTGTGCAGTGCCTGTCCCAGGAATGGCACCCGCCTCGTAGACATCCCCTCGGTCTGACGTCCTCCTTCCCTTTCCAGAGCCATCACGGTCTCGTGCAGATGGGACTGGGGCACATGAGACTGGGGAAGCCCGTCCACAGGACCACCTCCCTGTTATGCACCCAAAGGTGTCCCCACCTCAACGTCTCCTCCTTAGCCAGGAGGCCGGTTCACTGCACGAGGCCCGGGCCTGGGCCGGCTCATTGCACGGCGCTGCTGACTGATGGCACCATCTCCAGGAGCACCGAGGGGCCGGGGCTGGGGCCTGGGCCTGAGCCGGAGCTGCCCTTTGGGGGTTAAGGAGTTGGGAAGAAGGAGCACTCCCAGCTGAGTGTCCAGCCTGGAGGGGCCCGGGACCAGCATCCGAGGCTGCCATCTGAGTGACTGAATGGATGGGGAACTGGAGAAAGGACCCGTTTCCAAAGAATTCTGCAATGGATGACTGGGTTAGGGCAGATGCTGCTGCTGAAGCCAGCTGGAGGCAGAAAACGAGACAGCTGGGGAGGAGGTCTCAGCAGAGACCAGGGTATCACACATCCCGGCCGAAGTCCTCAGCGCTCCTCACCTCGCGGCTTATCTCTCATCTCCCGACAGGCCCGGGGTGCACCCTCCGATGGGCCAGGGCCCCTGCCTCTGGGAAGGGAAGGGGTCCCTCCCCCTCAGCGGCCAGAGGTGTGAAGGCTGTGTCTCAGCTGCCACGCTGGGGCCCGGGCCCGGTGCACACGCCACGGCCTTCCCCGCTTCCTGGCGGGATGCAGATGTCACCGCGCGGCAGGTAAGCAGGGCGCGAGCGTGCGGCACAGCTCTCATTACCGATCAGACACCTGCCGGCGTTTAAACAGTAGTTATCCGACTTGAAAGTGGAGCGAGAGGCTGAGTGCCCCTTGAAGCAAATAATTTGGAAGCAGGAGTTCACGCAGACAGATGCGTTTAAAACCTCCTTCAGAACGCTGTAATTATCATCAAAAAGACAGATTCCATTAAATATCGGTTATGCTTTTAGAATCGTTCCTCTCAGATGCATCTGAGACGTTGAAAGTCGGAGGTTTCTGAACACTATACTTTTGACATTACTTCTTTAAAGCGCCGGGGCTTAGGACCGTCAGAATCGGGAACCCCATCTCCTCGGAGGCTTTAGGAAGGGTTAGGGATACGATTCGGCGGTTCCTGTCATTTTGCCTTTTCAACCACAGTTCTAAGTCCAGCCCCTCCCCTTCCGGGGGCAGAGCGAACCGTGTTTGCAGAAAGCTGTCTTCCTAAACGTAAACCGGCGAAGCGCGAGCCCCACCCCAACCACAAGCGGCTGATCACCATCATTTCCTGCAGCTTAAGGTCAGGTGACATGCGGCACAGCTGCTCTGTGGCTACTACCGTGTGGATACTTGTGATGGACTCCTCCTGAAGGTCACTGTGATCTTCCTTTCAAAAGTGAAGGCTAGGCCTGGCAGGTGTTGCTCAGTGGTTGAGCGTTGACCTGTGAACCAGGGGGTCATGATCTGATTCCTGGTCAGGGCACACGCCTAGGTGTGGGCTCAATTCCAAGGGGGATCATAGGAGGCAGCCAATCAATGATTCTCTCTCATCATTGATGGTTCTCTCTCTCTCTCTCTCTCTCTCTCTCTCTCTCTCTCTCTCTCTTTCTCTCTCTCTTTCTCATCATTGATGTTTCTCTCTCTCTCTCACCCCCCATCCTGCTCTGAAATCAATAAAACTATATTTACTTTAAAGTTTAAGTCCACCGAGAGGTTAACTAACTGCCTGAGATTGCCAGCTGGTCAATGGCAGAACCTGGAACGTGTATGGCCTGGCTCTGAAGCCCTGGCTCTTTCTTTTTAAATATATTTTATTGATTTCCCACAGAGAGGAAGGGAGAGAGACAGAGAGTTAGAAACATCGATGAGAGAGAGTCATCGATCTGCTGCCTCCTGCACACCCCCTACTGGGGATGTGCCCGCAACCAAGGTACATGCCCTTGACCGGAATCGGACCTGGGACCTTTCAGTCCACAGACCGACGCTCTATCCACTGAGCCAAACTGGTTTCGGTGCCCTGGCTCTTTTTATTTCACTCTCCGAGGCTAGAAAATGCCCTTCTCTGCACAGGTTGCCTCAAAATCGATTTTCCATTTACAGAGAAACGGAAGGCCAGCCCGGGGGCAGCGGATAACTACTTCGGGGAGCTGGAGATTGACGTGACCGCTGGGACACGAGTCAGCCCGTGGACAGGATGTGGCTGCAGGCCGCACAGTCACACACACGTGGGGGCAGCTCATTCTCCTCCAGAAAACCCTAAGGAGGGATTATAGGACTTTTATAAGTTCCTTTTAATTCCAAATGTCTGCATACCTCTGGGCCCCTGACTGCTTCCCGCTGCGAGGGTGAGGCCAGACTGAGCTCCGAGGGCACTGTCTCGTTCCCGCCAGGCAGGGGCACCCCCCTCCGGCAGGCGCCCGGGCCTTGTTTGAGGGGTGGAAGAGGCAACCGGGGAACACAGTCCTGCTGGGAGGCTGTGCCCACGCTCACTGTCCTGTAGGACAGCACACACTGTGGCCAGGCTCGGGGCTCCACGGAATGTGACCGCACGGGGAGACCTCATCCCAAGGTCCCACCCAGGCAGGGGGCGGGCAGCCACGCCCCCGGCCTGCAACTGCCTCAGTAACAGCCCAGCTGTGCCTTCAGCATGCCCCCTGCACCCCGCTGTCTGTGCATCTAGTTAACACACTGGAGATGCCTATTTTAAGAAACCCGCCCCCCCCCCCCCCCCCTTACAGCATGGCTCCCCTCAGAAGGGCACAGTCTTCACTGTGCTATAGTCTCACCACCGCATGGAACCTTCCAGGTCCCTCCCTCCATCCCGGTGCACAAAGGAAGCTCGTGTGTACGGCTCAGCGCCCCACGGGCCTGCCAGGCGCCCCAGCCCCTCTCAAGTTTTTATAAATAGCCTCAGCACTTGGCCGCAGAAACCTGGGAGCCCAGCGCCGCTCCTCACCCCCAGCTGCAAGCAGCCACGTCCCCCCAGAAAGAGCAGCGCACACAGAGGGCACATTGTTAGCCGATGGCACCTGGGCCCAGCCAGAGTGCGTGTGGGCTTTCCTGCTGCCCCCCAGCGCCCCCTCCAGGTCAGCAGCCCCACAGCGCACGTTCCTTTTTCTCGAGGGGGAGCAGTGGGGGTAACTGCTCAGAATAGTGGGGGGCCAGTCACTCGTGGATGCTAGACCCACCGAGGGGATGTCAGAGGGCGAGACCTAGGGAGTCTGTTGAACCCCGTGATCTGGATGCATGTAAGGTCTGAGCATCGCCCCCAAGTCCTGAGACCCCAGTCGGCCGGAGGGCGGCAGGAGCCACTGTCCCTGTAGTCCCAGCGCCCCATCCATGGAGGGATTATAGGACTTTTACAAGTTCCTTTTAATTCCAAATGTCTGCATACCTCTGGGCCCCTGACTGCTTCCCGCTGCGAAGGTGAGGCCAGACTGAGCTCCGAGGGCACCCTCCGTGGAGAAGGAGGTGACAGACGGCCACGCCAGGTCCTCTGCGGGGGAACCAGAGCCCTCTTCTCACCAACTGAGAGGCGACGGCCCTAAACACGCCGCCCAGCCTGCCGGTCACTGAGGAGCCCTGGAGCGGGCCGTGAAGATTCTCAACCCTGTGACCCGCCACCACCACCGCTCCCGGAACTGCCCCCCACGTGTCCATGGCCGCGGCCACAATGTCGCCCCTGGGCATGTGCGCACGTCGCAGCCCACAATCCTTACAAAGCACAGCACCCCCCCGAGGAGGAAGGCGGCCGGCCCCGCATGGACGTCCTGGCCTGCGCCCGGGGAGCAGAGAGGGGCCAGTGTGTCCACTGGGCTCAGGGGGACGAAGACGAGACCCAGGATGTCCAGCCGAGAGCCAGCCGTTCGCAATGCCGGTGCCGGGACACAGGGTTTCCCCGGAGGGGATGAGAACAGTGTCTGTGACGGTGCCGAGAGCGTGGTGTGAAGATCTGGAGGGGCATGAACAGTTACACCCTCAGCGTTCGCTTATAAGTTAACTCTATCGAAGGGCTGCTGGGTCTCCGTGCCCGGAGATGAGAGCGCGCCTTCCAGAAGAAACCCGGTCGCCTCATTTGCAGGTTTCCTGCAGTTACAGCTTCCCCCGTGTCCCTTTCCACGGCAGAGACGGGAAATCACACATTCCTGTGGCATTTCATCGTTTACGGCACGCTTGACAACATTTTTAAAAAGATGCCTACGCTTATAATAGTCCTGGGAGATTGTACAATGGAGGTCTTATTTATTCAATCAGCACGTGTTGACTGAGGGCCTACTGTGTGCTGGCACTATTCTGGGCCCTGGAGACACGAGATTAAACACAGCAGAGGAAGTTCCCGCTCTTCTGAGTTTGTGTCCAGTTAGCGCCCTTTGCACAGGAGGGACAGCTGGGCCTGAGACTGGGGGTTCAGGGTTTGCCCAGGCCGCCTGGGGGTGAGCAAGGGGCCGGGGCTCGGCCAAGGTCACGCTGCCAGCTGCCGCTCCTCCCACCCAGCTCCCGTGAGCAGGGCTTTCCTCTGAAGTCCGGAGTGTCCACATTCGACACCTGTTCCTCCCCACGGGACACAGCCCTAACACAGCCAGAGTGACTGTCCAGAGAAGGCGTCTGTTTTTCCCTCTTAAAAGATGACAGGCAAGAACTGGATATCCGTGTGGGGTAGGGTTTTCCCCCACCTCATTCCACACAGAAAAATGAACCCAAATGGGCTGAAGAGCTAAATGGAAGAGCTCAAACTATTAACCTCTTGGAAGAAAATGTCGGCACATATCCTCATGGCTCTGTGTTAGGCAATGGTTTCTTAGATGGCGTAAAAGCACAAGCAACAAAAACCCACAAGTAAATTGGACATCACTAAAATGAAAAACTTTTGTGCTAAAAAAAAAAAAAAGATAACCCCCAGACTGGAAGAAATACTAATCATATATGTGATAACGGACTTGTGTCTAGATGAAATAAAGACCTACTACAGCTCAATAGTGTGAAGACAAAAGGCTCAATTAAACTATGGGCAGAGGATTGAACAGAGATTGCTCTAAAGAAGAAACACAAACGGCAGTAAGGCAAATCAAACCCAGTGAGATACCATCCACATGCACAGGACGACTAGAATCAAATGGTGGAGGCGAGGAGGTGTGACTGGTGGGAATGTGACCTTCTGCACCCACGTGGGAGAAGTGCCTGGCAGCTCCTCGGATGTTAAACAGAGAGTTCCCTCGGCTCTAGCAACTTCAACCCTAGGTCTACACTTGAGAGAAATGAAAACATATGTCTACATAGAAACACGTGCACAGTGTTATTTTTAGTCAAAAAGCCAAGAGCTTAAATGTCCATCAACCAAATGTATGAATGGATACATATATTTAGTATCCTATCTAAGAAAGAGGAAATATGCTAATCAACCCTCACGCTGTTGCAAAGACAGTGATGCCCACAGCCAATAAGGAGGGAATATGCTAATAGACTGCCCCTGCCTCCAGAGTTCCCCAGTCCCCTCTGCTCCACAGCTGTCTAGGGCCAACCCAAGGCACAGGCAAGCCTCAGATGGCAGCTGCCCAGCTGCCCAGGGCAGCCTGAGGCTCAGGTAACCAAGGCAGGCCCAGGCTTGCGCCGCCGGCAGTGGCAGCAGCAAAGGTGTGATAGGGCATCACCTCCCGCCTGTGAGTGGGGGCAGACTGGGTTGAGGGACCTCCCTCCAATGCATGAATTTTCATGCACTGAGCCTCCAGTATCCTTGCAATGGAATATTATTTTCCAATGAAAAGAAGTGGAGGGCGATGCATGCTACCACATGGCGAGCCTTGGAACCAGGCGAGGTGAAAGGAGCAGTCACAAAAGGCCACAGAGTGCAGATCCCTTTACATAAAGTGCCCAGACAGGTTAGCTGGAAAGCCAGCGAGCAGACGACTAGTTGCCCAGGGCTGGGCTGAGACTGCTGGGGTGTGACTATTAACGGGGAGGGGATTCTCTTAGGGAGATGAAAGTGTTCTACAATTTATTGCACAGAAAGATGGCTGCATAATCCTGTAAATACAGTGAAAACTGGTGAGTTGTACCCTTTCGCTGGGTGACATGTGTGGTGTGTAGATCGCACCTCAGTGGCCTATTAAGATGCTGCAGACCCTCATTGAGAGACATGCTGAGAGCTGGTGAGCAAGGACCCCCCTCGCTCCGTGTGTCAGGGAGCCGGCTTGGGCCTGGGCACCAGCTTGCCTTCCAGCTTCTCTAAGCCTACAGAGAACGCTCCTCTGGGGAACTTCATGGGCCACAAGGTTGTGGCAGAGAGAAATCAGCAATTACTGCCCAGACTACCCTGGAAACAGGAAGATTGCAGACCACTGGCTTTCTGACAACATCCGGCCACTGGCAGGGTCACCGCTCATGACAGGGGCTGGTGTATACGGGCTCACCCATCCTGCATCTGACACAGGCCAGGCCTGTCCTCACCCTCCTCTCCGAACGCCCGCCCCTCTGGCCTGTGGAGTTAGCTTGTTGCTCTCGGTGGGTGGCCTGCCAGCACCGCCTGGCCTCCCTCCTTCCTCCCCGGTCTGGGCCTGGCTTCTCTCAGCACGAAGAGCCGGCTCCCCACCCATCCAAACCCCACCTCGTCTTAACCACACTTGAGCTGATCCGGAGTAAACACATTTGAACTCCCCGAGGCTGGGTCCATGTTTGTGTGAAGGACACACTCCCCGATATTCCCGCGGGGCCGTCCTGGGCCGCTGCTGCCCATGCGGACGGCTCCCTGCCTCACGGCGCTGGTACATGACTGTCCTTCCGGCAGAGCCGCTCATAGGCCCGCCGGGGCCCACCGGCGAGGGCAGCTCAGCACAGGCATGGCACTCCCGCTGCCACCCACGCAGGGCGAGGAGCGAGGTGCGTCCCTCCTGCACCAGGTCCCCGGGAGAGCAGCCAGCATCGCGGAGCATCTAATTGTCAGCACCCTGGCTCCTTGCAGACCCTCCGGCCAGGGCTATTTTGGGGCAAAGACTGCGCCTCAGTAACTTTCCTGCCCGTTTCCTGCTCCGCCTCAGCAGGGCCAGCTCTGCCCATGGCCTCTTCCCAGGGGGGCTACTGACAACTGACTTTCCACAAACTGGGCGAGGCAGCCCAAGCTCAGACAGAGGCCCACGGAGGGTTCTCACTCGGGCTGAGCCGAGTGTGATCTAGTCATTTCTTGCCGTTTAAAGCTAACCGTTTTCTGAGTCACTTTGACCTTGGGAAGGCGTGTTAAATGTCACAGTGATAAGTTGCCATTGTCACGATCTTGATCCCTCTGGCACCGTTAGGATAAACAACAGAATTTGGAACCCTATGAAGGGGTATTAGAACCCCATGTGCTTTCTCTGATTAGAGGAATGAATGTCTATCTGACTGGCCTGTCACTGAGGTACCGGCTTCACCTCCACTGGCAGCCGGCAGCCTGGAGAGCGGCTGAGCCAGAGCAAGGCTCCCGGTGAAGGGCCGTCTCTCTAAGACCGCTTCCTAGCGGCCCTTCCAGGCTGCTGGATGGGTGTTCTGGCCCAGGAGGTGACGGGAGATGTGCTCTTACAGAGCTACTTCCTAACCGTCTTTCTAAAGATACAGTGCGCTTGGGGGGATGACACGGGACCCCTCCCCAGCCCCCGTTAAGGGAATGTTTGTCAAAACTAAGAAACCGGCGCCGGCCTATACCTCTTAATGAAACTGCAGATAGCACGTGGATTTCACCCCGTCTCCCCATGTTTGCTTCGCGCCCCAAAACCCCACTCAGGACAGCACTGGCCTCAGCTGTCCTGGTTCCCAGCCGCCTCTGGTCCCTGCAGCTTCTCAACCGGTCTTCCGAGCATGGTCAGCACTCTGCAGGACAGAGCCAACCCAGGCTTCACGTGTGTGTGTGTGTGTGTGTGTGTGTGTGTGTGTGCGCGCGTGTGTGTGTGAAAATGTGCATGTGTGTATATGAGACTATGTGTGAGTATGTGCGCCCCAGACGGCTATGATGCCCCTAAATGGATTTCTCTGGCTTCTTCCTCCCTCCCCCAACCCCAGACAGCTGTGCTTGCAGGTCTATGAGCTGTCGTCTGACATGCTGACAGACCTCTGGGAGTGACCGACCTGTCACCACATCCAGAACTGAAAGCTATCTGCACGACGGCCCAGCCTCACACAGCGCCCCCTGCTAGAGTCAGTGCAGAACTGCTCCCTGGACCCCAGTGGAGGACAGGCTGCAGCCACGCCCTGCTCCTGCTCCCCAGCCCCTGCTGACCTTCCTGTCCCCTCACTGCCAGGACTCAGCACCACCTTCACGGAGCTGCTCTCTGGCACAGGACCTCTGAGGCCTCTGAGCACACCGCGGCAGGAAGAAAGGACGACAGACACGCTCACCACCCACCCTTCACAGCGAGCTCCAGGGAGCACCCTCCTGGGCCAGGAGGGCACACGGCATGCTGAGCTTCACAGCCAGCCACACACAGGACAGCCAGGGGCGTCTGATGTCACTCAGACGCAGCTCTGCCCCGGCTACTGACAAGGTCCTCAGGACACAGGTTTTATTCTCCCCCTGAGTGACAGGAGCATGTGGGGAACGTGCAGACACAGGTGCGGGGCCACTCGTTAGATGAACAACTCCACGGGGGTCCGGGGCCTTCCCCAGGCACGACAAGGTGAGCTCAGATCAGTGAGGACGCAGCTCATTTAACTTTTAAACATCTGTCATCTTGCTGAAACTGGTTTGGCTTAGTGGATAGAGCATCAGCCTGCGGACTGAAGGATCCCCGGTTCGATTCCGGTCAAGGGCAGGTACCCTGGTTGCGGGCACATTCCTAGTAGGGGGTGTGCAGGAGGCAGCTGATTGATGATTCTCCCTCATCAATGTTTCTAACTCTCTACCCCTCTCTCTTCCTCTCTGTAAAAAATCAATAAAATACAAGGACAGCGTCAGAACCAAGTGCGATCACACGCCTGCAGCCTTTCAGCCAGAGCCGGGCACGGAGGAGGTGCCACTCCACATGGGATCCCCTCTCCCCGCCAGCTTCCTTTTCCCTGTGGACAGCCTCCTGGCTGACACCGCAGAGCGGGCACAGCGTGGCACTGACACCGCAGCCACGGGAGCCGTCTGGAGAGGCAGGGCCTTTCAAAGCCGACCCTGACTGCTAGGACCAGCAGGCTCAGGTGTCTCGCTCTCTCCTGACACTATCAGGACGGACCTTCTCCCTCCCCATCCTGTCCTCTCTGCCGATGGCGTGTCAGCATGTACGCCACTGCAGGCAGGACAAGGGAGCAGCTGAAACATGCTCTGAACGGGAGCCACGTCCAGACTGAGGGTGGGAGGAGAGAAGTCACACCCCAGGTGGGAGCGGGACGGGTGGCAGGAGAAGGGCGGAGCGCTCGAGGCCCGAGATGCCCACGGGTCACTGTCTGCGTGGCGCCTGGCGGCTGCATGTGGTCACCAGGGCCCCGCACTCCGGTCAGGGCTTTGCTTCCTGTTACAACACATGTCCTCCAGGAAGCCAGCGTGCCCGTCCAGAGACCTCTGTGCATGGGACACGGGGACCTGGGGTGGGTTACCAGGCTCTGGGGAGAGACAAGCAAGACCTTGAGCCTGAGGGGCTAAAGGAGCTGCCTCTGGTGAAGGCAGGGAAGGGGTGGGAGAGCAATGGCACAGGGTAGGGAGGGCAGGGAAAGGGTGGGAGAGCAATGGCACAAGATGGGGGGCAGGGAAGGGGTGGGAGAGCAATGGTACAGGGTAAGGGGGGGCAGGGAAGGGGTGGGAGAGCAATGGCATGGGGTAGGGGGGGCAGGGAAGGGGTGGGAGAGCAATGGCACGGGATAGGGGGAAGGTCTGTGCCACAGGCTGGCACCACACTGAGATCAATGACTCTAACTCTTACATTAACTTCTGGGGAAGTGGCATCCTTGTCTGTTCCTCTCTCCCCCTGACCTCGGCTGCAGGTGGCCTCTTGTTGGCACAGAGAGCTGTTTCAATGGCTGGCCCGGCACGTGGGTGGCAGCTCACTGAGCCCCGGCCAGGCTCCTTCTGCCAGGACGGAGCCGCTGGGTCAGGCGGCAGCCCCTGCAGGTGGCCAGCCCAGGGGTCGCCACAGCCCTGGGAGAACGCCCACTGGCAGAAGCAAACCTGGCCGGTGTGGCTACCTGCAGACCCTGCTGTGGCCAGGATGGCGCTCTGTGGCTAGATCTAAGCAAAAGCAGGAGATTCAAGAGGATGTGGTGGTGGAGCCAGAGCCAGGGCTCAGGCCAGGAGAGCCCGGCTTAAGTGAAGGCAGGGATTAGGGTGTGGGGAGGGGGGTAGAGGGAAGGGAGCAAGGCTGACTCTATGCCTATGCTTCCCCTGCCCACCCCGACTGGCCACGCATGCGCTACAGTGCTGGTTCAGAGCGGAAGCCGCACGGCCCTCGGGGGAGGAGAGGACAAGCAGGGAGAAACCCCTGAGGCAGGAGACGTGCTGCCTGCTAGAAGGTGCCCGTGGGCAGGGCACGCAGCACTGAGCCATACCCGCAGTCCCACACGGAGGCCACGGCTCGGCTCTCGTGCAGAAGGGGCGAGCTAAGCTCAGGTGTCTGATGCCCGATATACCAAAACACCATTTGGCAGGCCTTCCTTAAGAAAACAAAAGCAAACACAAAAAAAGCAAAGCTGATGAAAAGGGAATTGGGACCGAGATTGTGGACGGGGCTCAGGCAGGTGGAGGGTCCGACAGAGGGAGCCTCATCAGCGTCACAGGAAATCCCTGCTGCACACCTGCCCATGTCGAATGAGAAACAAAAGCGCTTTGTAAGTTGTCAGGCATTATATAAACCGATGGCACTAAACCGTACACATATATAGCGCCTACTGTGTGCCCCAAATTCCCAGGTGCAGCTGAGAACAGCACACGTTCTCCACTCACTCGCCAGCTCTGGAGGAGTGTGCCTTGTCCTGATGCAGGGGACTCACCCACAGGGAGGGTCCCGCTGCTCACCTGTCCCACCGCTGTCCTCTTCTGAAACCCCCAGAGCAACAGGCCAGCCTTTTTCTTTCTTTTAATCCTCACCTGAGGATTTTTCCATTGACTTTTAGAGAGTGGAAGAGAGAAGGAAAGACAGAGAACTAGACAGAGAAAATATAAAGTGGATGTGAGAGAAACACATGGATTGGTTGCCTCCTGTACAAGCCCTAATCAGGGCCCAGGCAGGTAGAAGCCTGCAACATGCCTTTGATCAGAATCAAACCTGGGATCCTTCAGTCCACAGGCTGACGGTCTATCCACTGAGCCAACCTGGCAGGGCAAGCCAGCATTTGTAATCCCTCATTTTCAAATAGGAATGGACAGTGGCTGCCTAGGGCAGGGGTGGGTGGGGATGGATGAAACAGTTAAGGGACTGCTCTCTGAGGGGGAGATGATAAAGAGGCTCTGAAATTAATTGTGACAGTTGTACAACTTTGACTATACTAAAGCCACTTGCAAACTTTAAAAGGGTAAATTATGTGGTATATGAATTATCTCTGAGTAAAGTTGTTAGATAATGTGGACAACCCAAGAGCATGTAAACGTCAAGAGAAATTTATAGCAAGAAAAATACTAGAATCAATAAACTGAAAAAAAATGACCTTGAAGAAAATTCAGTTCATTCACAAAATGGAAGAGAATTTTTTGAAAGACTAATTATCCATAGAGAGATTTGAGATGTGTCCAAAAAATAAGACTAGGGAGGGAAAAAAAGGGAGGGGGGGCATCATTCAAGAAGGAGTTCTTGTAAATTTAAAAACCAAAAATTTGCTGAAATATAAAAATTTGATTAAAGGTCTAGAAGATAAAGTCAAGGATAATGTCCCACAAGACACTGGAAACAGGCGTTTAACATCTGACTACCAAACTTTCAGAATCAAAGAACAGAGAAAATGAAATTAGAAAGGGGGAAATAAAGAAAATCCCCCCGAGATGAAAGAAGGCAAGAGCCTTTATAATGAAAGGCCTGGCATGAATAAAAAGCACCTGTGTCCAGACACTTCGCTGTGAACGCTCAGAATATCAAAGTGCGGAGCACAGCCTGACCACAGAGGGAGAGAAGATGGAGGATGGACAAAGAAACCCCGGTACCACTGGCATCAGCAACAACGGGTCTCAGAAGACAGTGTGTCTCAGGCTTTCAAATCGTCATTGGAAATGACTTTGAAATTGAGACTTTTGTGCCCTAATTCTCCATCAAGAACGAGCGAACCAAACCTCCATCTAATAAAGTGGAGCATCATCTGTCTGCAGCTGATGTTGGAAGGAACATGAATGTCAGCATATTGTCTGAAGTTGACCAGGAAGCCATTCAAAGAATTAAACAATCAGCATTATTTTTTAATGGGAAGGGAGAAGAGGGATAAAGAAAAGAGGATAGATGAGCTAAACATATGTTTTAAAGTTAGGATGAGGTCATTTTATTAGGTGATAGAGAAGAAACACATATCTACAAATACTTAGATAAAATTATCTATTGGAAGTACTGAAACAGAAATGCTATTTAAAGTTGCTGCTCAGAATCAGGGCTGAAAGCGAGGAGGGTGCTTTTTATTTTAAGAAGGAGATGCAGGGTTTTGCAAAGTTTTAAAAACAATAGTTGGTCAGGGCCTGGGGATCAAGGCAGAGGGTGATCAATGGGGAGGGGGTAGGAGACATCTGTAATACTTTCAACAATAAAGATAAAATTTAAAAAATAATGGAAGGGTCATACAGCAGGAAAAACATTGGTTAACGGGGCTTCTCAATAGGACAGATGCCGAGAGAGCCAAGTCCGACACCCGGCAGTGCTCCCGGAGGGTGGCTCACTCCTCCTCAGTGGCGGCACTTACAGCTGTTTGGGGAAATGTCTCCTTTGGACTCAAAACGTACATTAATTTACTGGAAACTCTGAGAAGTTTGGCAGAAAAGAAACCAGTTTAATTTCATTGGAAAGCAAGTCAATTCATTGAAGATCAATGTGATAAATTATTTGCTAATTTTAATTAATTTACCACCTTTTTTTCCTTCAAGACTTATTGCTTGTGATAGAAATGTTTCCGAGTCTCACAGGAACGTGCAAGGGGCAGAAAACACTAAATGTGCACAAAGCCGGCGAAACCTAAATTAGGTGGAGAGTTTGCCGCATGCGAGGCTGTTTAGGCTGCAGCCTCTGGTTCCTTTTGGATGCTTCTCAGTGTTCTTTTTAAACCTCACTTAAAATGTCAAAATTTAGGTTTTTCTTTCCATAATCCCTCCAGTGGCCCATTAGCATTAATTTAGTATTTCTGGCAATTAGGCATTTAAATGAAATGTAAATTCAAAAGCATCCCAAAGATATCAAAATTTTAAATTAATTTAAATTTAATTTAAATTCGAAATTTAGGCTAATAAGCTAGTTAAGGAATTGGTGAAAGAACATTCAAATGATTAAATGGGGGCGGGGGAAGCATGGAAATCAAATGTGGCTGAAGCCAGCCTGTCACAATGAAATGTGAATTCTTTACGTGTATAGATATAGATACAGCTATTTCTTTTTTTTTAATTTTTTTTAATTTTATTGATTTTGTACAGAGAGGAAGGGAGAGGGATAGAGAGTTAGGAACATCGATGAGAGAGAGTCATCGATCAGCTGCCTCTTGCACACCCCCTACTGGGAATATGCCCGTAACCAAGGTACATGCCCTTGACCGGAATCAAACCCGGGACCCTTCAGTCCCCAAGCCGACGCTCTATCCACTGAGCCAAACCGGTCTCGGCAGATATAGCTATTTCAAGATATATATTATCTTACTCCACTGCCTACTAAGTTATAGAAAAAAATTACCAGCTAAGAAAGCTGTGCTCATTCCTCAGGAGCAGCCAGAGGGAGGAAAGAGTGTGCCATGGGTAACGTAAGGATAGAGAGGGAACAGAGAATTAGAGTGGATGGGTTTGTTTTTGTAGTTTGTGGTTGAAAGGAAACAGGTTTTAGAGGCTTGAAACCCAGAAGCTCAGCCAGAAGGAGCAGTAAGCCTCCTGCGGACAATCCTCCCACCCAATAAAATAACTTCTCTGAAATCTAATGAAGGGTCACATTCTGCATAAATACTTTCAAAGACGGGAATTCACTCTTCTTCAAAGTAGAATGGTCCATTATCGGGTTCTTGGTTTGTTATAACGTCTCTTCCTAAAATCCAAGGCAGACCTCCCGTTCCTCCTCCTCCTCCAGCACGAGGAGGGGTCTACGCCCATCCAACACCACAGCCCCGAGGCTGGAAAACGTACTAAGATCTCCTTTCCCTTCAGTCTTTTCCACGCGTCACCAGCCACTTCTCATGTAATGTGGCGACCAGACCCCGCTCCTCCTGGTCGGTCACTCTCAGCTTGAAGCTCTAGACACCGTGTGATGGACACATGTATCCAACCCCTCGATGTGGACACTTAATGCACGTTGTATTCGCTTTCCTGGCCACCGCATGGAACTCATCTCCCTCGACCCCAAAATGTGTCAGTTAGGGTTCTTTATGTTGTACGAGCCAACAAATGTAATTTGAATTGGCTAACGAAACGAGACATTTACCAGCCTGAGTGTTTACATAACTCAACAGCACAGGGTAAGCTTGGATTCAGGCGATGCTTGAGTGTGGCCAGAATCTCCCCATTCCTCACCTCTGCTTTCCTGTCCGGTCTCTCTCCTCTCACTTTCTGGATCAAACAGCCTCAATCAGGAGCCGCAGGAAAGGAGAGGGACGTCCGTTTTCTCAGTGTCTCCAATCAAGTCCGAGAGGAGACCAGCACTGGCCCACTGGTCTGACCTGGCTCAGGTGGCCAGGAAAACGCAATTCTCTGGCTTGAGCTAATCACTACCCTGTGGTCAATCCCAGACAAACTCACGGCCAGGACATCTGAGGTTCTTTTAAGACAGACAATGGAGGGATTAACGCGAATGGAGCGACCATCTTGCTGATAGCAACCAAATGTTTCCAATTAAGGAGATAACTCCACAGTGTGATGTAGTCCCCCGAAGTATGAGTCCTCTCAGCGCTGCATCCCTTGAAAATTGGAAATACTAGAACACAACTTCCATGATTTACCTCTTTAAGTCTTGAATAAAAATGCTGACTTAGAACTCAAAAAACAGAACTCTGGTGTCATCAGACCTTCTCTACTGCCCCAAAGGAGGCCACCACTCCATTAAGGACCAGGGCCAGAAGGAGCTGTCTAGAGCAGTGGTCGCCAAACTCGTAAGTCCACAGAGCCAAGTATCAACAGTACGACAATTGAAATTTCTTTGGAGAGCCACATTTTTTAAACTGAAACTTCTTCTAACGCCACGTCTTCAAAATAGACTCGCTCAGGCCGTGGTATTTTGTGGAAGAGCCACACTCAAGGGGCCAAAGAGCCGCATGTGGCTTATGAACCACGGTTTGCCGGCAGCAATTCCCACGATGCAGTCTCTGACCTCCCAGCCAGGAGCGGCGGTCTGCACGCCCAGGAGATGGGCCTCAGAGGAACTGATGTGCCGGCATCTTGGTCTCAGGCCCCCAGCCCCTAGAATGGGAGAAAGCAGACCATGGTCGGAGCATGCCGCCTGGAGCCGCCTGGAGATGGCAGCTTTACGAACGGAACGTGGGGAATCCAGGCACCAGCGCCTCCATGGAGCTTTAGGGCAGTCGATTACAGAGTGAAATCTTAGTTCATTCATGAACCCCAGGAGATGTGAGTACTTGAGCCACCGGAAGGTCCTGGCTCCAGCACATATGGAGCATAGATGCACCTTTGTGTTCTTTGTGAAAATGTCCTTTTTTAAGAAAATAAGTTTTCATTGATTTCAAAGAGGAAGGGAGAGGGAGAGAGAGAGAAACATCAATGATGAGAGAGAATCATTGATCGGCTGCCTCCTGCACGCCCCACACTGAGGATCCAGCTTGCAACCTGGGCGTGTGCCCTTCACTGGGAATAGAACTGTGACCTGCTGGTTCATAGGTCAACGCTCAACCACTGACCCATACCAGCCAGGCATAAATATTCTTTCCTAGAACGTATACTATTCTTACCATAAGAATTAAGCTAACAGAACATCATGAATATACTGAAAGTCCCTCTGAAAGCCTAAAAAAGCCCTCCTAAAGAAAAGCAAGTTTAATTTGTATTCACCCTAATTTAAATCAATTGTAGAGCTACGTTCCATTTTCTGTATGTATTTCCTTCCCTTTCTAAATGCACAGCCTGCCTCTGTGAGATCCCGCACCTCCCGCAGTCTGTCCCTCCCGCCTGCGCGGGCACATGCCGTCCATGTTCTAACCACCGACGGGCACACTCTGTGGAGCTCACCTCATCCTGTGGTTAAGACCCGATTGGATATAAACTTTGAATAAATACATGAAATATTTTAAAATTACTTCCACTCCGCTTAACTTTTATAATGCTAAGGGGCAGAAGACTATGCACACATAACCACCGATATCCACACAGAAGAAATACTATGAGCTAACAGTGACACGCTTTGTTGTACGTGAATGAATTTCCACCTGCTTTATGAAACAAAGAACCTGATATAAAACATGAACTTGTCGCGCCATCAAAGAACTTCTGCTGAGTAAGAGTAAATGACGGAGGAGCAGGGAGCTGGAGGCAGCACAGGGATGTGGGTAAAACTGTCACGTGGACCCCTTCTCCTCCAAGGTCAGTGGTTAGCGAGGCCACGGTCAGGAGTGATGGAGTCATCATAGACACAGACACGTGACTTCACTCTGGCGGCTCACACGGTGCATTTGCATTGCAAACCCGTTAGTGCAGATGGCAATGCGATCACCTCTGGGTCACTCACGCCCAATACCTGCCCACGGCTTTGGCTAACGGTGGCTATGAGGCCCGGCCCGAGCATTGGCAGGGGGCCACCAGGAAGGCCCACGCTCAAATCCGCTCCTGGATTCTCCTCACATTCTGTCTGCTAAAGGGCTACGGACGTCGGGGCCGTTGATCCTTATTGTCGCTTGTGTCGGAGACCAAGGGAAAGGGTGCAGCCTGTGACAGCGCCACCCTCTCTTTCTCCTAACTCGGCTGGTCCGGGGTTACGGAGCCCTGGCCTCCTCTCCCTGGGGCAAGCACCTGGCTTAGCGCCACTCACGTGAGGTGGGCTGTGCAGCAGCTCCTTCCCCAGCACCAAGGGAGAGGGACCAGCAGCCTGGAAACCTGTCCCCAGGGTCAGAGGACCGCGCTCATCACAGGGACACGGTGACCTGCAAACACCGCGTTTGCAAACAACACGGACTCCGTTCTGGCGGGCTGGGCCTTGCTCACAGAAGGCCCAGCCTTTCGGTTTGACTTAAGGTCAAGTCAGTAAAACATCCATTTAATGAAGGGAGATGTTAGCTCTTCAAAGAAGCCTTCCTTGGTAGAGAGGAGGGAACAAGGATTCAGCAATGTGTGCAGAAGCACCCTCAAAGGTGGTGCCTTCTCGATGGAGGGGACCCACACAGCCTGCACCAGAGGTGGCCTGGGGCTCAGAGGAAGGGGATGGGGCAGGGGGTTGGGGGGCAGACAGGGGGATAGGGCAGGCAGGGGGATGGGGCAGACAGGGGGATGGGGCAGGCAGGGGGATGGGGCAGGCAGGGGGATGGGGCAGGCAGGGGGATGAGGCAGGTGCAGGGGTGGAGGTGGGGGGATGGGATAGATGGAGCCAGAAGGCCTGTAGACAGGAGGCTTTCTCAGCTGCACCTCCCGGCTGGAACCCATCCCTCGCCAGCAGCCTACGGTGCTGTTCCGAGACCAAGCCCTGAACTGAGAGAGGAAACGCCAGCGCCGCCCCTGCCTCTCATTGTGACACGAGGTGCAGAGGAAGCTTATCTGCATTCAGTTCATAGTTCCGAGCCCACAGGGTCAAGTACTGACTGCGCTGCGGCCTGGGAAGGCGCGGGCCGGCCCCGGGCGCTCTCTCACGAGCTGATTCAAGCTGACTCACAGTCTGGGTTCCACGCTGCTCCACCGCAAGGAGTGAGGAAACCACCCTGGGTCACCCCGGGGTCACGGCTGGCCTGGGGCCTCTGCCATCCACCTGGGCTGGCTGCCCGCCACCTTCCCATTCCTCCGCCTGCACCACTCCCGCTGCTGCTTCCCACGCTCTTCGCCTGAACTGACACCCTAGACCTGCCTCTGTCCTCAGCCTCTGTGCTCACCCTGTGAGCCGGGCTCCAGACCTGCCTCTGTCCTCAGCCTCTGTGCTCACCTGTGACCCGGGCTCCAGACCTGCCTCTGTCCTCACCTGTGACCCGGGCTCTAGGCTGCCCCTGTCCTCACCCTGTGACCTGGGCTCCAGGCCCCTCTCCTCACTTGTGACCTGGACTCCAGGCCCCTGTACCCACCTGTGACCGGGCTCTAGGCTGCCCCTGTCCTCACCCTGTGACCCTGGGAACGGCCCTGCTCAGGTCTCCGGAGGCTCTCCCTGCAGCCTGGCCACCTCCCGCCCCTTTCACCTGCAGCCACTGCCTGTGTCCCGTGCACAGATTTAGGCCCGGATCCTCCACTGCGAGCCCCCCGAGCTGACATCACATTTGCATGGATTCCGGAGCTCCCCAGAATGGTGCCCTGCTCCCCACCCCCCACCACACACACACACACAGACACACAGACACACACACACACACACACACACACACACTCCCCAGGTCCCGGACGCTCAGGGGCACCTCCGGGCAGTGCTGCTCCTGCTGGGCCGGAGGTGGCTCCCAGCCTCACACGGTGCCCGCGGGGCTCGGCCCCTCCCCTGGCCGCTGACTTGGCTTCCAAACTCGCTCTCAGCTCCCTGCCCGCCGGGGGCCCACGCCGCCAGCAGCGCACCCTCAGCCCAGTCTCTGCACCCAAGCGCCTGAGTTACAGGGGTGCCTGGGACAGGGCACCCACAGGGGGAGCAGCGGAGGCCGGACACGCCACAGCCAGCGCCTCCCCTGACACCGCCCTGCTCTGCCCTGGCATCTGGGCGGTCAGCGGTCAGCGATCAGCGTGAGGGCACCCCGGAACAAGAGCCCTGACGAGGAGGATGCACACTGCCGCCATCGCCAGATGGGATCTGGCTCGCCCGGTCAGCTGAGGCCAAGACCACCGCCCCCAGCTCGGCAGGGCCTGTGCTCCTCCGGCTCCCGGCACCGCCTGTCCCTGTGAGCAGCGCCGTCACACCGCCCGCATCCAGATGGCACTCATTCCTGTCTGCGCAACCACAACGCTCAGCAGCCGAAGGGCCTTCACACGGGAGTGAGGGACCAGGGAAGGAGTAAAACAAGGCCTGTTCACACCCACTGAGAACAGACGCAGCATCACGAACAGGAGCCAGCGAGCGGCTTCAGGACGGCACTCCTTCGGCCGAGCAACATCGCCTTGACCCTCCCCCAGTCCCCTCACCTATAGGGCCCCATCCCCCCTCACCTATAGGGCTCCATCCCCCCTCACCTATAGGGCTCCATTCTCCCTCACCTATAGGGCTCCATTCTCCCTCACCTATAGGGCCCCATCCCCCCTCACCTATAGGGCTCCATTCTCCCTCACCTATAGGGCCCCATCCCCCCTCACCTATAGGGCTCCATCCCCCCTCACCTATAGGGCTCCATCCTCCCTCACCTATAGGGCTCCATTCTCCCTCACCTATAGGGCTTCATCCTCCCTCACCTATAGGGCTCCATTCTCCCTCACCTATAGGGCTCCATCCTCCCCTCACCTATAGGGCTCCATTCTCCCTCACCTATAGGGCTCCATCCCCCCTCACCTATAGGGCTCCATGGCCCCCCCCCTCCCAGCCCCCCTCACCTGTAGGGGGCTCCATGCCGCTCACCTGTAGGGCCCATGCCCCTCACCTGTAGGGCCCATGCCCCTCACCTGTAGGGCCCATGTCCCTCACCTGTAGGGCCCATGCCCCTCACCTGTAGGGCCCATGCCCCTCACCTGTAGGCCCATGCCGCTCACCTGTAGGGCCCATGCCCCTCACCTGTAGGGCCCATGCCGCTCACCTGTAGGGCCCATGCCCCTCACCTGTAGGGCCCATGCCCCTCACCTGTAGGCCCATGCCGCTCACCTGTAGGGCCCATGCCCCTCACCTGTAGGCCCATGCCCCTCACCTGTAGGGCCCATGCCGCTCACCTGTAGGGCTCCATGGTGCGGATGCCGTAGAAAAGGGCCTCCTCCAGCTGGCCCAGGCTGATGCAGGCGTCCAGGGCGCAGTCCAGCACCCGCAGCTGGTACACGTTGATGTCGGGGAGCCGCTCCGCGTTGCTGCTGATGACAGCCTGGCACCGCGCCAGCACCTGCTCCCACTCTGGTCGGCTGTCAAGGAGCATGGTGCTCACTGGACACAGCATCGGGGGGGGGGGGGGTACACCCATTACTTTGCCCAGAGGAGCTGGCAGGGAGCACCCTGAGGCACGAAGCCGGAGGGGCCCCTGGGAGAGGTGCATTCTGCCACCAGCAGCCCTCCTCCGCCTCCAGGCCGGTGCCCGGGATTAGGTCCTCCCATCCCTCAGCCTCTTCTGTGCTCCACCAGGAATGGAGGCTGTTTGCCACATGGAACTGAGACTCAGTTCAGTTTGAAGTGATTCACTCTTAGCCGGGTGTGACCCCGCTTTCCCAGACTCTATGCCTGGCCCTCCCACAGCGGGGGGCAGAGGGCGAGGACATGGCATGTGGAACCCCTTGAGTCCCTTTGAGACAATCACCCCACAAGCAGAGCCGGAGCGGGAGTGCTGGCACCGGGGACATCACTATTTTTCTTTAATCCGCACCTGGGAATACGCTGGTTTTAGATAAATTGGTTTTACAGAAAGAGGAGGCGAGAGAGAAACATGGATGTGGGAAACTTTGATGGACTGTCTCCTGTAAGCACCTGTAAACCTGTAAACTGTCTCCTGTAAACTGGGAACAGAACCTGCGACCTTTCGGAGTGCGGGAGGCGCTCCCATCAACCGAGCCGCCTGCCAGGCCCCACGTGGCTTCTTTCCCACGCGTGAGGCCCAGGAAGGTGCTGGGAGGGGGCAGGCCATCCCCCCCCCCCGCCCCGCCCCCACCTTCAACCTGTAGCTCCCAATCCACCTGCCCTCATGCTGGAATTCCTGGGTGAAGGTTAGCAGATTCCAGATGCTGCAGAAGTGCAGGCCTCTGGCCGGATAAAGCTGGATTTCTATCTAACTTTGTTCTGCCATTTGTCTGATCTGAGGTTCAGCACATCTAAGCTAAGCGCTCTGAGGCAGGCCAGACATGAAAGTGCCCGACGTCACTGTGAAAACGGACATGCCGTGTGTAAACGTTTAAAAAGTCCCGAGTCCCACTGTGAACAGCGAGCTCTGGGTGCCAGCCACGGCGGGAGAGCACTCGCTGGGGGGCATCCAATGGGCTGGGTACCACATCACTGCTCTCCCTCCCTTTCCGGTCAGGCCTCCGAGAGGGACGAGGCTGAAGGAAAATGGCTCAGTGGATGGAGTCTGATCGGATGTCCTCCCCCCACACTATCAGCCTCTTCGCCATCCAGGGCTCCCCTGTCCCTCCACCCCCAACTCCAAGCCTCTTCTGGGTCCCACTCAGCAAGCCCCGCCCTGGACAGAGGCCGGCTTCCGGGCTCCTTCCTCCCTCCTTCCGGCAGCATGGACCTCCCCCAACATCCTGATCCCTGGGGCACTGCTTCGCCAACCACTGGCCAGCACTGGCAATAACCCATCAGCCATTGCTTTGCTAACCACTGGCCAGCACTGGCCATAAACCCATCAGCCGCTGAATCGGGGGCACGGACATCTCCGCTCACCCTCACGGGACATACACGCTCCTCCTGAGGGTGGGGGCCTTCTGGAGGCCAACACCTCGCCCGGAGTATTGGGGCGATGCCCAGGCTGGCACACCTGCTGAGGCTGGCCCAGATCACCCTGCTGGGCACCGCACTCTGTGTTTGAGGATGAGTCCCGTCTCGGGGAGCGGGCCCTGGTATGGGACGAGGTGCGTTGATTGTGTCCATCTGTGTGTGTGTCGGTTTGCTGAGCGAGCCTCCCGGAGGTGGGAAGCCTCGGAGGCGGCGCTGGCTCTGTAACAGATTGCCGGCTCACCTCTGTGGCTTTCCCTCCAGGATCAGACGTCTGACGCACCGTCGGGGGACATGCCTGCCTCTGACACACGCCAGACATTTCTGTGGCGAGGCGCTGCCCTGATCTGAACACTGTGATGTCTGACCTCTGTTATCCACCTTCCCGTCCCAGAGGCTCCCGCTCACTTTAGAGGGTTTGAAGCTGACAAGCCTCAGAAGCAAAGGCTGGAGGAGACACGCTGCAGCCCCTGATGGGAACACATCTGCCTTCCCCCGGCGAGGCAGGCGGGAGGGGACCACGTGCCAATTCCCTTCGCAGCCCTGGCAGCTGTCTCCCGGAAAACAGCCAGCCCTCCCTGTAAAACACCCCGGTGAGCAAAAAATGGAATAATTTTAACTCGGAGCTTTCCCCCGGCCAATGCCGACGTGTGTTTGCTCAAGTCCCGGCGCTGGCTTGGTGTTTGCTTCTGCTCCTGCTGCTCCGCACGCAGAGTGCCCTGGACCCACTGGGGCTGGCGAGCCCGCCCCACAGCAGGCCCTCAATGGACAGAGCAGACTCCCTTTCCCCTGAAAACTTTACATCCCCATCAGAGGATTGGGGGGAGAAAGAGGGGGACAGAGTGGAGCCACTTGGGAATTAATCAGCTCCTTGAGACAAAGACCGGGACCACAAGGCTTCTACTCACCTGCTCATCTTATTCTGCTGCTCAACCTACCCCTCCCCGTCCCCTTCCCATCCCAGTCCCCTCACCTACAAAGCCCACCTGCTGCTTGTGGGCACGGCTGTTTCCTGACCGCAGGCCAGTGCGCCCACGTGCCTCCTGCAGGCCCCTCCCGCTGCTGGACGCCCTGCCCTGTGGGCTCCAAGGGACTCGCTGACCCTCCCAGCACAGCTCAGTGTGGCCTCCTCTGTGGCCCCTGCTGTGACCTCCACATTGACTAACCCTCCGATGCCCCTAGGCCGTATGCTGGCAGACCTCAGGGAGACTGCGGTTTGGGGGTCTGGGTCCAGACCACTGCTGGAGCGAGCTGTAATCCTTTGGTCTTGCCTTCTGTAAGATATACACCTGTCGCCCTAACTGGTTTGGCTCAGTGGACAGAGCGTGGCCCATGGCCTGAAGGGCATGTGCCTGCGTTTCGGGCTTGATCCGCATGTGCAGGAGGCAACCAATCCATGTCTCTCTCTCTCTGTCTCGCCCCTCCCTTCCACTCTCTCTAAAAATCAAGGGAAACATATCCTCAGGGGAGGGTTGACAACCACCACCACAAAAATACAACACCTATGAAGCTCATAAAGCAAAGTACAATAGGATAAGTGACACCTACATTTTACCAAAATACCTATTAATTTACGGATTTACTGACCCCCACTGTGTGTGAGTGGATAAAGCCCACTGGGAAGGCAAAGCCTGGCCTTGGGTTCATCAATGCCAGACTCCAGCCAAGAAGGAAGCAATCCCAACAGCACGCCTCACCCACAGGGAAAAAAGGATACTTCTCTGGGCCTTTAGTTCTTCGATTTCCTTCAAGGATTCTTGAACTTCCTTCCACACTTTCTCATCACCAGCCAGCATGTCCGCATCCTGCGCAGGCCAATTAAGACAAGAGGAAGGAAAACAAATTACTCGATTGAGAAATGGGCTAAGGACTGGACTCTTCTCCAAAGACGATATTCAAATGGCCCATAAGCACATGAAAATATCCTCAAGCCATTGGCCATTAGGGAAACGCAAATCAAAACCACAATGAGGTGTCACTTTACACCCAGGAGAATGGCTTCAGTGAAAAATACAGAAAACAACAAGTGTTGGCGAGGATACGGAAAACTGGAACTCCTGTATGCTGCTGAAAGGAGTGGAAAATGGGACAATCATTTCGAAGAACAGTCGGGAAGTTTCTCAAGAGATTAAGCATAGACTTACCTTATCATTTACCAATCCCGCTCCTTATGCATATAACCAAGGGAAATGATAATATATGTTCACACACAAACTTGTGTGTACGTGTTCATAGCAGCATTATTCTTAAGAGCAAAAAGGTGGACGCAAGCCAAATGTTCGTCAACTAATGAATGAATAAAATGTGGCCCATCCATATAACGGAATACTAGCTGGCAATAAAGCGGCACAGATAGATGCTGACACATCTCCATCAATACGCTTCCATTAATACGGGGTATCGATCAACATGATACTCCGTATTATGTTGGGGAAGGGAGACGAGTACCATGTTTGAAAACATGCTTCTACATGAAAGAATCCCATCACAAAGGCCTACAAAGTCTATGGTTCCACTTAGATAAACTGTTCACGGGAGGCAAACGCACAGACAGAACGTGGGTGAGTCGTTGGCTAAGACTGTGGGAGAGCGTGGAGAGCACTGGGGAGTGACTGCTGATGAGAATGGGGTTTATTTTGGGGGTGACGGTAATGTTCTTAGAAAACCCATTGTGACAACGGTTCCACAAAGAATGCACAGAAAGCTATTAAACATACACTTCACTGTCTGAATTGATAGTATGATACATACATGTAGACATAGCTCTGTCTCTATCTCTGAAAGACCTGACGGGGAAGAGGGAGAAGTGAAAGAACCACTTGTTGGGAGACCTAGCTCTCTATCAATATGGAGTATCGATCAACACGAGGCTGGGGAAAGGAGACGAGTACCATCACACCCATGCCTGTGAACCAGTTTTTACTTTTGCGAAAACTAAAAATCCATCCATCAATGAAAAGACAACAATTTACAAAGCAATTAAAGACAAAAGTGTGAGTTACGTTTGCTAAAGGTCTGTCCTCCTGCTTAGCAAGCAGGTACCTGTTTTTCCTGTCTGTCCCCAGAGTCCCCGGCCCCGTGTGGCTGCGGACACCACACGGGCAGCGGTTGGTGCCGGGTTCTGTCACCGTGGCCAGTTGATGGGCAGATGCAGAGAGAAGCCAAGTGAAGGAGAAGGAGCCTGTACAACCTGCACCCGCTCCCTGGAGACTCACTGCCACAGGGCTGGTGACAGAGTGACTGTGAGACCGCTGTCAGAGCGAGCGCCTGTGACTGGGGAAAGGAACGCCTCTCTCGGGTGCCGGGCAGAAAAACGCTGGGGCCACGGAGAAGCACGGAAAAGAGGCCCCAGGCAGGGGAGGCAGAGGGCGTCTCTGAGAACAGAGCAGGGAAGAAATCAGACAAGCAGTGTTCACACTGAAGAGATAGGAGAGGGATGGAATGGCAGGAAACACGCACACGGAAAGTATGTATCTGTCACGGGCAAAACAGACAAACAGGAAGAGGGGATCCCCGGGGTGGGCCAGCCTGGCCTCAGGGAGGTCCATGTTAAGGACACAGCCAGGAAAGGCCCCCCTGAGAAGGTGACATATGAGGAAGGAGCTGAAGGAGGAGGAGATACAAGTCTAGGGAGAGGGGACAGCAGGTGCCAAGGCGAAGCAGGAGGTGCCCAGCTGCCCCAGGAATACCAGGAAGCCAGCGTGATCGAGTTCCCGGGTTGTGCGTGTCCCATCTTCCCCGTCTTATTATTTGTTCTATATTGTTAATAGTTTATTGATTGATTTTTAGAGAGAGAAGCAGGGAGAGGGAGAGAGAGAAACAACGTGAGAGGGCAATATTGATCAGTCTCCTCCTGCACTCCCCTGGATGGAGCCTGCAACCCGGACATGTGCCCTTGACTGGGAATTGAACCAGCAACCTCCTGGTACAGGGGAGACACCCAGACCACTGAGCCACCTGGCCAGGGGCACATCATCCCCATTTCAGAGCTAAAGGAAAGTCTTGTTCTTCTTTGATCCCGCCTCTCCTAAATACCTGGCATACAATCTCTTATGTAGCAAATGCTCAGATAACAGTCTGGAGAGTGGAGCTGAAGGAGGAAACATGTTTATTTGGTAATGACCTGGATGCCTCCTGTATGCCTTTCCATGATTCCTCACAGCCTCTGGCAATGAATACCTACAACGTACACCTGCGGCACAGACAGTCCTAAGTCATAAGGAACCGCGGGGAAAAGGCTTCTGTCCCCAGTTGCCACGTGTAAGATTCACATCCACGTCTCTCTGGCTCCGGGGCCTATCTCTTTCCAGATCTTCACGTTTGCTTTGGATTTGTTTTTCTCCCAGGCTGCTTAAAGATGAAACTCATGTTTGGGAGGTAGTAAGTTCAAAACACCTTCAACGCGTGGGTCCTACCGTATTCCTAGCACTGGCACTTGGAAAGGGGCAGTCAAATCCTCCGGCAGGGAGCTCACGTGGGGTTCCTGAATTCTTCCTCCAAGCAGGGTGAGACTATGGGTCCAGGCAGAGCAGCTAAACTGCCATCATATCCCCAACCATCTCCTCATAACCGGACCAGCTGTCCTCTGGGTGCGCCAAAGACTTTATTTACTTATCCAAAGACCAGGCAAGCTTTACTAGTGCTTCCAGACATCCAGGGCAAGAGCTCTCGAGAGCACTTCACACTGGAGCTGGATGGAGCTCCCTTCTCTGACAACTAGCTTCCAACTCTCCGGAGGGCTCCACGAGGTGAAAGTCGACTCCCAGTTCCCAGATCCTGCACGCATCCCACCCAGTCCCACTCTGCTCCACTGGGCGCCCATTTCCACTCACTGCTCTGGCTTCCTTCCCCGAGTCCCTTTAGGACCCAGCCCCAATGGCCCCTATCAGGAAACCCGTTCTCATTTGCCCTCTGGCCACGGCCATCTGCTGCCTGTCCTGTACTCCAGTGTCATTAATAATGGACTTCCCCATCGCCACGCTCGCTGGAGCTCCTGGAGGGACCATGACCTCATCGGCTCTGTATTCCCATTCTGGCGTAGGGGACGCATTCGCAGCGAATGTCTGTGACAGAGTGGATGGATGGAGAGAGAGGAGTGATCGCCCACAATCCCAGGAGCAGTATCCTAAGAATAAGACACCTAATTCCACAACAAGGAGAATTCCAACCAAGGAAACGGAAGTGGTTCTTCTCACACCACACTTCCCTCTCGCCTTGTTTCTACTGTTGATGGCTACACGGTGATGATGTGAGAAAGCGGTGTCCCTGCTGTCCTGTCAGCATGCCAAAGGCCCAGACACTGGTGGGGGCCCCAGCGGGACTCTCCCAGCATGAGAAGTCCCCGTCAGCTCCGGCTCTGAGAGCAGCATCGAGGCTGTTTGGGAGCAGGTTCTGCTGACTCTCCTGGCTCCTACCTCCATCATCATCCTGCGCCTCCTACTGCTCATCCGCCCCACACACATTCCTCCCCATACATCCCTCCCCACACACCCCTGCCCCCCACACCTTTCGCCCCACACATCCCTGCCCCACACACTCCTGCCCCATACACCTCTCCCCATACACCCCTGCCCCATTTACCCCAGGATGAGTCGGTGAGGCTGTCTATGCTCCCGTAGACACAGCTGATAAATCAGCTCTCTAGTGTCATCCCTTTAGCTGTGAGAAATCGGGAGAAATCGGTACCAGATGATATGAGATCATCTCACCATACATGAAAGTGTGCCACTCAACACAACTGCATCCAATTGGCCAGCAGTTTCCTTCCTTTGGGCCTGAGGGCAGGAAGCACACCTGCAGGTGCCCAGGGCTGCAGCGCATCAGAGACCTGTGCTGCTTCAGCAGAAAGAGGCTGGGGTCCGGCCAGACTGGCTGAGCGTGTCTGGGGGACACAATCCACCGGGTCAGACCATGACCACGGGCTCCACAGGGTCAAACGGTGACCACGGGCTCCACCGGGTCAGATGGCGGCCACGGGCTCCACCGGGTCAGATGGCGGCCACGGGCTCCACCGGGTCAGTGACCATGGGCTCCACAGGGTCAAACGGTGACCATTGGCTCCACTGGGTCAGATGGCGGCCACGGGCTCCACCGGGTCAGACTGGGACCACAGGCTCCACCAGGTTAGACAGTGACCACGGGCTCCACCAGGTCAGATGGTGGCCAAGGGCTCCACCGGGTCACACACTGACGATGGGATCCACAGGGTCAGACCGTGGCCCTGGACTCCACCAGGTCAGATGGTGGACACGGGCTCCACGGGGTCAGACGGCTACCATGGGCTCCACTGGGTCAGACACGAGCTCCACCGGGTCAGACGGTGGCCATGGGCTCCACGGGGTCAGTGACCACGGGCTCCACCAGGTCAGACGGTGACCACGGGCTCCACGGGTCAGATACTGACCACGAGCTCCACCAGTTCAGATGGTGGCCATGGGCTCCACCGGATCAGATACTGATCACAGGCTCCACCAGGTCAGATGGCAGCCACAGGCTCGACTGGGTCAGATGATGGCCACGGGATCCATTGGGTCAGTGACCACGGCCTCCACCGGGTCAGACACTGACCATGGGCTCCACCGGTCAGACGGAGACTATTGGATTCACTGGGTCAGACGGCACTGGGTCACTGGCTCCATCGGGTCAGTGACCACGGGCTCCACTGGGTCAGACACTGACCATGGGCTCCACCAGGTCAGACACTGACCACAGGCTCAACCAGGTCAGATGGTGGCCACGGGCTCCACCGGGTAAGTGACCACGGGCTCCACCGGGTCAGAAGTGACCACGGGCTCCTCTGGGTCGGACGGCGACCACGGGCCCCACCGGCTCAGAAGGGACTACGGGTTCACCGGGTCAGTTGGGGCCCCACAGGGTCAGACGGCGACCACGGGCCCCACCGGGTCGGACAGGAGACGCAGCCTCCGCGCTGCGTTGGGCGCGCTCGCACAGATGTGCGTTTGATGTTGAAGCCCCCGCAGGGCCGGCCTCAGCTGGTTCCCATTAGAGACGGGGTGCAATGTGCTCTGCAGGCCTCCCGCTCTCCCCGCCTCACGCAGACTCTGATTAGACGGGACTGGAGAGAGGAGCACAGGACGGGAAACAACATTATGAAATGCTTAAAACTTCTCCAGTAATTCAATAAGCCTTGTGTTTTAAAAGAAGAGGTTTTGTGTCTGTGTGTGTGTGTGTGTGTGTGTTTCCTGTTTTGTTGTTAAAGCCGAATGCGGTTCAAATACAACGTGTGCACTTAGGAGAGAGATCAGGAACCTGAAATTCGAAATCCCCAGGGAAACGGAGTTTAAGTGCAGCGCCCTGACGGGGGCTCTGGCTCACGGGTGAAGCGCTGGGACTAATAAATTACACACGACAGCATCCGCAATCTCCAGATCCAGAGGAAGCACCTCCGCTGGAACCAATTTCCACCTCCTTTGGCAAGAACAACAGAAAGCAGCTCGGATGTAACTTGAGGAGGGAGAGGCTCGTCCGTGAAGTGGAACAAGAGCGGTTAAAAATAGAGCATCCACTATTCTCTTACCACCCGGCGGGCAGTGCAGGAGCTGATGGACGCCGGAGACGGGAGAAAGAAGGAATGTTCTCGACTTCATGCGGCCCGGCCTAATCCTTGGAGCTCAGGAAAAGGAGCACCAGGGTGAGAGTCACACCGTGTGGGTGTGACTTCCTGCTCTATACCTGCCAGCCCTGGCAAGGGGCGGCCTCTCCCCGAGGCTAAGCTTCCTCAGGGAGGACCATTCTCTGAGCAGACACAGCTTCCAGGCCCTTCCTGTCACCTTCTAGAAGCTCTGCTGGGCATGGCACAGCGGCCTGAGTGTTCCATCCCCGGCCTAGAGATCGGGGCCACCGGGGCCTGCCTGGTCTAACCCTAACGGAGGGGAGTGCGGGTGACAGTGTAAGGGAGGACCAGCTGTGCCACACTCCATCCCTGTACTCCCTCCTCCACTTAGTCCTCCCAACAATGCCTCTCCATCCGCGAAGAACCAGACAAATGGCCGCCGACTTCCGCAGGCACCGCTGTCCATGCACTTGCCAGGGGGGACCACGATGACAGTGAGGACAGACTGTGACAAGGACGAGAAGGCCGCCATGCAGATGTGGTTCCAGCGCACAGCTCATCGTGGCAACCTGATGTCTCCTCCGCTTCACCGCGCACATGGCCTCAGTGCCCCGGGGCTGCCCACAGAGGGGCACAGAGGTCTCAACTCTGTCCCCTCGAGAGCCCAGGGCTCTGGCCGCCCCCTCCCTGGCCCCTGAGCTGGCTGACCCCAGCAGAGAGGCCCCCTTCTCAGGTGGCAGCCCTCTCAGCCAACGCAACTGAGAAACATCCGGGCAACCAGGAGCACCACGTCCAGTCCAAGCAAGTCCTGCAAGGGGACGCCCCTTGGAGCCGCCAGCAGCGCCACTGTTTAGTTGCTGTTGAACTTGATGTTCCCACGGTCGCTGCCAGCATTTGCTAATGCCCATGACCTTTGCTTTGCAGGCAAACGCAGGACTCTATGGCAATGACCAATGTACACGAGGCCACACACAGGACCAGCTGCGAGTTCAGGGTGGCTCTCGGGTCCACAGAACATGGCAGGTGCAGGGACGTGCTCCTCAGGCTGCGAGGAAAGTGACCGCAGCCTCGGTGGGTGCGGCTGGGCATCTAGAACCACCGAAAGCTGCTTTCAGCTGCAACCTCCTCCCCTCCTCTCCCCTGTGCGGGCACTCCCCGCCCAGTGCTCACTGCTCAGAGAAAGAGCGCATTTGCTTAGGTCAAGTCAGGTTCACGTCAAGGACATTTTCAGATCAGGATCTACCTGCTTCAGAGGAGCACGGAAACCCTCTCCTGCAGCCTGCGGGAGGAGGGGGGAGCTAGCAGGACAGCGGATAACAAAGGCAGGACTTTAGGGAGGAGAACTCCCCCCCTCCTCCCCCTGGAGAGATAAGTTCCCCGGAGGCACGCTGGGACTGCGGGGGTGCAGAAGGCCGTGGCTCAGCCTGCACATTCTTTCCCGCCGGCTCTGACGCTGTGCTCCCGACGGCCGCAGAGGCTGCCAATCTGCGTGTCAACACCGCAAGGTGGGAGGTTGGAGCCTGGGAAAAATGCAAAGACTCCACGGGAAAACCCGTCCTCATGGCAACAGCTGAGGATAAAGCACCCAGGTTTGTTCTCATGGAGACCCGAACCGCAGCCCTCGCCCCGACTGGCCACACCTCTATCTCCCTCCGGTTTCCTTCCCGGGAAGAGCCCTCCCCTCCCCTCCGTGCACAGTGGGAAGATAAAGTCGGATCTAAGAGGCAACAGCGAAGGTCAGGATCATCTCAACGTGGTTTCGGCAGAGACATTTAGAAATAGGATGAACCCAGCATGAGGGGGCTCCGTGCTCCTGGCATGGGAATGTGTGGAAGTGGGGGGCTGCAGCTCCCCCCACCCAGCTCTGCCACTGGCCAGCTGGAACTCCTGGGTGCTAACTGCTCAGCTTCCCCCAGGTGAGAACTTGAGGAAGGTTGCTATGGAGATGGAAACTAATCATTCCACACCACCAGTCACCTGTGTATATGGTGTCTGTTGTGCGTGAAGAGGAACCTGAAATCCTGATGGGAGACCTGGAAACCTGTGGGTGTGCAGCTAACTGCAACCGCCTCCGCTCTGCTTAGGCCGAGGTTCCTCGAGTGCAAAATGCCCATCAGAGCCGGTACGCAGAGGACTGCCCAGCCCAGCCCGCTCTCCGCCAGCCCGGGACGCGGACGAAGGTTTAATTCACTCCTCCCACTCCCACGTGTGTGTGTGCAATGACAGCGGGCGGCGCTCCACGCTCAGCGAGCGGGTGTCCGTTTGTCTGCCATCGCAAGCGCCATCAGGTTCTCTCGTCTGCTGCCCCAAACCAGGGGGCAGCTGGGTTGGGGTCCTTCAGGTAATGAGTCCTGGAGAGCAGTCTAGACGCGCTTTCCCAGGGCGATCGATAAGGAAGCCATTTACCGTGACGCCAGAACCTGTGCCTGCACCCGGATGCCTTTCCCTAGCTCCCCACCTCTAAGGGGCTGGTCGGCTCCAGCTCCCGGGTTCCCACTGCCGCCTGGCCAAGCGGCCCCCAACATGCTCCGACCACAGGCCAAGCAAGCAGAAAGGTCAAAGGCACACGTCCCGGTGTGAGGAGGAGACTGATTTCTAACAGCTGTCATGTTTTCAAAAAGCAAGAGCCCGGAATTGCATTTGTCTCCCCTGGAGAAAAGCCAGCCTTCCTCCGGCTATTGGAAAACCCTCCTGTGGTGAATCAATCCAGGCAGAGAGCCATTCCTGGAAGCTGGGGGCTGGGTCACCCCAGAGGGCGATCCCTGGGGGGTCTGGAGGCAGCTCCCAAGAGTTGGGAGGGGCTGGAGGGGAGGGGACCGGATTCCACAGTTCAGATCTTTTTGCCCCACTTCATGCCCCTGAGGGACCGGCACAAACACTCCGAACCCAGATGCTCTGCCCATGGCGGCGGTGCCAGCTGAAGGCAAGGCGAGCCCCCCCCCCCCCCACACACACACACATACACCCACCGCCCGCAAGCCCACGTCTGCACTTTATATTCCAGCGTGTGGACCTGGCCCACAGCCAGGGGCCTCTTCTGATGTCAGAGATAAAAGGCTGGCCACGTCTGGCAGGCGGCCCCACCTCCACGCTCTGCAACCATCTCATAAACCAAGTATGCAGGCTGTTACCGAGCCTGCAGACAGGCCCAGTGGAGCCGCATAAACATTTCCAGATGATGGTCTGAGTGTCCCCTCTGAGCAGGAGGAGAAGGGTGCCCAGGGGGCAGGCCGGCTCACGGAAGCCACAGGGGAACTGGAAATGGGTGCCCAGTGCACGCAGAGGCTCCGCTGGGGCGCTGCTCACTGAGCTACGGCATCTTGCAGGAGGACCTGGCACAGAGACAGCACTGGGTCTCAGATCTGCCCCCCAGCACAGGTCTGGGTTCTGTGCGCTGATGTTCCATGGGTCCTGATCCAATCCCGGGTTCCAAAATGGCACCAGGGGCTGCAAGACGGCCCCGCCCCTCTCCTCATGCGTCTGGCCCTGGAAATGCCATGAAGCCAGCCGCCGAGGATTTATAAAGCCAACACCACCTGATGAGCTTCCATTTGCTTCTGGAGTCACATTTGGCGGACAATGGTACACCTGTCCCTGATCACAGCCTAATCCCCGAACCCGAAACACGTCCTGTGACATTCATTTCACTATCTGACTTCCTGAGTGCTCAGAAGGAAGATTCCAGTCTCAGTAAATGTGCAGCAGCCTTTAGACTGGGCACGGGTTTACTGTTTGCAAGTACACATCGTGGAACTCTTTCTTTCTCTGTCCGGCAGCAGAAAGGGCTTCAGAGATCTCTTTAATGTGAGAAAACCTGTCCTTATCCCCAGTGGGAGCTGAACTACTGGGGATACGCCTATTTTAACAAATATATCAGCCCAAACCGGTTTGGCTCAGTGGATAGAGAATTGGCCTGCGGACTGAAAGGTCCCAGGTTCGATTCCGGTCAAGGGCATGTACCTTGGTTGCGGGCACATTCCCAGTAGGAGATGTGCAAAAGACAGCTGATCGATGTTTCTAATTCTCTATCCCTCCCTCTTCCTCTATGTAAAAAAACCAATAATAATAAAAAATTATATATATATCAGATGCTTTAATTCACTCTGGGAGGCCACAGCATGCAACGTCCTCCTCCCCCCAGCACTAACGCACACACACAGGTACCAGGCAGGTACCATGCCAGCCGTGCTTTAGGGAAACTGAAGTCTCCAACTCTCCCTCAACCCAGCCTTGCTGCTCCTCCAGCTTCTCCTCCCTGCTGGCAGGGCCGCGCGCAGTGGGTATTCACTTAAATGCCTGACAGCTGACTGAACATAGGTCCCACCTAGGCGAATGACGGCAGAGGCCCGCAGGCTCCCAGGTGTCTGCGTTCTGTACGATCAGCCCAGCTGACATGATGCCCTGGCCTCGCTGCCCATCATCGCCTCCCACCTCTATGACCACACCATCACCTTCCATGTCGCAACGGTAACATCTGCGACAAGTCCTAACGGGCGAGGCCTTCTCCCATGTCGGCTGCGTCTACAATGGCACCGCCGTTCTCTGCGTTTGCTTTGTAACGGACACCAGAGACCCGTCCACAGCTATGAGTAACAGTGTGCCCTTCTACGTCTTCAGTCCAACATCTGCCAACATTTCCCAGATGTAGAGTAGAGTGAGGCATTGATGGGGGGGAGAGGGGAGGGGAGAGACAGAGCACGCGTGCACCGGGGTCTATGGCAGCACATAGAGAGGGCCTTTGCCCAGCCCGGATGAGGGACACGTCCTGGAGAAGATGCTTGAGCGGGAAGGCTGGGAGGTGTGGGCCAAGAGCAGATAAGCAGGAGGGACCAGCATGAGGAGCAGAGGGGCCGACGGCACAGCGCCTGGGAGGGGACAGAGCCACGTGGCTGTATCCTAGTTCGGGAGGAGGCAGGAGGTGGTGGCACCCCGTCCTCTAGTGCCTCCTGTGTCTGTGTGGAGGCTATTTGTCCCAGGTGTGGGGGTGTCTCATTTAGAGACCTATGACAGAATGGGCCCACAGACCTGGAAACGTGAGGCTGGATTGCAGTGAACGGAGGGAAAGGGGAGCAGGAAAGGTTAGAGATGCAGTGAAGAGCAGGCTCCATGGAAGGCGGATGTGGTCCTATGTGTGCTTCATGGACCTCAGGGTTCCAGGTACAGTCCGTGCTGCTAAGTATCTATGTGGACACACACCGGCAGGGGGAGGGGCTGGAGGCAGGCAGGCCAGGCAGGCAGAGGCTCACAGACCAGAAGAGATGTCAGGAACCCAGATAAGGAGTGGCCTTCGGGACAGAGATGGGGAGGAAGGGGCCATGGAAGGGAGGTAAAGAAGGGGTGACTCAGCATGGACGTAGACAGTGGGGTGGTGAGGGCAGGGAGTGGGGGTGGCTAGAGGGGGTTGGTGAGGGAAAAAGGGGGACATACATAAAACTTTAAACAATAAAGGTTTTTAAAAAAGAAGGGGTGAGTTGGGAGTGCGTGTCTGGGGAGGAGTGCACTAGAATAAGGGCCAAGCACCTGGCTTCCATGATTCAGTGCCCACAGAACCTAGTGCTAGGGGAATAACAGAATTTATTCACTGATGATTCATGCAAATTTATTAAGTGCTGTAGGAATTATATAAGTACCATGAAGACACAACAGAAAACAAGACTCTCCTAACCAGGAAGCAAGCAGGTAAATACAAGTAGGTAACGGTGCTGTAATGGCGATAAAGAGGAAGGAGGCCATCACCGGGGAGAGGTGCCATGGTGGCCCTCTGGGGAGGGGGCTGCACCGAGGGCTGAGGAATGAGCAGGAGCTGGAAGCACACACTCCAGGAAGACTGGTCAGGCGAGAAGCCGAGGCACAGGTCCCAGCAGGATCCACATGACCTGCTCCAGCAGAGACACTGAGCTGGGACTGGGGAGGAGAACGGGAGCCCACACGGGCTGCACTCTCTCTCTGGAGCACGCCAGCACCTTCTCTCTTCAGGATAGTACCTTAACTTTCCTTCTCCTAAGTCCAAGGGTCCCCAAGACTTGCAACCAGGGGAGCAGCAGGCAGTGGCAGCATGTCCTGGGCAAATCCCGGAACCTGCCTCCAAGGCCCTTCTTTTGTCTCTGGAACTTGTTTCCTGAGGCCACGCAGTCCAGCTGGCTCACTTCTTCTGCCTCTGAGACTTTCTTTGTAAGAGACCACGGCAGCTCTCTGCACAGCCCCCTCAATCTTCTCTTCGGCGTCCTTTGGCTTTGCACACTAAACAAACTTCCTCTCGTGCTAGAGTTTTGGCTCTGAATTCTTTCTCTGCTAAACTCAAGAACTGGGAGCCCCTGTCACTGGTAACAATAGCGAAGCATGCTTAACTCAAAGCGTAGGTGGCGGGAGTGGCGGTTTTCCTGGGTACAAATTTCTGAGATGAGCTTATGGCAGCATGAAGAGGTCCATCACTAAAGGAACAAGCTGTGTCCAAGAGCACAGACTTTATGAGAAAGGGGACTGTGCTTCTCTAATTGCTCACACAGCAGCACTGCTATCGCCAGGGAGGGAGGCTTATACCCTGCAATCGCCTGTGGTTGTTAATATTAATGATTTGGCATTTAAACCTGCCTGTCCAATCGTTACGGTCTGAAATGACAAATGCAAAGAGGGTATACACACAGGCCCTTGAAGCTCTGCTGTTAATGTGAAAAACCCTTCTGCTCTTCGCTTGGTAACTGGATACAAACCGAGAGCATTATGGAAAGTTTATTTTTCCAAACTATACACTGGCGTTCGGTTACCGCAGAGAAATTCAGAGAGCATCTCAGCGGGCTGGGCTCCCAGCGCGCCAACGGAGGGGAAGCTAAGTGCACTGGATAAGAGTGTCTCGTTCGAGCCCTGAAACCACCCAAAGGGAACGTGAAGCCCAGGCCGCCCTGGAAGGACGTGGCTGTTCGCCACTTACTTTGGGGTGAAGATCGGTCTACCACCTTCCTTTCATTTTTAAACTCCCCAACTTCCACTGTGAGGCTTAAAAAAATAATTAAAAATTAAAACAAACCAAAAATATTGGGACTGCAGTCGAGCAGTAAATGTTATTTCCTATATAATGACGTGCTTCTTTTTGGGGTGCTTATGCTAAGGGGCCTGGGAGAAGTGTTACTTCTTTCTGACCACTCCCACCTGTGCCTTTATCCGTGGACACCTAGAATCCCAAACATGCTGTCAGAATGTAAGCACAAGCCTAGGAGCTTAGCCTTTCCTCATTTATCGTTGCACAGTTGATATTTGGCTCTGTTGACGAATGAGTTTGCCCACCACTGCCCCAGAGGAAATACAACCAAGCCTTTCACAGGAGAAGGTCAGAGGTCAGGAACTGCAGGAGCTAATAGCAGCGTGGGCAATGACAAGGGGCAGTCACACACCCCAAAGTCTCCACCATGGTGAGCTCACTTCTCCGGGGGCAGGGGAGAAGGCGGGGGGAGGGGTGAGCCAGGCTGAGAAAGGGGGACACTCTGGAGGAAACCGGGTGAGAAGCACCCACCACCCGGACATGGAGACCGCGGGGAGCATATGGAAGGCCTGAGGACAAAAGGGGCGGGAGGCAGAGGGGACTGAGCGCCTGTGCAGGAGGACGATGGGAGCGTCTCAGGGGCCTGGCAGCGCTGCCCAGGAATGGGGCGCTGGGCCCCCGGAGCGTTCCTGCGGGACCTGTGCCCTCGCTCACCAGCAATGAGGGCTGCGCTACTGAGCGTGTGCCACCTCCCGACCTGCCCTCCGTAGCTCACGCTCCTTGGAGCAGCCTGGCAGGCCAGAATATCTCATATCCCAGGAGAAGCCCCACGGAGGGAGGAGCTGCGTGTGGATGGTAAGTGAGCAGCAGTGCGGACTGTCGGACCCACACATGCGCTCTCCCGCGTACCAGCGAGCGGCCTGCTGCCCCTTGAGCTAGAGTCACCCATTACAGCAGATGCTCAGGGCTGGGACCGGCCTCCATGTCTAATTCTGCCCTTTCTATCACCTTCTGCGGCAGGGAAGACACTGATTCCACCAATGGCGCTCCGGTAATGGGGCGGTCACAGGCCAAAATCTAACCTGTACCAAATCCAAGAAACTCAAATGGATCAAAGATCTAAATGTAAAGCCTAAAACTATAAAACCCCAATAGAAAACACGGAAAGAAAATCTTTATTCTCTTGGATTTGGCAGATTCTTACATGTGGCATCAAAAGATGGATCCATAAGAAATAAATATTTAAAATTGTATTACATCAAACGTTAAAACTTCTGCTCTTAAAGACTCTGTCAAGAGAATAAAGACAAGCCACAGGAAAAAAAAATGTATAGACACATATCTGATAAAAGACTTGTACGCAGAGGAATAGAGAATCCTCAAAACTCAAAATGAAGAACATACTTACTTTTTAAAATAGGCAAACGATTTAAACAATTATATCACCAAATAAGATATACAGATGGTACATTAAACCCATGAAAGAAATACATCAATATTCATTAGGAAATGCAAATTAAACCATAATGTGGTATCACCACGCATCTATTGGAATGATAAAAAACAAACAAAACAAAAGCAAAACTGACAAAATCAAGGCCATGGAGTAATTGGAACTCTCATTCACTGCTGTTAGGAATTCAAAATGGTACAACCACTTCGGAAAACAGTGCTAATTTCTCATAAAGCCAAAACATAGATTTGCCATACAACCCAGCAATTCTCTGACCATTAGGTGAAATGAAAATTTATCATCACACAAAAACCTGTGTGTAAATGAATATTGATAACCACCAAAAACTGGGAAGGAACTAAAAGCCCTCAACTGGAGAATGGATAAACAAACTGGCGATATAAAACATTGCCTGGCAACAAAAAGGAACCAAACACCAAGATTACATATTCATAAATCCGTGGGAAAAGAGCATGGCTGAATACCAAATGCAGCATGCCAAGTGAAGGAAGACAGAATCAAGTGAGTCTGGGACAATTTCCATGGCTTTCTGGAAAAGGTAAAGCTGTAGGGACAGAAAGCAGATCAGGGTTAGCAGGGCTGGAAGTTGGGGGTAGGGCCTGACTACATCGCAGTGGGAAGGAACTTGGGGGTGATGGACGATTCTGTGTCTTGGGGTGGTGGTGGCCGACGGCATGCATTTGTCAAAGCTCACAGAACTGTATACTCAAGAGAGTAAATTTTATCAAATGCAAATTATACGTCAACATTTAAATAGTAAGATGGGAAAAGTGTATCCTATCTAATAAAAGAGAAATAAGCAAATCAACCATCACTCCAAGACACAAGATGGCCATCCCCATGTGATCAAAGATGGCTGCCTCCATGTGGACACAAGATGGCCACCACAAGATGGCTGGCAAGGGAGAGCAGTTGTGGGTCATCAGGCCTGCAGGGGAGGGCAGTTGTGGGGGGACCGAAGCCTGCAGGAGAGAGCAGTTGGGGGCAACCAGGTCAGCAGGGGAGGGCAGTTATGGGCAATCAGGCCGGCAGGGGAGCAGTTAGGTGTCAATCAGGTTGGCAGGGTAGTGGTTAGGGGGTGATCAGGCTGGTAGGCAGAAGCGGTTAAGGGCAATCAGGTAGGCAGGCAGGCGAGTCGTTGCGAGCCAGCAGTCCTGGATTGTGAGAGGGATGTCCCATGTCCCCCTGCGGGGATTGGGCCTAGACGGGCAGTCAAACATCCTTCAAGGGGTCCCAGACTGGAGAAGGTGCAGGCTGGGCTGAGGGACACCCCCCTCACCCATGCATGAATTTTGTGCATTGGGCCTCTAGTCTTATTTATAAAATTACTAGAGGCCCAATGCATGAAACTCAAGCACTCAGGGGGTCCCTCAGCCCAGCCTGCACCCTCTCACAGTCTGGGAGCCCTCAGGGGATGTCTGACTGCCAGTGTAGGCCCGCTCCCACGTTAGAGCTGCCAGGGAGGCACCAGAGGCTCCTGCCACCACCGCTGTGCTCACAAGCCTTGAGCTGGGCTTCTGGCTGAGCGTGCTCCCCCGTGGGAGCAAACTGACCACCAGGGGGAAGCTCCTGCACTGAGCGTTGAGCAAAACAAAATCAAGGACATGAAGTAATTGGGACTCTCATTCATCGCTGTCAGGAATGCTCTTAAATTGAGTCACAGTGACCGGTCATTCTGCTGTTCAGTCGATCCGCATATTATCCTTTTATTATAGAGGAGGTTAGAGACACCGTAACAGAGGAGTTAAGAGCATAGATGTGAAGCTCAAAGCCGAGACCTTACTCCTCACCCTCAGAAAGCCGTGGAGATGAAACGAGAGGGGGTGTGTGAACCAGCAGAGATCACACAAGGGCCCCGAGCATTAGCAGGTGCCGTAACCTCTTTCACCGAGGAAGGTCACCTCCTATCAACCGCCCTTCGAGCACATGTGTGGGCTGGGGGCTGTGCCTGGGACACAGGAAACATGCTCAGCGCCCCTGCGGCCGCCTCGCTGCGTCTGTCCCAGCCAGAGCTTCTGGGGACCAAAAGTCAGAGGAAGGGAAAGGTGGTGAGGGAAGCCATGTGCACAGACCCTCTCCTGTCACCTGGGGGCCAACCAGAGCCCCGTGAGGAGTGTGGGGGCGGGCTGCTGTCCCGGGGAGAAGGCAGCATGGAAGCCCATGACCCGGATGTGCACGCAGAGCCCCGGGCGACACAAGCTTCACTGCTCCTGTCCCGGCCTTCTTCGTGGCGCATCCAGCCCAGAGCCTCCCGGTGTTCACGGCAATGCCACCACCGATGGGGAGTGAGGGGGGGAGTCAGTAACTTCCTTTCTCGCTTTGACATGAATAACGGACAGCACTGTACTGTCGCCAGGGAGACCCCCTCTTCCGGTTGTTGGGGAAGCAAGACATGGGGACCACACAGTGACGTTGTGACTATTAAAAACTCCTCTCTGTCTCTGTCTCTCTGTCTCTCTTTCCTTCTCTCCCTCGCTCTCCCAGAGGAGGGGGGGTTCTTCAATCCCCTGCCAAATCGCCCTGATCTCCCTGAAGATGAGGGAATTGGGTTTTGATGAAAAGTCTGGGCGCAGGAAACACATTCTGCCTGGATGGCTAACACCTGATCCAGACCACAGCCCAGAGCGCAGGGCCCCACCCCACCAGGAGGCCTTTCTGCGAACAATTAATTAACAAAACCGAGAAGAGGCAGAACGCAAGCCTGGCTTCCTCATGGCCTGCAGTACGCAACTGCTTGTATTTCAAATCGACTCCAGTTACCATAAAAGCCTCTTCTTGGGCAGAGAACGTGCATTCCTTGGACCACGGCTTTAACTCGGTGTGCTTTCATTTCTTCTTCGGAAATCACTGTTCCTTCCTTTGGCTCAATCCCGCCTCCTGTCCCCAAGTTCACGGCTGATGGGCACGGCCTGGCTGAGGGGCAGCACGTGTGGGGATGAGGAGAACTGAGGCAGCTCCCCCAGTGCTGGCCTGTCCTCTCTCTCGGCAGGACACTGGCTACCCCAGGGCCCCTCGCTCACTGAGTGCGAGGCCTGGCAGGATCAAAGAAAGGGAATTCCATACTACCCCGAGGGTCTGGGAAAAGAAACTGAAGTAACTGCCAGAGACAATAAGGAGCCCTGCGTGGGGCAGTGGGCTCGGAATCACAGCATCATCAGGGAATGGGAACTTACTCGACTTCCCCGCCAGAGACACTGACCACACAGTTTTCTGAGTGGCTTGTGGCTCCGCTCCGCCCACAGCAGGTCCTGGGAGAAAAGCAGACACAGATCCCTGGGCTCAGACAGCCGGGCCGGGGAGGGCACACGCCTGGAGCACTGGGAGAATCGGGGTCATTGCTTATCCGCATGTGTTCCTTTGGCTCCAAACACCCGAATTCTCGCCTCTGTAGCCTGCGAGCACCACAGACTGCCAGCCAAGATGCTGTCAGCTCAGGCTTCGGAATGCTCCCCCAGCGTGAGCCCCGGAGCACTGAGATGTGAACTATGAAGAGGAACCAAGTAGCAGTAGCTTTACGAGGCCCACATATGAGATACACATGTCCCCGGACCAGGCACGGACCGGCAGCAGGAAGCAGTGAGCTGAGCACGCGGGGCCTCTGTCTGGGAGCGGAGTCGGTCTCAGTTCCATTCCACGGGTTACCGGGGACTGGAATGATCCACAGAGGGAAAGGGTGGAGGGTGAGCAAAGCCCGTAGCCGGGGGTGGGGAGCTCCTGTTTACAAATCAGAGGCTGAAGACACCTGTTCCCTGAGCTAAACAGTCATAGGGAGCTGCGGGCCTGGGGAGGCTGAAGGCAGAGGCAGAGCCAGGATGCCATCACCTAGCAACCAGACCTGGCAAAGCACCAGGGGCAGCAGGGGCCAATGCCACTGAGTCCGGTTCTGAGCTGGGCCTGACGGGCCTGAGAGAGGCAGGTGCAAAGCTCCTGGCTGGAGGGATGAGCACAGGGAGAGAGAAAGGAACAATACAAAACCCAACGAGCTAAACACGAGCCTGCTTTCCAGACTCTCACACTCAGTGAAAAGCAGCGCTAAGGAGGATAACCAGCAAAATCAGCCATCAGAACACGGTCTGAGTAAAATCAACCACGGCGCTGACTGACGGAGGCTTACAACACGTGCAATGAGGATGCGCAGAAAATAAACAACAGAGAGGCACGCTTTGGAGTGGACACATGTTATGAAGGAGAAACAGGTAAAGTGAATCTGAAATCTGGGAAATTAAAACGGTCATTAAACCAACTTAACAGCAAAACCTCCCCTGGGCCATGGCTTAAGGGAACGTTATTTCCGGGAAACACGGAATAAACGCCAGAAGCCACGCGCTGACCATGTGGAGCAGGACGTGGGTGGAAGCAGAGCGAAGCTGCTGGTTATGTTTTCTCTGGGTCCCGTACTTTGACTTTTCAAACTGCACACGTGTATCACTTTAGTATGATTAAAATAAAAAAATTAAAAGACGATCACAAATAACATGAATGTGGCGAGCCTTTCCTGCCAGGGCCGTGTGGATATTTACAACATCATTTGAGGGCCGTACAACAGTATCAGCAGGGGCAGGGACAGCAGGCAGTAGGGACCATGAAGACAAAGGCACATTCCAGGGATGGCTGAGGAGCAAGACCGGAGGATGCTGGGCCTGTGATGAGCTCGCTGAGAAGCTGCTCCTGTCTTGAGCTGTAGATGCTCCCGAATTTGAGGCAAATACACCTGCTACCGGTAAATTCAGTTACCTATCTGCTTTTTTGTAGCCAAGCCCTCTCCTAATATACCATTCCAGCCAGATTTCAACTATAACAATAAGCCAAAGTGAACCTGACTCAATGTTAATAGAATACCAGCACACAATTGGGACATTTTTGAGGGTCTGCCATACGGATGTCATCTAAGAGGCACTGACTCCGAAGGCCTTCCCATCCCTAACCAAGGCTGGGGTGGACGCGAGCTTGCTGCCCGATGGTCCAGGTGAGTCTGGGAGAAACCAAGGGCAGCCAGCTGTGCCTTCGGGGGAAAAGGCTGAGCCGATGTGGCTCAGTGGACAGAGCGTCGGCCTGCAGACTGAAGGATCCCAGGTTCAATTCTGGTCAAGGGCATGTACCTTAGTTTCAGGCACATCCCCAGTAGGAGGCGTGTAGGAGGCAGCTGATCGAAGTTTCTCTCTCATCGGTTTCTAACTCTCCTCTATCCCTCTCCCTTCCTCTCTGTAAAAAATCAGTAAAATATATTTAAATTAAAAAAAAAAAAAAAAAAAAAAGCTGACGCTGGGACACTATTAGCAGTACGTCCACAGTTTCCCATTTGACTCACTTTTTTCTAAAAGTTGTTTTTAACAAAAAACGGATCATGTTCACATCATCAGAGTGAGCTCCTGGGCTTTCTCATGCAGTGCTGGCACCAGAAGCGACAGGAGGTTGACACAGAGGAACACACACTGGATTCCGTCAGAAGGTCTGAGTGTGAGACACGCTTAGTGCCTATGTTCCCTCCAGATTCCGAGCGCCATGCTCCGTGCTGACGCTAAACCTGTGGCTGGTGGTGAAATAGGTCCAGGGACTGAGCCACGGGCATCCCTGTATCCACTCCCGTCTCCTCCAACTCAGTGACGTCACTTAGGGGGGGGACTAGTGACATAAAAGCAGGGTTCTTGGCAAGCCCCCTGGATTCCGCCGGGGAGGGGCCCAGGCGGCCCCGCTCCTACCTTATCCTGCGTCAGGCACCGCGCGCAGTCGCAGTCGAAGCAGTACTGGTCCCGCAGCAGCTCCCGGCGCTCCGCGCTGGTCATCAGCAGGTCCAGGTAGCAGATGGTGAGCTACGGGAAGAGAGAAGGATCACGTGGCTGCTGTGCTCATTTCCTTCAGCAAATGGCCGTTTGTCCCTGCTAATTATTACAGTAACATGTACTCTTACTTCTATTTTATTTTTGCTTTTTTAAAAATCTTTATTGTTGAAAGTATTGCATGTGTCACATGATCTGCCTCATCTGTGGAATCTAATGAACAAAATGAACTGATGAACCGAGTGGATCCAGGGACATGGAAGCATAGAACGTACTGAGGAATCTCAGAGGCACTGCGGGGGAGGGTGGGTGGGTGGGAGGTGATCGACCGAAGACCTTGTATGCACATACGCATCACCCATGACACAGACCATAGGGTGGTGAAGGCCTGGCGGGGGTGGGGCAGGCTGGAGGGGGCTCACGGGGGAAAAACATAGTTTTATTACACAACAAAGAGTGTCCAAGATAAGACACTACTCCGTGTCTCCACCGAAATAATCAAGTGTAAAATGTTCTTGAAGTACCTTCCAATCTTGTGTGGTGAGCGCAGACATTCGTTTTAAAGAACTGGGCTCATTAACTCTAGATATGTTCACCTCTTACCTTTTTCCCTAGTCAGTGAAGTAGTAAGAGCGGTTACACGTTCGGTTTCACTAAGGTGCATTTAGTAAGATCTATCATCGCTGGTAACCAGAGCAGCCAGAACAGCCTGGCACCCACACGGGCGGCAGATGACATGCCAGATTGCTTATTTCTAAAAGTGAGAAGCTTGGTTACGGGCACCTCCCCAGTAGGGGGTGTGCAGGAAGCACCTGATCGATGCTTCTCTCTCTTCGATGTTTCTAACTCTCTATCCCTCTCCCTTCCTCTCTGTAAAAAGCCAATAAAAATATATTTAAAAAAGAAAAAGTAAAATGAACATCAAAAGACAAGGTGTGTTTGCAACTAAATGTAAACCAAACAAGGAGAATGCCTAGAAAACAAGATGTCAGAAATCTTCTCGGTTACTTCTGAAAATGCCAATCATTTCTCACCTTGACAAGCAAATGTATTATAGTAAAACAGCGTCAGCGTCAGCGTCATAATCATGATTATCAATGACAGCGGCCCTCCCTCAGGCCCAGAGTAAGCTGCTGACATTGGACAGCGGTTCCCTTTCTCAGCCGCCTTGAAGTCATGTACGGAGTCTTAAAGTCATGTACGGCCCCAGAAACAAATCTCACCCCCCCTCCAAAAAAAAAAAAAAAAAAAAAAAAAAAAAAAAGATCTCTTGAGAGCCTGGTCCAGTTGGGAAACTCAGTCATGGCTTTGTGAGCAGCAGCTTATTCATTGGCAGATCAGTTCCTGGGGGTCTCATCGGGCCAAATCCTCGTCTACATTAAATATGGAGCCTCTGAGTTAGGTTTCACTGGCCGAGGGCTGCAGAGATGCAGTGGAATCTATGACACTCCTCTTCCTTGCAGTGAACACCCACTTCAGCAGACGGGAGGTAGGAGGAGACTGGGTTCTGTGCAGCCGATATCCGTAACCCAGAGGTCAGGTGGTGCCTGCGCAAGCCCAGTGCAGGCGCAGGCGGCAGCCCGGATCAGCCCAGCCCTGACACTGACCCTGACGGTTCCTCATCAGCAGGGGCTGCCTGGCTGACCACACATGGAGGGTCAAGGCCAGGTCGCTGCCGGAGGTCACCTTCCAGCCCTGCTTCCCTTCACATCTTTGCCTGAACAATCACCAGGCATGCCGATAGGTTTGTCAAGGCCCAATGACAGCCTACAGATTAACGGTGACTTGCTTTCTTGGTACAAGTGAAAGGGAGTCACCACTGAGAAGTGATGAGAGGCCTTGAGATAAGCCAGCCGCAGGGACTTATCCCATGGAAGGATGAGGACCAGCTGCAGAAATGCGAGAGCACTGAACTGTCCGTGTGCAGGACACATGCACTGTCACACACACAACTCTCACAAACATGCACTGTCACACACACACCTCTTATGCACTGTCATATACACAACTCTCACACACATGCACTGTTGCACACATACCTCTCACACGCATGCACTGTCACACACACCTCTCAGACATATGTACTGTCTCACATACACCTCTCACACACACACACTGTCCCAAATACCCTCACACACATGCACTGTCGCACAAACACTTCTCACACACATGCACTGTTGCACACACCCTCTCACACACATGCACTGTTGCACACACCTCTCACACACATGCACTATTGCACACACCTCTCACACACATGCACTGTTGCACACACCCTCTCACACACATGCACTGTTGCACACACCTCTCATACACATGCACTGTTGCACACACCCTCTCACACACATGCACTGTCACACACACCCTCTCACACACATGCACTGTTGCACACACCTCTCACACACATGCACTGTCACACACACCCTCTCACACACATGCACTATTGCACACACCTCTCACACACATGCACTGTCACACACACCCTCTCACACACATGCACTGTCACACACACCCTCTCACACACATGCACTATTGCACACACCTCTCACACACATGCACCAGGAGCCATCGCCATCCGGAAACACAGTGACTAAGACAGTCAGCCCAGCTACAGCCTCAAGAATAGCGATGGGGACGTGGGCCGGGCTGAGGCTGGGCATGTCCTACTGGCAGGACCATGAGCAGCTGTCCCTCGGGCCCAGTGCTGGGAAGGACCAGCTGGGAGGGGCTTGGCGGGAAGAGGAGTGAGAACCAGCTCCTTACCTCCTCTCCGGCCTGGATGTCCCGGACGGCGCGCAGCAGGAGGTGGGGCCCGTTGAATACGATCGAACAGTTGGGGTCACAGCTGTGGTTGAGCAAAGACACACTGGAGGAAAGAACAAGAAAAAAGGGGAGACCATCACAGCTCAGCAGAGTCCAACGTCTACATGCAACGAATACAACAGGCAGAGGCCCTTCCTTTGGGAGAGGGGCAGGCGAGGCTCAGCGCCCCCGGGAGGGAGCCTCGGGCACTGGCAGCTCAGCCCCTAGCCTCTGCCTGGGAACTGAAGGGCTGCCCAGCATGGATGCGAAGTGGGGAGTTTGTTAATGAACACATTTTCTGAGTCCTCTCTGGGGTGGGGAGGGGAGGAAGTGGCTGTCTGTCAGACACCAGGTGGTAAGACAACACGAAAGAAAGATGGAGAAGCCAGACGTGCAAGCACATCCTCCCGAGACAGGCAATGGGACGCAGCAGTGTCCGCAGCCAGCACAGCGGACCCTCCCATCAGGCCCTCATCTGTCCAGCCTGGGAGGAGCGGCCCCCTCTGCCGGGGCGTCCGCAGCTGCCATGGTAACAAGAGTCCTTTCTCTTCGGCAGAAGCTCCGGTTCCCTTCCGACCGGACCCCGGGCACCGTGGGCCCAGCCAGTGACTTCTTCTCCGTGCAGGTGGCTTTTTACCACGGGGGAGGGAGTGGACTGAAGCTGCCTCCATGTCTGACAAGGAGAATACCTGCACGTGAGCTTTACTATGCAGAAAGCACTTTCTGCGCAGCTGAGCATGTTTATCCAATTTGATCACGTGATCCTTCTTTCGAGGGGCACTCGCAGATAAAAGGCACATGGAAGTGAGGTGACCGCCCAGGACACTCAGCTGGTGAGTGGGACTGAACTGAGCCAGGCGTCTGAACTCGGCACCGACTGCACCCCTCTGCTCTCCAAGGCCAGTGCCAATGGCCTGTGGTCTGATCCTTGTGAAATGGGATTCTCAGGCTCACAATGAATGAGAAAGTGACTGGGTTTGTACTTGGACCCTCGTGGCATGAAACTAGGAGTGACGGAGAGCGTGGGGGGGACAGGCTAGTGGCTCAGTAACAAAGGCCACTGCAGTGACGGCCAGCGTCCGGCCGCCTGGAGCACTGGGCTCGAGGGAGCTGAGCCAAGGATGGAATGAACCGGCGGCGATGCCAGGGCCTGGTGAAATGGCCCAGCGCTTCACCAGGAGTCTGGGGAGCGGGATCAGGACGGGCGAGGGGACTAACCAACTTCATCCTGACAGTGTATCGGCACCTACAGCCCCACCTTCTAACCCAACTTCCCGGGAGAGGAATTCTGCCTCGTTGCTACACCACAGTGACTGTCAACTATCTGTCACCCATGGCACACATAAACCCATTACTAAAATTCTGCAGCCCGCCAAAACCTGTATTCTTTGCCAATCTGACCAAAAAAAAAAAAAAATAGGTAGCTGAAACCTGTTTGGCTCAGTGGATAGAGCATCGGCCTGCGCACTGAAAGGTCCCAGGTTTGATTCCGGTCAAGGGCATGTACCTTGGTTGCAGGCACATCCCCAGTGGGGGGTGTGCAAGAGGCAGCTGATTGATATCTCTCTCTCATCAATGTTTCTAACTCTCTATCCCTCTCTTTTCCTCTCTGTAAAAAATCAATAAAATATATATTTTTAAAAATAGGTATAATTTTGATTCAGCCACAGTAGACGGCTATTGTTGTGTAAGCTGTTGTCATTTTTTTATTTGACAATCTAAGGGCAAAGAGGTCGGAGCCCCTGACTAAATAGTCAGGTATTCCATGTTTTAAAAATCCGTGAGGCGCAGCGGTCAAAAATCACTGCCACGGCATATAACGTGCGGTTTTAAAATTATTTTCTTTAAACTTCACATTTTTCATTTTCTTGTAAACTACGGCTTTAAGCCTGGCTCTCCAACGAGCTGCTGCGATAGCCTTTCTACAGCCTCCCAGAGGCTGGGGCCAGGCGGGGGTTAGAGTGCTTCTCCGGAGTGACACGCCATACCTGGGGTACAGGCCGACACCCACTTCCTGCATCTCCGAGTTGCAGATGGTGAAGGAATTGCAGATCAGCTGCGGAAACAAGGGGACAGTAGGGTTAGCAGAGTCACCCAAGAAACTTCGCAGGCAGAGAACGAACTTCTCAACATAAAACACAGGGGACTCAGAGGTGTGGAAAGATCCAAGCCAAACCTGGAAGCTCTTCCCTCTGCAGAAGAACACACCTGGAGCACGTGAAGAACACATCAGGGGGTAAGCACAGACATACCACGGTCCTATAAAAAGCCAGGCCTCAGCCAGCACCAGGCCTGGGGTCTCCGTGTGCCCTCCACCGTCAAGTTCAATATATTATCTTAGACTGATTCCAGAGGACACGGCCAGACATGCGCAGCCCGTGGTTCTTGGGGTCAACACCAGGAGGGAGTGCCCGGGCCAAGGTCAGACCGCCCAGGGCCGCAGCTCCTGACGCCCATGGCGGGCAGCAACCCCGAACGGGAACACGGGCCGCTGTGCCATGTCCTCCTGGCATTCGCCAAAGGGAATCACGTATGAAGCTTGTGTACAAATTAAAAAAATGAAAGAAGACTGAAAGGCACGGGTGCTTAGGGAGCTGGAGGAAGGCCTGCCAGACTGGGGAGTGATCGTAGGCCTGACCAACGGGGCGTGGGGCACAGGGGCGCGGGCGGGCTGGAGGCAGGTCCTGGGAAAGGACGCGAGTCCTCGGACACTCTGCCTCAGCTCCGAGGGGCTCCTTTATGAAATCCAGCGCAATCTACCCGATTTGGCCTTCTTCCTCCAAACGTCTGACAAAGCTGCAGTTTCTAATCTGGAACTGAATCGGTGTGCATGCACATATTTCAAACACACCCCGGCTACACTACTTTCGAGGCATCTGTTTTACATTACGTTGAAACAGTGCACTCTCTATGCTTTTTTATGTATGAAATGGTAAAAGTATAGAACAAAAAAAAATCCTGTGTTTTCTTTTTGAAACTTTAAACTTTTGGAAATGGGCATGATCATGTGGGGGGTGGGGTATGAATACTTTTTTGTTGTTGTTGTTAATCCTCACCCGAGGACATTTTTGCCATTGATTTTTAGTGAAACCGGCTGGGCTAATACAGGGGGAGAAAGTGTAATCGGGAACTTAACTGAAGCAACCCACCAATGAAAAACCAGTTCAAAGAGATCTAATTTGCAAACTTTCAGATCAAATGAAAACTGAACTTTCTTTTCTGAACTGTCAAGCAAATTCAAGGTTTTTACAGGTCTATTCTAACGGGGTTTTTTGTTGTTGTTGTTGTTGTTTTAAAGGGTTACCATATCAACTTGACTGCCTCTTTCTCCAGGAACTTCACCTGAACCCCAGATATAGCTGACTTTTTAAAAAATTGTCTTTCTCATTGAAAGAATTACAGATACCCCTTCTCTCCCTGGACTCTTGCCCCGCTCCCTGCCCCTCCCCAGGCCTTCACCTTTTATTTATTTTTATTTTTTAAATATATTTTATTGATTTTTTACAGAGAGGAAGGTAGAGGGATAGAGAGCTAACGTGTTTCCCCGAAAATAAGACATCCTCCGAAAATAAGACCTAGCTCATGGAAAGATAAGACATCCCCTGAAAATAAGACCTAGTGCAACTTTGGGAGAAAAAGTTAATATAAGACACTGTCTTATTTTCAGGGAAACAGGGTAGAAACATCGATAAGAGAGAAACATTGACAAGCTGCCTCCTGCACACTCCCCACCAGGGATGTGCCCGCAACCAATGTACATGTCCTTGATCGGATTCTAACCTGGAACCCTTCAGTCCTCAGGCCGACGCTCTATCCACTGAGCCAAACCAGTTCGACTCCAGGTCCTCACCTTTTAGAGCATATGTCACCCTGGGTCATCACCTACCCGCTTCCTGGACACCATCCACAACTACACTGTGAACTACCCAGAAGGCAATGCTGGTGTCTCACTGACCACTATTCCCGAGTCTCCCACCGTGCCTGGCACATGGAAGTGACCACACATTGTTCTGATGGATGGACGGTTGCATGGGGTGACCCTCAATATGCCCAGGGGTCGTTATCCTGAACAGGGCGAGAACAGAATCGGAACACAGGGCTGTGAGGGGGAAGAGACGCAGTCCTGTGTCACGAGAAGAAGTTCATCTTCCCTCTCCCTTGTCTCTGAGTGTCCCTGCTCACACCACTGCTCACCCTTTCTCCCCATTCCAGGTTAGCTTTGTCACCTTCTTTCCCATCGGTTCAGTGGGTGGGATGACGATTTTATCCATCGGAAGAACACAGGACTAGTTTAATTCTCTGCTTAAAATTCCCAGAACCTCGCTGAAACCGGTTTGGCTCAGTGGATGTAGCGTCGGCCTACGGACTGAAAGGTCCCAGGTTCGATTCTGATCAAGGGCATATACCTTGATTGCGGGCATAGCCCAGTAGGGGGGGTGCAAGAGGCAGCTGATCGATGTTTCTCTCTCATCGTTGTTTCTAACTCTCTCTCCCTCTCTCTTCCTCTCTATAAAAAAATCAATAAAATACAGTTTTAAAAAAATTCCCAGAGCCTCACACATTGGGCACAAAATAAATATTGCAAATGAGCAAATGATCGAGTGAAGAATGAGAGCCCCTATGTTTCTCTCCTTCCCTCCCTTTTCTCTTGCATCTTTCCCTTTTATTCCTCACTTTGCTTCCTTCTTTTTCTTTCCCTATTTTCATTATTATCAACCTGCTGCCCTATCCCTCATTCTGCTCCACTCCACAACATAAGTGAGACATTTGTTTTATTTCACAAATTCTAGACAAGTTCCTCATTTGCATTATTTTGAGGGGAGTTATGTGCTAGTGTTCCTGCGCTAGTGAATAAGAGTTTTATCTGACCTACTCCCACTTCTATTAAAAACACTGATCCCACTCAGCACTATGTGAATTAAGGACACTGATACAGAGAGTATTGACAGATGCAGCTGAAGCAATGGCAGACACACCGCCCTACGTTCTGTGTTTTCATGGAGCTCTGGTCAGCTGTCATTGGACAGACGATCATAAGGACAGACGAACCCAAAACACAGCCCGACAGGACGAGAACCGCATGGCTGTGCGGTGGCAATGGCCTTGCTGCATGGCCGTCCTCGGGGGTGATGCAGAGCACATGAGTGTCCCCAGCATCTCCTCTCAGTCTGAGCTGAGCCCCATAATCCCCTTGGAATGGAATTTAAGTTCCTTTAAAGCCCACATTCATGTTATTTTCTCTACCGACCGCAAGGCCTCTCCCAATCACCAAGCGAGAGCCCTGGTGGGAGCAGTCAGGATGGAAAGCTGCGGATGGCTGCCATTTGCTATGAGCTTGACAATCGTGCAGACAGGTACTCAGTGCTCTGGGGTGTCAGCTGCATGTTTTTCACTGAAGCACGAGGAAACTACAGAAAGGTTTAAAAACACACACAGAAACCACGCGGGAACTGGTGAAAAACAGGACCCCCCTTTCTCTGCATCACACTTACAACCTGCAATGCCGGGGGGGTGGGGGCGTGGGGGGGCTGCACCCAGCCCAGTCTCGGTGGCCAAGCGCCCCTGTATGCCTTGTCATGCCAACACTGACAGTGAATGATCCACTCCACGGCCGTTTGTTATGACACACACGTCCTCTCCAGACTGAGGACATTTTCCCGTTGATTTTCAGAGAGTGGGAGGGAGGAAGGGGAGAGACAGGGAGAGAAACCATGTGACAGACACATGGATTGGATGCCTCCTGCATGTGCCCTCACCTGGGCTGGGGATCGAGCCTGCAAGCGAGATATGAGCCCTTGATTGGAATCAAACCCAGGTCCCTTCAGTCCACAGGCCGATGGGCTACCCACTGAGCAGAACCGGCTAGGGCTAGACATCTTTTCAAAACTATTTTTCATGACGATAGATAAGTCCTAACAATGAAAAGTCAGATGTGCTGCCTGTGGTATGACCGTTAAAACTCCCTCCCTCCTTTGCATTGTTCTTTATGATGGTCACTCTCAAGGCCTTCACACATCGGAACCTCCTAATGTGTGAAACTCAACAGTCACCCTATTGCTCACTATCAAAGTCAACTTCTCCTTTCTGTGGGTTACACACAGGTTTTTAATTAGGTATTTGTAATACAAAATAAAATTCCAAACGATTATCTTTGCCTCCAGCCTTGTTTTGCTCATCCAACATCTAAATGCAAACCAGAACAGACTGGCTGAAGGAACCAGGTTTTGATAATTACGGCAGCATAACTGAATGTGCACATGTGGGTTTCCAACTTCAAATTCAGGAACAATGAAAAGCATAATAGTTCGAATAAGAATGAATCTGCTATTTCTGGAAAAAAAATAATTACATGTTATCAGTATCAGTTAAAGAAATGTTGGTTTCAAAGAAAATAACACAGAACTCCGCCTAAGTAAAGATTATTATTGTGAAGTCTTGTTGAAGGGGGAAAATAAACCAGAGCACTGTCAATAACAGATATGTCTAAAACACTGGAATACAAGGATCACTCTGGGAAATGGAGCAAAAATGAAATAGACGGAAACGGGGCATACAAAGAAGAGGATTAAGGGAACTTTGACAACAAAAACGTTACAAACCCAACAGGAGAGAGAAGCTGGAGAATGACAGAACGTCAGTATGGATCTGGAGTGCTGTGAAGAACAATAAAAGATTGAAAAGAGCAGAAAAAAGGCATAATTGTTTTTAGAGAGTTTCCTGGTGATAGTTCAGTCCACCGAGTCAGGAAGACCATCTTCAGAAGCAAAGGAATGCAGGGGCAGCTGGCAGGGGAGCGGGGAGAGCATGGGTCATGGGCCCACTGGCGCCACTGTCCCAGCTAACTAGTGTGAGAAGATGGTGATACCAGCTCCCAGATGCGTGGTCCATGATCAATAAAAGGTGTCCCTTTCGCCCCTGCCAGGTGACATGCACTAACATGTTCTACACATGGTGCATACTGACCAGCTCTCCCTAAGCTACGGCAGATACAGAGATGGAAACACCTCCTAAGACACTGGGCCAGAACCTCCCGAGGCTCTCAGTGCCTACAGAGTGTGTCTCCACAAGAGCCTTTGTCTCGGCCCCCGGACTCACAGAGGGGCGGGGGGCAGACCCATATGCCACATCAAAGGAAGGCTAGTTCCTCTGGCTTCAGGAAGGCTCCGCATCCCACCAGAAAGGCGGCTATCACTGAGCAGGCAGCAATTAGAGGCGGAGCTGGAAGCCCGAGAACCTGTAACAAAGGACCTTGGGAGGCATGTAATCGCGAAATCCCCGAACACCTTGGGGCAAAGTGCTGTTATTGCCTCAAAGAGGAAGGTATTCCAGACAGTGAGACATCTCCCATCCTAACATAAACTATCATCAGTGAATCAGGGAAAAAGGAACGAAGCAAGATGAGATGTTCCTTTTTTCTCCCGTAATTAAACTGACCACGTAGGGTAGTGGTCGGCAAACTGCGGCTCGAGAGCCACATGCGGCTCTTCGGCCCCTTGAGTGTGGCTCTTCCACAAAATACCACGGCCTGAGGGAGTCTATTTTGAAGAAGTGGCGTTAGATGATGTTTAAGTTTTAAAAATGTGGCTCTCAAAAGAAATTTCAGTCGTTGCACTGTTGATATTTGGCTCTGTGGACGAATGAGTTTGCCGACCACTGACATAGGGAATCCTGCCTGCACAGTGACATATTAGACTCCAACTACACAAAGTGTAGAATTAAAAACAAAATAGCTAATAGTAGTACCTTTACATATTAACTCACTGATGTAATCAAAATCACAGGTAAGTGGCCAATATCCAAATGAATCAACACTGTGATTAGAAAAAGTATATTCATCCTTTGTCCTGACCTAATGTGCCCGGGATAAATGTCTGTAGGGATCAAATATGTCATCTTTCCCAGGTAAGTGTTTTAAAGACACTAACTAAAAGGCAGCTGGCAGCTCCTTTGCTAAGTTGCTTTCTCTGTGGGAATAATACAAGAATGTGTATCAAGATGAGGCAGATACAGGAGTCAATGTTGGCCCAGCGAAAGGTAAGCTAAGGGAAGTGGCAGGTCGTTCCAAATTCAATTACCCACTGGGCCACGTCTCTGTCACCTCTCACACGCGTCCCTTTCCCCATCTCCTCCACTGTCACCTGTGACGAACCTGCAGGGCCTCATTTGCAATTTCCGAAGGCAAGTTCTGCCGCCCTCCCCCAACGCTTTCCAATCAATCTTTAAATTTCCACACGAGAAAGAGGATATCTAGCCGAAACCGGTTTGGCTCAGTGGATAGAGCATCGGCCTGCAGACTGAAAGGTCCCAGGTTCGATTCCGGTCAAGGGCATGTACCTTGGTTGCGGGCACATCCCCAGTAGGAGGTGTGCAGGAGGCTGCTGATCGATGTTTCTCTCTCATTGATGTTTCTAACTATCTCTCTCCCTTCCTCTCTGTAAAAAATCAATAAAATATATATATTAAGAAAAAAAAAAAAAGATGAGATCTACCCCGTGGTTACTGAAGACACAATCCTTTCTCCTGATATTCAAGAGGGTCTAAGCTCACCACCGTCCCAGGGCCCCGAGCAGGTGCTGTATGCTTCCGTTTACTCCGGCTTCTGCCGTCCCTGGATCACGTCCTGGATTCGGGTGGGTTCCATGTACCACATGTTACTGGTCTTACTCATGTGACATGTACAGAATAGGGGCATCTACAGCGACAGAAAGTGGATCAGTGGCCACGTGGAGCTGGGAGGTTTTTTTTGTCTTTTAAAGCACGTTCATTTTTTCCATCGCCATTTATCTCCGCTCGGCCCTCTCCTGCCTCCACTCATCCCCCCGGGACCCACGGCTTTCTATCACTATCCACAGGGTTTCCTCTTCCAGAAACACTTTGGTCCGTATATCTGCGGCTCACACTTTTATTCATTCTTCAAGATCCAGCTAGCACGCCACCTCCTTCGGAGAGCTGTGCCGTTAACCTTGGTTCCCTGTGCTCTGCTCGCACTTCATGCCTACACAGCACCGCCTCTCCCCACTCTCCTGGGAATTAAAGCTAATTATGTGAAAACCAATGTCCGCCGTGAGACTAATTCCGACAGCACCAAGTCACCTCTCTGCAGTGCTCGGTGGCTCTTACTTGCTTACAGGTCATTTCTTTTTCAAAAAAGTGTAAGGTCCTTGAGGTCATGATCCACAGCTCTCTTTCAAACCACTTTAAGTGAGAAATTAAACATAAACATACTTTGTGTAAATGTATAACACACCACCATATTCACCACCATGTCACGGTTCCACTTCCTTCCACCCGCGGACACACAGAGACCACCTGGATCTCCGAGGATCAGGCGAGCAGCACATACACCGCATGCTCCCGCCCGCCTCGCCCCCTCTCCCTCTGCCCGCGTGATCACCACCTCCACTCCGTGTTCCTCATTCCCTGTTTCTATGCTCGTCTCATCCCATCTGCATGTGTTCCTCAGCGGCATATTGTTTAGTCTGGTGTGCTTTCCGTTTCTCATAAACGAAATCAAACTATTTAGTGTTTTGCAAATTGCTGGTGTTTGTTTTGTCTTCGGGCTCGGCGTTCTGTTCCTGAGAGTCACATATGTTGCTGCCTGTAGCTCCTCGCCCCTCATTCCCACCACCTGAGGGAACCCCTTGCAAATGAGCCCGGCCAGGCGTCCGTACGACCCCACCCTAAACGCCAACAACCACGAAGGACCCCCATGTTCACCGTCATGCTTGGCTCTGTGCTTGCACCTGCTGATGTACCCGATACACAGTAGGCCCTCCATCGACATTTTTAAAATAACCAAATAAAGCCGAAACCGGATAGAGCATCAGCCTGTGGACTGAGGGGTCCTGGGTTACATTCTGGTCAAGGGCACATACCTTGGTTGCTGGCACATCCCTTGTGGGGGGTGTGCAGGAGGCAGCTGATCGATGTTTCTCTCTTATCGATGTTTCTGACTCTCTCTCTCTCTCTTACTCTCTGTAAAAAAAATCAATAAAATATATTTAAAAATAAATTAATAAATGAACAGGAAACACTGTGACTGGCTCACCACTGCCTCCTCCCACAAGCCCAGCACACGCACAGACCTCAGCAAACATCTGCGACATCTACCCGCCAACCCCCACGGCCAGCAGCGACAGACCCTCAGATCCACTGGCAGCTCAGAGCAGCTGGGCTCAGACAAGCGAGGGAACAAAGTGGAAGCTGATGTGTGGCCACAGCGAGGCAGGCAGAGGGTTGTTTTTGGTGGCATTCACTCCGCCTGCTTACTTCTGGGTCCCTCCAAACCACGGGGGTCACAAGTGTCCATACTCTCTCCCCTACCCGCCCCTCCTCTATCTTTTCTTTGCTGCCCCCCCTCTTCCAGATATGAGTCTGCTCTGGGCAGCCGGGAAGGCATCACAGATGGTGCAGAAACCAGCATTCTGCCTTTCTCTCCGAGCTGATGTCAGTGCTCCGCAGAACCAGCCCCCAGAAAACTGACCACTTCCCGGCATGCCATTCGACTATTCCTCGTTTTACTGCCAAAGGCAGGAGTCTCCGAGATAATTGTGAGTGAAGGTGCAGGGGAAGACAAATTACCGCAGGAATAGCCAATTACTCTCAAAGGAACCGGTGTAGGAAATGATGAAAAAGAACTAAATTCGAAGGCAAAGAAAAGTCTGTCAACGACACACGAGTTTTTCCATGAGACTGAGTATGATTCACAAAAGTTCATCTCACTTTGACGCTAACCTCATTGTTTTAGCATGGTCACAATTTAGACCAAACTATGTAGATGCCCCCCTCAAAAAGGAGGGGAGGAAAGAAGGAAGGAAAAAAGGAGGTGAAGAGGGAAGGAAGGAAGGAAAGAAAGGAGGGGAGAAAGGAAAAAAGCCATTATCCTGACACATGGGCCTACATATCAGCCTTTTGGTCATTTCTGTTCCCATAAATTACCTCTCCCCCTCTCCCTTCCCCATTGCTCCACCGGACTCACTCCCTCTCCTACATTTCTCTTGGTAAATATTCTTGGAAGGGACCCAGGAGTGGCCAGTCCTCTCTGCCTAGCTCCGCCACTCCTCTGTACATGCCCTCTCCTGTCTAATTTGAGCTACCTTCTCACTGCAAATACTTCACCTCTCTGTTCCACTCTGGATCTTTCCTTGGGGCTACGTTCCCTCAATGGGCTTTACCTCACACACCCAAATGGCCTCTAACAGGCTCACCACTCTACGTCTAAGAGAGGTTTCCTGTTAGCTTTCCCAGCGTTTACTATCTACACTAATAAAAGGGTAAGATGCAAATTGACTGTACATTTGCGACACCCACCAGCCAATCGGGAGTGAGTATTCAAATTAACCCACAGAGATAGTGGGTTAATTTGCATATGCAGGTGCAGAGGGGCAGGATGCTTATGTTGTCAACATGACAATGACAATGCAGGCATTCCACACGGCCCGCCCCAGCAGCTCTGGAACTCTGGGCAGCATGGGAAGGCTAAAAGGCAGCTCCCGGCCAGCCGAAGGTGGTGCTGGCAGCCAGGAGGAGGAAGGCCCATTCTTGCATGAATCTTCATGCATCTGGCCTCTAGTGTTCTTATATTATACAACACACAGACACCTAAAGTTCTCTGCTTGTCTGTCCCGTATCATCCGGTGGCTCCTTTCTATCCGGTGGCTCCTTCTCTATCCGGTGGCTTCTCTATCCGGTGGCTGCTTTCTCTAAACAATGGTATGCACAGGAAAAGAAGTGAATAAAATGGACACATCTGAGTGCACTGGACAGGAAAACTTTTGAAAAAGTTAAAACAAATGAATGCAGATAAAATGTGAGTCCAAAGGGAAACTGGTATGGACTTGGGAAATTCAATCGGCCGCACTGTGCTGGACACTTGGTGCTTGTAGATTTAGTGTCTGCATATTAGACTATGCTTGATGCCAATGGCAGAGGATGTGCAATCAGATGTAATTTTGTTAGAAGACATCGGAATCCTCCTGTTGTGAGGACGATGTCTGCAGGAAAAGGCCCATTAAGCAATGGCTACGATTCAAGGGTTTTGTTGTTCTTGGCTCTTTGCAATGAGAGCAGAAACTTGAGTCAAGTAGCAAAATATGCATTTCTGCTTGAAAATGATCCTGACAGGAAAAACAACTAATAGTGCTGGTGATAGAAGCGAATCACTCTAAAGAATAGCCAGAAATTTGAGTTATCAATTAATTTAACCCTGAATTTATAGAATCATTACAAATCTGGATTATTTGGCTTTTTAAAGTGTATTTTACATTTTTCACGGCGAGAGAGAAAGGGGTAATTATATGTTATGGCAGTTTTACATTTGAAAATGAATAACTGTATGGGGAGACACCCCTCACAATGCCAAAGACCCTCCTATGTGGTACTTAACTCTTTAAAATGGAAAAATAAAAATATATACCCCCCCACCCCCGGCTCCAAAATCAACTCAGTCTGTTGAAATTCTATCAGATATCTTTGAAAATCACTGAGGGAAGGCAGAATAAGATAAGGTTGAAATGTCTGTAGGTATCTATATATGTAAAAGCCTATTATGCAAAGTGTTCCCATCCAGAGTTTGACCAGGAGACCGGGAGTTTGATCGCTTGTTATGATGTGTGCTGACCACTAGGAGGCAGCAAGGAATGAAGGAAGACCCTGATCAGCCCTGACTGCCGGACAGGCCTAGGGACCCTACCCGTGCCCAAATTTCATGCACTGGGCCTCTAGACTGAAAATAATTGAAGATAATCACAAAACAGGGTTCATCGCCTCCTGAGTCGCTCAGGCGAGACAACAACGATGCTCCTTTCATTACCCTCTCCGTAGAGCTGTGCATGCTCATTCTGCTGATGACACACACAATCAACCCTCATCTAGGAACATACTTCCAACCAGACAATTTTCTTACGTTTCCCTCTTTCCCCACACTCATGGGCTAAGAGAAGCTCTCTGGGCTGTAACTTCAATTTTAAGGGAAATGAGCCTTTAGGCAATGCAGTTCATACTGTCAGCATTTTGATCCTAAATTTCCTTCTCACCCTCTCACTGGACAGTATCAGCTCGCATAAGGCACAAAATTTAGACACACAGCTGCAGGCAGGCGTTCAAGATGGCTGAGGAAGGACAAGCAGACACGTCTCTAATGAGCTCACACACTGGCCCCTCAAACACGGGAACCATCCTCCGCTCCTACCTGTATTTCAGGAAGAGTTTGTGTCCGTAATGGGAAATTTCAGTGCTCCCATGTAATTCCAGTTTCCCCCTCCAGCTCTGAACGGTGCCCCGGACGTTAGGATGCATGGCCCACTGCAGGGTTCTCACGCTGTGCTCTCAGGAACCCTCGGAGCCGAGGAGAGTGAGGGGGCGTCATTAGGAGAGCCCCCTCTCCCGTGTCTCCTAAACCCGTTGTCCTAGAACAGTGGTCGGCAAACTGCGGCTCACGAGCCACATGTGGCTCTTTGGCCCCTTGAGTGTGGCTCTTCCACAAAACACCACGGCCTGGGCGAGTCAATGTTGAAGAAGTGGCATTGGAAGAAGCTGAAGTTTAAAAAATGTGGCTCTCCAGAGACATGTCAATCGTTGTGCTGTTCATATTTGGCTCTGTGGGCTGATGAGTTTGCCGATGACCACTGTCTTAGAATAACACTTATGAGAATGTAAGCTCCAGGAAAGCAAGGGTTTCTGTTTTGTCCACAGATATAACCCCAGGCTTAAAGCAGGACATAGAGCAGGCAAGATGATCAGTAAAAGCTGTCCGAATGACCAAATGGAAGAGCGGATGAACTGTATGTTTATGGCAGCTCAGGGCTGCGCTAGCTGACCTTCCCAGCATCCTCCTGGGCGTGGGACAATGGTTAGCCTCACTTTACAGAGGATGCCCCCGAGCAGCTGGCTCCTGAGGCTCACTCCTCACACTGCATCCCAGGACACTGCCCCCAGCTCGCACGGCAGCAGCTCTCCCTCATCCGCTCTGCACGTGAGATGGCCCAGCTGCTGGCAGAGAAAGCATGTGGCTACAAACCACCGGCCTCACAGTGAGATCCAACTAACAAATCTCACGTCTGGCTCCGTGTTCACCACTGGCCTTGGGACCTCCAGCCAGCGGCTGAATTTCTCCGTTTTGGGTTCTTCGCTTCACTTCACCACTCACCGTGCAAGATGACCGTGCAGTGCAATGGTTAGGGACCCCAATGCTGTCAGAGAGGCAATGGGGCCAGTGCTGAGCCCAGAGTTGGGGGACGGGGCGCGGGGCTAGGTGCTCACTCCACTCGGGACGTGCCTGCCTCTGAGCCTACAGCCCTGGTGTGGGGCTGTCCACATGGTTACTTCATTCCCGAACAGCCTTCGCGGTAGAACAAGCCATATGGCCTCCAGCTCAGCTGCCAGGCGGCCTGGCCAAGCTCCTATCAACATGTCAGGCAGATGAGGTGGAGGGAAGGGGAAGCAGAGCCTACAGGCTGCTTGTGCTGAGCAGTGAAGAGAAAACAGAGACACAGAACCTCGAGCCAAGGTTTGACCTCAGCAACTGCAAAACCCATCACCCCTGTGCTTCGTTGTTTCTAGAAGCATCCATAGAGGAGAAGTCACGGGAGCCCTCAGTACATGATAATGCCTCTCACGGGCTCACCAGTGGTTTAATATTTTAAATATGTAACAAAACCCAAAAGCTACAGTTTCAGATCTTGTCAGAAGTTGGGACTTTACATGAAGCATGAAAGAGCCCAGAGAGCTTCTCAGGTCAGAGCTGAGGGGCCCCTGAGTGAGGTCTGAGGGACCCCGAAACCACCGATCACCATGGCTGCTGCTGGCATCGTGTTCGGGCAAATAAAACTGTCCAAAGCCCTGTTGTAAAAACAGGTTCAGCTCCTGGCTGCCAGGCCAGCGTGGCAGGAGTTTAGAAGTGGCCACTCCATCCTTCCAACCAGTAGCAAGCTGAGCACTTGGAAAAGCAACCGTTCTCCTTAGAACCACTGAGAAGGGGGCCACAGAGCAGACTGTGCGGGGCGCAGAGAGGGGCACAGACTCAAACCCAGGCAGCAGACACCCACAAGCAGACACCGCCCCCCGGGACACAGTGCCAGGGGAGGAACCTCAGCTGCATGGATGTGTTGTTGGAGACTCCGTATGGACGAGTCTGAGCGTTAAAAATCCCAGGGGGGCTGAAACCGGTTTGGCTCAGTGGATAGAGCGTCGGCCTGTGGACTGAAAGGTTCTGGGTTCGATTCCGGTCAAGGGCATGCGCCTTGTTTGCGGGCACATCCCCAGTGGGGGGAGTGCAGGAGGCAACTGATGATTCTCTCTCATTGATGTTTCTAACTCTCTATCCCTCTCTCTGATCCTCTCTGTGAAAACTCAGTAAAATATATTTTCAAAAAGAATCCCAGGGGGCCCGGTCGTGGGGGCCCCAGCTTCTGTGAGCTTTACCTCATGAGCTCTACCAGACCCTCACGTCACCACGGAGAAGCAGCCTCTGCACGCCCAGCAGGGACCATTTCAGAAAACGCCCCAGAACTCTCTTCTTCCTCACAAGGCGGGCCCAGGAGAAACCATTCCACTAGCCAGCCCTGCTGGGGTCAGCAGAGCCTAAGGGGCCTGAGGGGAGGGAACACCCAGCCCCGCCCCGCAGCCATCCTGTCCCCTGGGGCAGGGAGGACTGAGCACGCTGTCAGCCCCACCTTACAGCAGGGCACCTGCTCACTGAGGACTGAGCCTGATGGCGGGAGCCCAGAGCGCCCTCCAGCCCTCAGGCCTCCCCACTGTGTCACCAAAGCCTGTTTGCAGAAGCTCCTTTCCCACTCCCCCACCCTTCCCCCCTCCCCACCTCCTCCCCGCACCATGATCACCTTCCAACAAAACACGACAAGGCGGACTAAAAGGCAAACAGACAGTGTGAACAGATTGAACAAACCAACGAGAGGCAGACACGGCAGCAATGTTGGAATTATCAGGCAAGGAATTTAGAAATACCAATTAATTAAAAAAAAATAGACAACATAAGGAACAGATGTATAATGTAAGCCGAGAGATAACAATTTTAAGAAAGAATCCAACAGAAATGACTCAGGTAAAAACGCTATGTGACAGAATTGAAGAATGCCTTAGATGGCTCATTAGTGGACTTGGCATAAATAAGGAAAGAAAAATGATCTGGCCCTGAGGATATGACAACTGAAACTTCCAAGATGGAAAAACAAAAAGAAAAAAAAAAGTTAAAAAAAAAAAGACACACAGACATACACACACACACACACATACACACACACACAGAACAGCCCTAACTGGTTTGGCTCAGTGGATAGAGCGTCAGCCTGCAGACTGAAAGGTCCCAGGTTTGATTCCGGTCAAGGGCATGTTCCTTGGTTGCGGGCACATCCCCAGTAGGTGTGCAGGAGGCAGCTGATCGATGTTCCTTTCTCATCGATGTTTCTAATCCTCTACCCCTCTCCTTTCCTCTCTGTAAAAAAGTCAATAAAACATTAAAACAAAAACAAATACAGAATATCCAAGAACTGTGAGACAACTGTAAAAGGTGTATCATATGTGTAATTGGAATATCAGAAGGAAACTAAAAAGAGAAAGAAACAGAAACAATAATTGAAGTAGTAATGACTGATACTGTCCCCAAAATTAATATCAGACACCAAACCACAGCTCTAGGGAACTCGGAGAACATTAAGCAGGATCAATGCCCAAAAGAACCCTCCATCACCACCAAAAACTATAGTTAGAAATATCGAAAATCAAAGATAAAATAAAAATCTTGATCGAAGCCAGGGGAGTGGGGGGACCCATCTTACCTATGGAGCAAGGATAAGAATCACATCCATCTGCTCCTCACAGACCACGCAAACAGGAAGAGAGAAAATAGTGTAACTGTTGAGAGAAAGTATCAATCTAGAACTCTGTACCCTGTTAAACTGTTCTTCAGAAGTGAAGGACAAATAAAATTTTTTCAGAAAAAAAAAAAGGGTGAATTTGTTGCCAGGAGACTTGTTAAAAAACGTTCCTCAAAGAAAAGGAAAATGATATAAATCAGAAACTTGTATCAACAGGAAGAATGAACGTCGGAGAAGGAGCAAATGAAGATAAAAGAAAAAATTATTTTTTCTTATTTTATTTCATCTAACAAACAAAAGTTTCTTCAAAATAAAAATAGCAACAATTTATGAAATAATAAATGCTTTCAGAAAATCTCGTGCCCCTTTTCCTCCCCACTCTCAATCTCTGCTGTGCCTGAGGTCGGGGGCCTCACTCCATAACCCATAACTGAATGAATAAGCAATTATACAATGGACAGGATGGAGAATCTAGGAATATTATGCTACTATAAGGTACTCATACTACCAATGAAGTGGTATAGAACTATTTTAAAGTGGATTGAATTAGTTGTCCATGTATATTGTAAAGTTTAGGGTACCCACACAAAAAAGAGTTTTTTAAAATGTAATTAATATGCTAAGAAAATGGAATGGCGTGAAATGCTGCTTTATTCATAACTGCCCAAACCTGGAAGCAATCAACATACCCCTATGTAGGCGGATGGATACATGAGCTGTGGGACATCCAGACAAGTATTTGGTGCAAAACACAAATGAGCTACTATCAAGCCGTGAACAGACATGGTGGAAATTTAAATGCATATTACTTCTATATGAAGAGGCCAATGGGAAAGCTATCTACTGTATGATTCCAGCAAGCAAACATTCTAGAAAAGGAAAAATGGAGACAGTAGAACCTTGGTGATTACAGGGAGGGAAGGCTGACTAGACAAGAGAACAGGGATGTTCAGCCAGTGAAACTACTCTGTCCACACCCACAGAATGCACACAGCCAACAGGGGATCCTAGTGATGTGTCAGTGCAGGTTCGCTGATGTAACAGAAGGACAGCTGCAGTGCGGATGGCTGTACTGGGGAGGCTGTGCTCTGTGGGGACTGGGTATGTGGGAACTCTCGGTGCTTTCCATTCAATTTTGCTGTGAACCTAAAACTGCTCTAAGAAAATAAACTTTAAACAAAGATGATTTTCAGGAGCATGTTAAACCAAACCTGATAACCACTTTTCTCCTGTCTTCTTCATCATGATTATTTTCCTGCATTATTTTGCTATTTCTAGCATGAGAATAACATATACGTATTAAATCAAGTGTGAAAAACAGAAGGAAAAAAGATAAATCACCAAGAGTTCAACAGGGATTAAAATTATAATGTACTAGAGGCCCGGTGCACAAAATTCGTGCACTTGGGGTGGGGAGGGGACGTGTCCCTCACCCTGGCCTGTGCCCTCTCACAGTCCGGGAGCCCCAGAGGATGTCCAACTGACAGCTTAGGCTCTCTCCCCATGTGGAGTGGGCCTAAGCCAGCAGTTGGACATCCTTAGCACTGCTGTCTCTGCGCTCACCAGCAGTGAGCCCAGTTTCTGGCTGAGCAGCACTCCCCTCCCCGTGTCAGAGCACACTGACCACCAGGGGGCAGCTCTTTTGTTGAGCATCCACCCCTGGTGGTCAGTGCGCATCATAGCGACTAGTCATTCTGCCATTTGGTTGATTTGCATATTAGCCTTTTATTATATAGGATTTCCTTCCTGTGTTTTTTCTAGGCACAGATTTGTTTTTAAAGTCCATTCTAATCAAGAGAGAATATAAACCTGGCTGGTAAAGATCTGGCTCTTGGGGAGACAGACTTTCAGAAAATCTTGTGTCCCCTTACCTCCCCAAACTCAACCTCTACTGTGCCTAAGGCTGGGGCCTCGCTCCAGAACCCATAACTGAAGAGGAGGGAGCACCTCCTGCTTGTAGGATGTGCAGGGGAGGATCTCACACAGCCTTTCAAATACTCCTCTCTCTCTCAAGCTCCCCACATCAATCCATCCCCCTCGGTATCTGGCTTCCTTCATTGCTGAGCCTTCCCACAGTTCCTCAGGAAATGAGCTTGCTTCTCGTTAACAGCCACTGCTTGGGCACTTGGCTCTCACTTAGCTCTACCCTGTCCTTCAGCCTCAGAACTGTGACGGCTCCACCCTCCTTATCGGTGCACCAATGCTAAGTATAGATGACTCCCAGCCTCATCAAAAGTAGAAGCTGGCCGAAACTGGTTTGTTTCAGTGGATAGAGCATCGGCCTGCGGACTGAAGGGTCCTGGGTTCGATTCCGGTCAAGGGCATGCGCCTTGGTTGCGGGCACATCCCCAGTGGGGGTGTGTGCAAGAGGCAGCTGATCGATGTTTCTCTTGCATCAATGTTTCTAACTCTCTATCCCTCTCTTTTCCTCTCTGTAAAAAAATCAATAAAATATATTTTAAAAAAATAATAAAGTAGAAGCTGGCCAGGCTGAATGGCTCAGTGGTTGATCCAGTGGCTGATCATCCACCTATGAACCTGGAGGTCAAGGTTCAATTCCTGGTCAGGGTTCAATTCCTAATGGGAAAAGGGGAGAGGGGCGGTTTGCAGGTAGCAACCGAGCAATGGTTTTTTCTCTCATCATTGATGTTTCTCTCTTTCTCCCTCTCCTTTTCCCTTCCTCTCTGAAATCAATAAAAAAATATATTTTTTTAAAAAGTAGAATCCGTGTATCTATTTCTCCTTCTCCCTGTCACTGTCGATAGATGATTTATGAGAAAGAAGAAGGCTGCAAGGTCTTTACCCCCCTGTAATTCTTATCTTCCATGGTATTCCAGGACTATATTATCTGTATCATTATAGCTTTTCATGTCTTGCACTGTCTAGGAATGCACACATTTCAAATATGACTGTTTCTCAAAGTCTTTTCTGTCTGGTTTGCATATTATAAGCAAGTTATTAGATAAAAAGAAATGGAAAGGAGTTCGGGATTCCAAACACCATTTCCACATGCGGAACTCCCTCTGTCGGCTCCTGACAAAGCCAGGCACGGAGCTGGGGACCAGTGCCCGAGAGGGATCGGGAACACGCGGCTGGGAGAGGCCACGGCCAGGGGCGCCGAGGACCGGGGCTGACCTTGGAATCTGCTGTCTGAGAAGCAAGGAGGCAGTTTGGACCCACATCTGGGGTCTGTACCCCGTGTGACGTGTATTAGGCCATAAAACATGAAGCATCTGTAACACAGGCCGGTTCATCCGGAGGGCTCCTGGCCGGCCTGCTCAGTGCTGCACAGACCTCCTGGGCCCTCAGCACAGGGCAGGCATGACTCAAGGTTTTTTCTTAATTAAAGCCACAGAGATCAAAGCCCCGAACAGAGGGGCAATGGCAGAGCCTTAAATGCAAAGTAAATGCATCATTCCTTGAAAAATTCCATTTGTGACTCATTTGCCCAAACAGCCCTGGGAGAAACCAGGTTTCGATGGAAGGGCTGGGATAAAGCAACGGGCAGGAGTGGCATGAACTCACGTTTTCATGGTTCCACTGCTGACTCCCTGCTTCTAGGGAATATTTAATTTCTGAGCATTTACTTAGTAGCTTATGGTATTCCTTAACTTCCTCAAACCTTGCCTCCTTGACCAGGAGGAAGCCAGTCCATGTTTCTCTCTCAAATCAATGTTTCTCTCTCTCCCTCTAAAATAAATAAAAACACAACTCTGCTAGATTACTTATTTAAACTAAGAAATTGAGAATTTCTCGGGTGAATTAAAATTAACATAGGGTCACTATGCAAATTAATCACAACAATGAGTTAGTGACCACCCAGTGGATGAAACCTAACAAAAGGTCACCAGTATTAACAGGATCACCAGCCTATGTGATAAAAGCCTAATATGCTAAGTGTCTGCTCATGGAGTCAGCCGTTCAACCAAACCATAATATGATAATGATATGCCAAGGCCGCTCAACGGCTAGCTATGATGTGCACTGACCACCAGGGGGCAGATTCTCTGACAGGTAGGTTAGCTTGCTGCTGGGGTCTGGCCGATCCATTCTGAGTGAGACAAGCCGGACATGTCCTGGAGCCCTCTTGCGGTCCCTCCCCAGCTAGCCAACCTCTCTGGCCCTAATTGTGCACCAGCGGGGTCCCTTGGCCTGGCCTGCACCCTCTCACAATCCGGGACCCCTCTGGGGATGTCGGAGAACTGGTTTTGGCCTGATCCTGCAAGCCAGGCCGAGGGACCCAACTGGTGTACAAATTCATGCACCAGGCCTCTACTTAACAATATTTAAGTTAAGCCACTTCTTCCAACAACAGCAAGGATGGTGACTTCTGCCAGAACTCCCAGCGCACGCACACGTGTCCAGGTTCCGCCAAGGACTCTGCTGCAGGGGAAACAGGAAGCCAAGCTCTGCTGGATCGGCAGAGACTCTCAGCCAGGGTGTCTGCCTGGCCCTGGTTTCCGTGCTGAATGTGCCTCCTGTCGTAAATCAGTCAGTGCGAACCCAGAAGCACACTCCATTCATTTGCATCCCAGCATGGAACCTGGCAAGGGGAACGGGTTCGAGGAAATCCAAACCAGGAGAACGGATTCCTCGGCTGGAGTACATGGTGTCCATCACTGCACAGGAATCCCTGAACAACACCTACAGCATCGCTGGGTGGGGGCTGCTGTTTTTAAATCCTCACCCGGGGATCATTTTTCCATTGGTCTTTAGGGAGAGTGGAAGGGAGGGTGGGGAGCAGAGAGAGAGAGAGAGAGAGGGGGAAAAAGGAGAGAGACATCGATATGAGTGAGACACATTGGTTGGTTGTCTCTCGCACCCACCCCCACTGGGGTGGGGCTAAACCTGCAATCCAGGTATGTGCCCTTGAACAGGAATCAAACCCAAGACTCTTAGCTACACAGGCTGGTGCTCTAACCACTGAGCCACCATCCACGGCACTTTGCGTGGTTTTAGAGTTCAGAGTGCATTAAGGAAAGAGCAGGTGACTGACTTTCTGTCACACCACTGGGTCTTCCCTCCTTCGGAAAGCTATTAGCATTAACGGGAGATTTTATTATCTCTCAACGTGTATGTAAGAGCCAAGTGTTTCTAAAAGCATTATTTTGTTGGCAGTCGTAAGGTCTATTAAAGCAACATATATGAATGTCAGTGTTTCATTCGAACACCTCGTCGCACCCCAAATGGCTACCGTAGTTTCAGTCTACAGGATCTGTTAACGGCACGCACTCTCCGTCCGATCAGAAGGCGCCATTCCTCCTGAGGGAGAACCTCACGCTACTCTGTGGGGGCCCTATGTTCCGTGATCACCCCGTTTCTAACAGTGCTGTGAGGCAGGGTAAGCAGCCCCCCCTTCACAGCTGAGAAACCGCAGGCCTAGACAGACGAGGGGATGTACCCGCAGTCACACAGCTGATAAGTGAGTAAGAGAGATTCGGACTCCAAAGGCCCCACAGGAGAGTCTGGCGGGAGCACAGTGCTGAGTGGGGAGGCGCAGCCACCTGCAATCCCGGGCCCTTCTCCTGATGACGGACCACTGATCTCGCGATGCCTCAGGCCACCCCTGACCTCCACTCTCCCTGTACCATGTGAGCAGGGATGATCTGAACACCTGACCCAGGTCATGCCCTGGAATGTTTCATTCCGGCCCCGACACCGGCCTGGTGTCTGTCCTCGCCCCAGCTCCCGGAAGCGGAGGGAAGGAAATCAGGTGTTGATTCCCAGGGATTATGCTCCAGTTTCACTCTGACCCTAAGTCATGAGAACGCGTTCGCTGGCGAGGCAGGTCTGGTGGCTGGAGACCACTTCTGAGGCCACGAGCAAGTGGGTATCCATGGAGTTCCGCCTCAGGCCCCGAGGGCTCCGAGATAGGAATGTGCTCAGTGGTGACGGGTGGTGAAGCGTGTCCAGAGCTGGGATCAGATATAATGGAGTTGGAATCTGAGTCCTCCCGCTCCAGCCTGGTGCTCTCAGGCAAATGAGGTCAATAAGTCTCTGCAAGTTCAAGTTCCTCGTCCTCCAGTGCACAGGAGAAAGCCTGCATGTGGGACGTAGTTGGACTGCTAGTTGTTCACCAACATCGGTTTTCCCTGCTGCCAGGACTGGCTGGGCCGTATCCCCAGGCACCTCCGCGCCCCTGGGTCAGGCGGGGCCACACTGCTAAATCCTCTCCCAGGGAAAGCACTGGGCCTGCTTCTGAGCCACAGACTGGAGGCTCTGGGCTGGGCCCCGTGCTCTTTGCCCTTCTCCTATGAGACAAGCCCTTAGGGTAAGGTGACCAGATCGTCCCGCTTTGGACGGGACAGTCCGATTTCTAACAATTTTCCCCCCCGCGTCCTGCGGCATTTTAAAAAAGTCCTGATTTTTGGAAAGAATCTTTCCAATCTTTCCAAAAATTGGGACTTTTTTTTTAAAACGCCATGGGACGCAGGAAAAATTGTTAGAAATCGGGACGATCTGGTCATCTTATCTTAGGGATGGTGGAGCAAAAACAGGGAATGAACCTGGGCCGTGAGTGACAGCACGGAGTAGAGACCCCTGCCCACCTGGATGGCTCACCGGGGCCTCACTCTGCACCAGACCCCACTGCTGTCCTTAACGACACGAAGGCAACTCATGAGATGGGGGTGGGGTAGGGGAGGGGATAGGTGGGGGACTAGGGCAACTCCCATCAGCGGGAGAAAAGGCACAGCACTTCCATGACACACCATCATGGGATCAGGATAAGGTGACCAGACGTCCCGTTTTTGGCAGGACAGTCCCGATTTCCAACAATTTGGCCCGCGTCCCGCAGTGGGACACAGGACCAATTGCTGAAAATCGGGACTGTCCCGCCAAAAGCGAGACGTCTGGTCACCTTAGGTCAGGAGCAGGTTTGCAAGTAGATACAGACATCAGCTTCTCCCCTCTTTCCCCCGCGTTTCCCCCCAGTAAAATCAGGGGGAAATACAAAGCGAGTGTGCACCTCTGCACAGGCGAGGGAGAGGGCAGCAAGGACCCTGTCTTTCTTTGACAACTTGTCCAGGAAGGTGGCACAGTTCTCTCTCTAATCCCCCACAAGCCCCATGAGGTCATCCTGTGGGGTTTACAGACACAGAAACCCGAGGCGGCACCTCCCTCCCGTCATCCAGCCTTGAGGAGTGCAGCCCAGCACAAGCGGTCATCTTGCCCCCGAGTTCGGGCTCCTCCTTACCAACCACTGATGCCAGCACACAGCCTGCACAGCAAACGCTGGCTCTGTGAGCAGCGGAGCGAACGTTTATAAATCTGAGCATCAGAGAGACCGGTCCCTTCCCGTTCCCTTACCTTCCTGCTTCTACTCCTCACCCCGGGGTGCGTTTCCTCTCCTGTTCTAACCTGTGGGCTCCCCCAGGGCAAGAGCCACGTTTTCCCCACCTCCACGTCTCTCGTGGCACCCAACGTGATGGTAGATGCTCAGAAACGTTGCCTATTGTGTGCTGGCACTGAACCTGGCAATAAATTAAAAGCCCATTAAGCGGTCCAATAAAAAACATGTACAATGGTCCCCATGTATCGTTGTCGTCACTCCCGGGGCTGGTTTGATCCTGCAGGGATGCTGTGTGCTTCCCAAGGCTGGCATTTGATGGGGTGCAGCTTCCTACTCCACGAGGGAGGAGAAGCCACCTTTACTGGAGAAGGTGAGGCGGAGGGAGGGGTGACACAGCTATTTCAGGAGCTCTTTCCCTGTTTGTCTTAAACCCTCCGCGGAAGCAGCAATGTTAAGTCTAACATCGCCGCCCTTGGCTGGCCCACTGAGGGCCACTGTGAGGCAAACGGGAATGGCCTTATTCTCTAAGAATATTCTTATTTCTGCCCACACGTCCCAGTCTCCGCTCCCCTCTTCTCGCCCCTCCACCTCTGCTAGCCCACATTACCGCGCTCAGGGCTGAGAGTCTGCCCGCCACATCCCCGCAGACTGCCCGCCTCTGGCCGTGAGGAGCACAGAGGTCCTTTCACCCCATTCAGACGGGCTCTGTGACAACAACGTCAGGAAACTAAGTGTCCAGATTCCCATTTCTGAAAGGACCCGGGCTGCCAAACAACACATCTGTGGGCTGGACCCAGGCCCGGCAGCCAGTCTGCCGCTCATGTCTCTGCTCACTACTCAAGATAGAAAATCAAAAATCCTGCTACAAAACTTTTAATATTTGGACAAAAAAAAAAAAAGTGCGACCTCCCGGACATCACACACAGGCATGTGCTTCTCAGGAGGCTGCTGGGGCTGGGCTCACCGGCTGGGGGCTGGGCTCGCTGTGCCTCGGTTTCCTCATCTGTAAGGGGGCATGATGGTGTCAGGTGCCTTTCAGATGAGTCACAGGGCATGCCGGGAAGCCTCTGAATGAGAGGAGGACTCGGCCACTGGGCAGTGAGGTCGCTACTCTAGGCTGCATCACGTGACCATCTGACTGGGCATCGCTACTATCTGCTCCCCTGTGGGCCCCTGCGGGCCAGGCCGGGCGTGGCTCTTCCCCGCATGGCGGCTACGTGACAGGCGGTCAGACAGGCAGGCATGGGCTGCATCTGGTTGCCTCCTGTGACCGGGAACTCCTAGCAGCGTCACCCACAGCGTCCGGCATGAGCAGAAGCCACACCGAGTCAATGGAAGTCTCTCTGCCAAGGGGGGACCCTGCGCTGGGCTGGCTGGGAAGGACAGCAGGCATGAAACGCTTCATTCCAAGTTCAGGGGTTAGGCCCGAATTTGCCTGTTTCCTTTCTGCTTCTTTCTCTCTAACGCACACATATACACACACACACACGACATGCAGAACAAATCAGTTAGAAATGGGTTCTAGTCACTGCCTGGGTTTGTCGCCCTGCCGAGGATTCTGGGAAAATCCATTAAGCCCAAGGCAGAGAAAACCACCCCAAGAACGTGGGCAAGCGCAGCAGCCAGTGGTTCTGCTCCAACCAGCAAACGTGGGCAGTGCACGAGCTCTCCACGGCTGCCAGGCGTGGCCTGGAGGGTGCCCTCGGCCTGGAAGCAATCCCAGCCCAGACCACGAGCCAAGCTGCTGCCCTGCGCGACGCCTGGCATGTTCTGGGCAAAGGACAGCCCAGGCTACATTAGCCACCTGTTTTGTCAATAAAGTTTTATTGATGCTCAGCCCTGCCCATTCAATTACATATTGTCTGTGACTGCTTTGTGCTCAAGGGCAGAGTAAAATAGTTATAGCAAAGCCTAGCACGACCAGAATACTTACCACCTGGTCCTTACCAGAAAGCTGGCCAACCATTGCACTGTGATTGCACTAAAATGTAAGCTCGGCCCTAACTGGTTTGGCTCAGTGGATAGAACATCGGCCTGTGGACTAAAGGGTCCCAGGTTCGATTCCAGTCAAGGCATGTGCCTTGGTTGCAGGCACATCCCCAGTAGGAGGTGTGCAGAAGGCAGCTGATCAATGTTTCTCTCTCATCGATAGTTCTTTTTTTTAAAATTTTTAAAAAATATATTTTTATTGATTTTTTACAGAGAGGAAGGGAGAGAGATAGAGAGCTAGAAACATCGATGAGAGAGAAACACCGACCAGCTGCCTCCTGCACACCCCCTACCAGGGATGCCCCTGACCGGAATCAAATCTGGGATCTTTCAGTCCGTAGACCGACGCTCTATCACTGAGCCAAACCGGTTTCGGCTCTCATCGATATTTCTAACTCTCTATCCCTCTCCCCTCCTCTCTGTAAAAAATCAATAAGATATATTTTAAAATAAATAAATGAAATAAAATGGAAGCTCGAAGAGGACAAAAGCCTCTCCCGGCCGGCTCAGACCTCTGTCTCTGACACCAAAATACCCGGCTGGCAGCAGGTGCTCTCTACACCTTTGGGGACAGGATGGCTATGCAGCCGAGTACCTGTCCAGGTTCTATGTCCGGCAGGACCAAAGCAGCACACGCTAGAGGGACGCCCATAGGGCCAGGCCAGCGTCCAGCAGCCCCGCCTCCGCTGAGAGGCCAACCCATGAATTCGCTGGCTGACTGACTCCCCGGGCCCTCTGTGAGCCCTGGGCCGGACACACAACCAGGACACAATCAGTGCAAGAATTCGGTAACACTGGGCTGTCAGGGCGGATTACACCCAGCGAAGACCACCCCTTTCACATCCTTTTTCGATGTATGCACGTTTACGTTAGACACGTTCTAAGGGAATAAACACTTGCAGAGATGTTCCAACGTATGGGTTCCCTTACACGGCTGAACCCAAAACAGCTGTCACACACCAAACATTTCTAAACACAAATGCTCACGGTACTGAGCAAAGAAAAGATCCTCAGATCTGAGAGGAAAAAACCATCCATCCAGCCCTAACAAAAGCAAAGCGGGAAGCAGGAAAGCCAGGCATGTCTGAGAAAGGTCCTTCGGCGTGAATATTGAAAGCATGTGCACACTCCGCCTCCAGCGGGATTGTTTATGGTTAGATTTAAAGTAAAAAAGGGGCCTTCAGCTTGGAAAACAATCACACGGAACTTGCTGCATGAAGAAAGAATTCGGTATTGGTTTTCCTTCTATTCTGCTCTCTCGGTCAAAGGATGATTGCTTTCCCTTTTGGCAGGAGACTCCGAGAGTCCTCCCTCAAGTCTGGCTTTGGGCACAAAATCATAGCTGGGACCCAGGCACCATGGTGCCCTCCTTACGGGAGGTCTGCAGAGCTGTGCCTCCCCTCTACGTAACCCAGGCAGACTGCTCGTTAACATTCTGGGGAAATACCAAGTGATCATCTTAAAAGCAGTGGGGGTTTCAATTATAGTTATGATAAGATCACATTTAGATTTAAATAAAAGTATTTACTGTCCCAGTTTCTGATCAAATAGGAAACCATCTAAATGTCAGTCTGAGGCTGACCCAAGATAACAGTGAAAGGATTATTTATAAATGAAATACATTATCAAAGAAACTTCAATATAACCAGTTTTTAAATTAATTCCCCCCTAGGCCTATTTAATTCATATGTAATTCCTATTGCCCATAACAAACAAACAAAAAAAATCCAGGTTACTGCAGAAAATGAGTATGGTCCATATAAATGTTTTTACATTATTAAGAATATTTATTTATTCCAAAGATGAGCAAAAATTATCAAACAAGAATGGGCTCACTGAACTGCTTTAAGAAGTGTTACAGGATTTAGAAAAAGGTTGTTTTTGTAATCATGAGAGATGCGGTAAGGGATTTCTTAGAAGAATCTTTATATTTTTAAAAATGTATTTTATTGATTTTTTTTTTACAGAGAGGAAGGGAGAGGGATAGAGAGTTAGAAACATCGATGGGAGAGAAACATGGATCAGCTGCCTCTTGCACATCCCCTACTGGGGATGTGACTGCAACCAAGGCACATGCCCTTGACCGGAATCAAACCCGGGACCCTTCAGTCCGCAGGCGGATCCACTGAGCCAAACCAGTTTTGGCAAATCCAAATTCTTATGAGAACGTTCTCCATCCACAACTTTCTTCCTCCCTACTTACTCATGCTGCCCACCTGCTCCTGCATGGGCTTCTGGGTCCATGGATACTTCTCAAGTCTCCGTCTTCATCTTTCTGTTGAAACTAGCAATGCTCACCTGCGCAACGCAGCCCCGCTCCCTCAGATTCTGTAACCTCTTTCTATCCTGGGCCTCCTGCCAGCTCTCTCGCTGTCCCTCTTGGTCTCCTTTATATAACGTCTGCTTTTCACCGCCCCTGTGGGCCCTGTCTTTGGTCCTCTTATCCCATCTATCCCGATAGTTAAACTACCATCTATATCTAGACCTCACTCCCAAAATTCAAATATATAATATATAATAGTCACCAATTAGGTAATTCTTCCTATTTGCTCGATAGGCACCTCCAAGATATCACTGTCCAAAAGCGAACCCATTACCTTCTGCCTCATTCCTGTTCCCCTGCTGTTATTGTCTAACGAAATGACTCCCCAATTACTCAGTCATGCAAACCAGTCCTTAAGTCCCTATATCTCATGCCCAATCATATCCCAAGGCTGCCCAACCCACCTGCTAGGTGTATCTCAAATCTGTTCACATCTCTATGGCCCTGTCCCATCTTAAGTTACCGCCATCTCACCTGGACCAGTGTGATGCCCATCAGAGGTCTCCGCACTCCCCAGCTCTGCCTTCTCTCTGCACATGGCAGACACAGCCATCTTTCCATCACACCTGGCAGTCCTCCTCCAGAACCATTCAATGCCTCATTACCACCGAAATGAAGCTGTCAGCTCTTCTGCGGGGCAGTCAGAGCTTTCAATGTCTAACCTCATTTCTAGTCATCCCTCCACATATTTTGAGCTCTAGTGTTAGTGAACTGTTTAATTGCACCTTTGAACATGGAGTGTTCTCTCACATCTCACAACTTCTGTATATCAATCCCCTCTGCCTGGAAAACCATCCTGAAAAGCCGGGCACAAGTGTTCTATTCTAAAACCGACCCTGGCACTCAGAGGCTTGGGGCTCTGTCCTGCTCCCCTTCCACCAGGAACTGCCTCATTAAAATAGTGATCTGTTCTCAGCCTATCCCAGAGCTAGGCTGTGAGGCCCTCAGAAATGCATCTCTAAATGCTGAGGGAAACACCAGGCTCAAAGTATGAGCCCTACACCAAAACGATTTCTTAAAATTATATTTTTATTGATTTCAGAAAGGAAAGGAGAGGGAGAGAGAGAAACATCGATATGAGAGAGAATCTTGGATCGGCTGCCTCCTGCACACCACCTACTGGGGATGGAGCCTGCAACCTGGGCCTGTGCCCTGACCAGGGATGGAACCATGATCTCCTTCCTGGTTCATAGGTCGATGCTCAACCACTGAGCCACACTAGCCAGCTAAAACGAATTTTTAAATAACATATCAGTGACCCTAAAAACAAGGGAACACACTGCTGGCAGGGTCCCCTGAAATAGTAAATTTTAGGCAGCCAATGTAAGTATTTATCTCACCTTAACTTGAACACATTAAATCTCTTGCCACTACATTTTTTCAAGGAACTGGGGAGGGAGACGTTGAATTCGGATTTGGGGGTGGTTAGGAGTCCGTTCAAGTTGTTTTGAAGAAAATGTCTTGTTTCATCAGGTTTCCCCCTCCAGTCATTAGAACAATCAATGGGTCTGAAGGAAGCTGGTACTTGGGAATTTTCCATTTTCGGTAAACACCTGAGTTTGCTGTCTGGCATCTTAAACAAAGATAGAGACCTCAGCATGCATTTCTGCTCCTTGGAACTGTGCTGGGGTTCCTATGGCTGGGCCATGTTTCATAGACCACGTACCCAGCAGCCCTTGAGCGGGTCCCACTGCTCTTAGCTAGGCTGACACCACAGACACAATGAAGTGAAATTCCCAATGCCTGAGGGGACTGGCTGCGCTGGGCATGCGCTGCCCCTGAGCCGCCCGCCCTGCACAGCATCAAGGAGACACTCACTCCTCCGCTCTCCGTTCTGCCAGATCAGATCCTCGGGCTGGAACACCTCCACCAGCGCCGGAGCCCCGCCTCACAGGTGCTTTACAGGAAACGGGTTCAGGTGGACACTGCCAATACACATGCACGTGGGGCTCAAGAAATAAAATGGATCCCACCGAATGGACATGTTTGCATGGTATGTAAGGGCCAGTGCACATGCCTGGGGCGAGCTGCCTCTCGGCTGGAATGCAGACCTCATTTCAAGCGCGTGGTCAGCCCCAGCTGGTCGGGAAAACGCTGACAGATCTCCGAGAGATAAAACGGATCAGCGCAATCCTGGAAACAACCCACTGTGATGAGGCAACTGGCCTTGAACTGAGGTTAGGCCTGACGCCAGAGGCAGGATGTCCAACAGACCCGAAGGGTCCAGATGTGCATGCGATCAGCCACGGGACACTTCCCAAGAGAACAGAACCTCAGCACGATGGGAAGTTCCGACGTGTGCGCCGTCCAGAGAGCGCATGCAGAGGCTTCCCGCAGACCACGGCAAGTCCCAGTCCCACAGCCTGCGGATGCGGTCACACGTCTAGAGTCTTGTGCTAACATACGCACATCCCCCACCCCCGCTCAGAAACCACGGGGTGCGGTGGCCTAAACCAAGGGTGCGGGGCCTCAAGAAGCTGGAGAGGCAGCAGATTTCCCTAAAGGCTCCGAGAGCCATGCCGGCGGCCAGCACTGAGGCTGTCGGCCGCCCAGGGGACGTGCGTGGGGCTGACCTGTGAACCCACAGGAAAACAGCTCTGCCGTTTTTAAAGCCACTGAGTGTGCAGCCACTTGCTCCGAAAGTGACAGGAGCCGAGTGCACTGCTTCCCCCACGGGGCCTGCTAACTCTCCGGTACCCACAGCTCCCTTTCCAAACGGGACGGTGCTGTTTACAGGAATGGTTAAGTTGACTGAACATGAAGCATGATAAGTCATATGATAAGTCAAGGCCAAGTTAGAATGAAATGTCAAAAGCTGTCAAGGATCCAAACAAGGGAAACATGTAATTACTCAGAGGAGCATCAAACATTCCCCTCTTACTCATAAACACACCTAAGCAAGCAGATGCCCTAACAAAATGCCTTTGTCCTTCACGTGGATAAAACATGTTGCACGGCCCCTTCCATGTGGCAGGCGTAGGAGGAGTTCTGAGCACGTCCCCCCTTTACGACACCTGCCATCTGGGTGAGCCAGGGCCAGCGCGCCACCGAGAGAACCGGGCCAGAACCACAGAGCGGTGTGGCTGTGGACAGACAGGGAGACACAGAGCCGAGCACGCCTGTTTGTGCCGCTGGTTGCGTAACCGGAGCCTCGGGCGACCAATGTTCCACGCAGCTCTGGGCTCGGGGCCTGGACCTGCTTCTGGCTGGTTCTGGCTCAGGCATCTCCTGAGATTGCCCAGCTGTCAGCGGGGGCACAGTCAGGTCAAGGTCAGGCGAGGGCTGGAGGATCCGTGCCCAAGCTCACTCATGTGATCGTGGGCCTCTCCCTGGGGCTCCGGATGGAGACAGGTGGCTTCCTTCCACGTGTGTGAACCAAGAGGGAGACAGAGAGCACCTGGCAGAAGCCCCTATCTCCTAAGATCTAACCTCAGAGACGACGTGCCATGGCTTCAGCTGGGACTGGGGGCACAGGGGCAGGTGGGTGCTGGGTGCTGCACTGGCTGAGCGGAGGGTGAGCCCCTTACCGGCCCCGTCCTCTGGGCCAGGCTTTGTCATGGTCACTGAGGGGTGGGGGGCTCATGGCCATGGTCATTGAGCTCCTCCCTCACCACCAATGCCCTCTTCCCGTTTGGAGTTACATTTCTATGAGGCGTTCTGGCCTCGTTTCAGAAACAGGAAAGGCCCTAGTCGTACAATGAGGTTTTATGCCGTTAAATGAGAACACATGTTGTTTAATGCACCGACCACATCCCTTTATCTGTAAACAGGTCGCCACACTAGGTCACGTGGAGAGAGAAGAAGAGATGCAGAAATATTTTCTATCACTACCAGGGACTGAACCCACAACCTTTTGGTGTATGGGACAACATCCAACCCACTGAACCACACCGGCCAGGGCCAGAATATTCTTATGAAGAAAAAGAGAGGGTGAAAAGGACACGGATAAAACCTAACCTTCATTAGTTAAATTCTTTTACAGTGCAAATAAATAAAACAAAATGCCAGCATTTACCTGGACGTTGCTAAGGCTCACTTAACAAACAGTCCTGCCTGCTGGGTAACCCAGTCTCGGAGGCGGCCTGGTCACCCCGGGCAACCTGAGCAGCTGTGGTTACAGGAAAGGAGTAAAAAACAGGTCCAAGCTCTGGATCCATCTCCTCTCTGGTGACTTCAGCCCCTGGGACAAGCATTTCACACAAACCTGTTTATGCACCTGAGAACTGGGAGCAAACACCCAGCCAGTGTGGCTCAGTGGTTGAGCATTGACCTATGAACCAGGAGGCCACGGTTCAATTCCCGGTCAGGGCACATGCCCGGGTTGTGGGCTAGATCCCCAGTGTGGGGTGTGCAGGAGGCAGCCGGTCAATGATTCTCTCTCCTCATTAATATTTCTATCTCCCTCTCCCTTCCTCTCTGAAATAAAAAAATATATATATATTTCTTTTGAAAGGAGAGAAAAGAAATCTCCTGGCTGTGATGAGGATTAAAGAGGCCATTAGCCAGTATGAGTGGTAAATATTTACAGAGTACACACACGTGGATGGAGGGGCTGGGTGATATTTGGAGAGAGCAATTGGTATTCTCTCTTGGCACTGCCTTCTTCCTCCAGGGAGTAGACTCTGCTCAGGTTTCTCGGGAAGGGGAGCGGTGGGGAAGTCGGGGAGACCTAGGGGTCCGAAGGAGCAGGGCCTGCACCCCGATTCCTGACAGCATCGCACCCTGGCAGTCCAGCTTCCAGGGGAGCAGTTGGGCAGACAGAGCAGGCGCAGCCTCACAGGAGGCCCAGGTCCTGAGCCGGGAGGGAGCATCAGAGCTGGGAGGCTGGCGCAGGGCTGGCTGGGCCCCCACGCCGCACACAGCGCCCCTGGGCTGACCTCAGCACCTCCGGGGGGAGATTAGGTTTCAGAGCCAAGAACCGGGCAGCTTTATGGAGGCCATCCTAAGCGTTATTCCTTGCACACTGTAGCTTTTGGACTGAGATTTATACCTATTACAATGCCGCACTCTCCAGCACCTAATATTTTCCTGGCAGTTAACAATGCTTAATGCAATGCATGTTAATACATTTTCTTGTCTAACTTTACAAATATACCCACGTAAGCCATCCCTTCTGACCAAAAAGAATACACACGCGCACTGTGGGGCTCTGACAGAAGGGCCTCTGGCAGGGTCTGGATTCCAGAGCGGTTTCCCGCAGGCTGCGGGCGCAGAGGATGCTGGGAAAACTGTTGGCTGATTGATGACCAGGTCTTCAGAGAAGCTCCCCACACCCTCGCCATCCTGGCCCACCCCTGCCAACCAGCCGGCTGGGCTCAGGGGTGGAGTATGTTGTGATGAATGGAGCTTTTCTCCCTGCGATGTGATGCTAACAGGTTTGCAGAGAACAGAATCTCATGATAAGGGCACCACCTAAAAAACAAACCAATGGGACAGGGCCTTGTCTGCCTAGAGCGAGGCACACAATAGGAAAGTAATGCATAGCTCACGTATGTTGATGATGGTCAGACGACACACAACCTCCACCATTAAGTAGGAATACAGAGGAAGGTAGCTCCCACAAACACAGCCAAGCCCGGGGTTCTGGAGCCCAGCCAAGGCGAGGTGAGTGCAGAGTGAGAGCTGGCTGGCCTTCCAGTGTTCCCATCCAAACTGGGACCCTCCGGAGACACACAAAGCTCAAACCTGTGGGAAGCGGGCCATGCGGAGAGGAAAGAGCCACAACCAGCCCCGGGTTTGAACTTCCTCCCACTCCCTCCGATTGCTCAGCAAGATGCCTCTGTCTTCAGATGGAGGCGTCTGTCCCGGATTCTGAGGCCCTGACGTGACCCACATTCCGGCACAGCTCTGATTTATGAATGGGCGAGATGACAGCGAGTCTGTGCTGGGGATGTGCGCGGGCTGTTTTTCCACGCGTGCGTCACCGCCAGCGATGGCTCTCTGAGGGCTTCTGAGCGCGGCGCAGGGCATGGACTTAAATCACAGAAATGACACACTGGCCTGCAGGATAAAACATGGGATGAATTTGTGTAACTATGCCAAATATGGAGAGACAAAAGGAACAAAAGGAGGAAGCGAGACTGGATCGTTAAAAGACATCACGAAGCAACTGAGTCACCAAGTATTAAAGGCAACTGGGGCTCTGCCTCGGGTATGGGTCCCTAGAGAGCTGATTTCATGGTGAGATCAGGGCTGTCAGCATCTTTCTTTTATATATATACTTTAAAAAAAAAAATAGATTTCAGAGAGTAAGAAAGAGGGAGAGGGAGAAATGTCAATGATGAGAATCACTGATCAGCTGCTTTCTGCACGCCCCCTACTGGGGATCAAGTCCGAAACCCATGTATGTGCCCTGACCTGAAATTGAACCATGACCTGGTTCATAGGTTGGTGCTCAACCACTGAGCCACACCGGCAATGCAGCATCTTTCTTTGGCTGGAATCTACTGAGCTTCTCCTCTGGCATACTCTGCTGTGAGACCAGAAGACGCCTTCTCTCTTCAAGAAGCTTTCACTGGGCAGTAACAGCCCACACGTGTGGTTAGCACTGCGCTTCCCTCACGTGGTCACGTGAACCTGAGCCGTGAATCCGCGGGACAGAGCTCACTTTCCCTGAGAGAGAGGCGACGTGGCTGCCAGGCATGCTGCCATGGAGGCCTCTGTCCAGGCAGCTCAGCTGTGGGTGAGCTGTGGCCTCAGTCCTGACCCAACGTCCTGACTCTCAGCCCTCAGAGCACTCAGCAGCCCCAGGCAGCCGGGAGGATGTGAGGACAGAGGAGGGAGCACAAGGTGAGGGTGGGGATGGAGGCCTCGCAGGTGAGGGAGGGACCAGAACTGCAGGGCTTGGCACCGCCGCCATGGGTGCCTCTCCCTGCCCTAGCCTGCCTGCAGGAGAACAGCCTTCCCTGGCGGCACTCCGAAGGGGGTCAGCGTGGGTGCTGCTGCGGCAATGCCCAGCCAGCCAGCCTCTCGCTGATCCCGGGGAGCGGTGTGACAATCACACAGTGTGTAGACAAGGAAGTGCAGAGCGTGGCGCTCCTCCAGGGAAAACGGTGTGCTGGGCCCGGGCCAGCGCTGCCAACACCTGAGAGCAAGTGAATTCCAGAATGTGCCGTCACAGGCCAGCTCCCGCCCCGATTCCTCGGGGAGGTGAAAGCCAGTGGCACCTTTCCGCCAACAGCCTGCTGAGGCCACAGCTCACCCCCTCCCAGTAGCCTTTTGGGAGGAGGGCACGGGAATCACTCATCTTCTGTAAGAACTACCGTGAAACTTCATCCTCTGAGCCCCCAGAGGGTTTTGAAACCTGATCGCTCCTATCAAGACATGGTTATGAATGAGTGATGCTAAGGCAGTGGCCTAGCTCAGTGGTGGGCAAACTCATTAGTCAACAGAGCGGCAAACTGGGGCTCGTGAGCCCCAGTTTGCCAACCACTGACCTAGCTATACACTCATGTTCCACACAGGTTCATGTCTCCAAGTTTTATAATCACTTGCCGAAACTGGTTTGGCTCAGTGGTAGAGCGTTGGCCTGCAGAATGAAAGGTCCCGGGTTCGATTCCAGTCAAGGGCATGTGCCTTGGTTGCGGGCGCATCCCCGGTGGAGGTTGTGCAGGAGGCAGCTGGTCGGTTGATGTTTCTCTCTCATCGATGTTTCTGACTCTCTATCTCTCTCCCTTCCTCTCTGTAAAAAATCAATAAAATATAGATTTTTTAAAAAAAGTTTCACTTTATTTAATACCCATATCTACATTCAGATATAGAAATATATACATTATGTGACAACCACAATAAGGTACCACTTTGTACCCATTAGGATAGCTGTTATCAAAAAAATGAAAAATAGTAACAGTCGGTGAGAATGTGGAGAAACCAGGATCCTTCCACATGGCTTGCGGGAGCGTCAAATAGTGTAACTGCGGTAATAAACAGTTTGGTGATTCCTCAAATAACTAAACACGGAATTATCATCTGAACCAACATGTACACTGCTTGGTATATACCTAAAGGAATGGGAATCAGGACCTAAAAACAGTTACTTGTGCAAATAGGTATCTGGCACAAATAGGTACTTGGTCCAGTATTCACAGCAGCATTATTCAGGGAACAACCCAGGAGCCTGTGGAAACACACAATGCGACATATGCATACAATGGACATTATTCAGCCATGAAAAGAAATGAGGTGCGGACACATGCCACAACATGGACGCGCCTTGAGGACATTATGCTAAGTGAAGGAGCCAGACAGGAGAGAATAAATACTCTCATGATTCCCCTTGATGAGAGATACTTAGAGCAGCTGAATTCAGAGACAGAAAGTGCACGGGAGGTTACCAGGGGCTGGCGGATGGGGAGTGAAGCTTTGCCGCTTCATTGGTGGGAAGGCTTGTTTATGGGAAAGGAAACATTCAGGGAGTACGTGGTGCTGATGGAGCACAGCATCATGACTGTGACTAATGCTCCCACACTGTACCTTCAACAATAGTTACGATGGTAAGTTTTGTATTATTTGTAGTTTACCACAATAAAACAGGAAACCAAACTTAAAACCGAAAGGCAAGGGAGAAAACAATATAAAAAATTTTAAAATAATGCTATAAAGAGCATACTCAAGAAATCTGAAAAAGAGCCTGTGATAATGTCACACTCTATCATCATAAAGTTTATTTCTAGCCCTAGCTAGTTTGGCTCAGTGGGTTGAGTATTGGCCTGTGGACCAAAGGGTCCCAGGTTCCATTCCAGTCAAGGGCATGTACCTTGGTTGCAGGCTCCTCCCTGGCCCGGGCCCTGGTGAGGGCTCGTGCAGGAGGCAACCAATCGATGTGTTTCTCTCACATCAATGTTTTGCTCTGTTTTTCCCTCTCTCTTCCACTCTTTCTAAAAATCAATGGAAAAATACCCTCAGGTGAGGATTTAAACAAAAGTTGTTGTATGTTTTTTTTGTTTTAAATAAGGTTTATTTCTAAAAGCGAAGAAACATGTAAAACTCACAGCAGGGCTGCATTAACTCCATGCACATGGCACTTATCTGTTCCGGGAGCTGGTCTCGGCGCTGCACATATATTAACTCATGATCTCCAGTCACCCTTTGATGTAGGTTCTCTTATTATCCCCATTTTTAAAGTTAATGATTCTGAGACACCTAGAGGTTAAACAACTTGCCCGAGGTCACACAGTTAATAAGAGGCAGAGCCTGGATGTAAGCTCAGGAAGTCTGCACCGACAATCTATATTTTTAACAACTAAGTTGCTTGCTGGCATAAAAGACACATGGGTGAGTTTTTCAAAAAAGGAAGCTTAAGGGTAGGGATGTATAAAGAATTATAGGCTGATAAAAGCAAGAGACAGATAATAGCTAACGAAACCGGCATAGTCCTCTCCTTTCAAAATCAAACATTACGAAGGGTGCCCTGGTCTCTCGGGCTCCCCAATTCCCTTCGGGGAGACCAGCAACCATAAAGAGGAGCCATGAAGTCAGGCTTTACATCCTGCTCTTTCACGGACTGAGCTTACTTATTCATTTACCCAGTATTTACCGACTCTCCGCCCGGCCCAGGCAGTGGGCTGGCGGGTCCACTGAGCTGTGCTGCATCTGCTGTCACATGGAAACCGCACGCTGGGCTGCTCTGGCTCCCACACACTGGGGACTAGCTGACTGAGACTCTGTCTCTTGCTTCATTCCCCGGAATAAAGGTTCCCGATAGCGATCGGATGCCTGCATCTCAGACTTGTTTTCCCAGCGAAGGCCCAGTGCCTGCCAGGCTGTGGGCGGATGTGCACAGGCAGCGCCTGGCTTCTCCTGCTCCTCCCTGTTTCCTACCCTCTGGCCAGACAGCCGGTGACACGGGGTGGGACATGGGTAAGTGTCAGGTCCTTCCTCTTCTTCCCAGAAGTGGTGGGAGGAACAGAGGAGGGAGAAGAAAAGGAACCGGAATGTGAAGATGCAGAGATAGGACGTCTTTCCCTTCCCTCCCAGGGGCAGGAGTGCTGTGGTCTGTAAGGGCTTCTATTTCTTTCTAGAACAGGGGTGGGGAATGTCTGGGTCTGCCAAGGCATGAGGGGTGAGTTAATTAGATGTTTGACAACATAATAGAGCAGGCCAGTGTTTAAGCTGATCACTCCGTATGGCCTGAGATCGATGTTCTGAATACCCACAAGCCCTGGCAGGAAAAGGCTCCCTATTCCTGCTCTAGAATGTTCCATAGCACCAACCCACTCCAGAACTAAAGAAACTTCTCCAAACCCTGGGACCCCAGGCCCAGATGCAAAAGACTGCCCCCTGTGCCCCTCCGCTGGCCACCACCGTACACACATTAGAGTGACAATCCCTTAGCCTGCAGCATGGACAAAGCAGTTACTAAGGAGTTCCATTTCTAGAGCATTCGCTGATCAAAAGAACAAAACCTACACGTCTTACACGGATCGCTGGTTACTCTGGGTCCGTCCTGTCTGGTAAGCTGGGAGATTCCAGAAGGCAGAGATCATATCTGATATCACAGCATCAGTATTTGTTCATTTCCTACTTGGTTCATTCCCTAGAGTGTTGGAAAACAGAAATATGAAATTCCTTTGAAAAAATATTCCACGCATCATGAATGGCTAGCTACCTTCAACAGGGACCAGCGTATGTCACCGCGTGAGACGTTACTCTGGAGTCCTGTGCCGCCCGGCCAAGCCCACCTGTCCACACCGTGATGACACCCTGGGCCACCGTCCCGCAGCTCTGGCAGCGGGAGCAAGGCTGATGCAAGCGGCACTCCTGTGCGTGTGACCCTGTGCGGGGTCACGTCTGGCCGGGTCCGAACAGCGCCTCGCAGCCCGCTGCCCTGACCTCACTGGGAAGTGCTGGCATGACGGAAGGACACCTGGCTAGTGAGGAAGTGTCACTTCCACAGACGATGACGTGCTCCAAAGAGAAAGGCCTGCCAGGCCAGTCCAAACGTGCCTGCTCCCCAGGAGCCAACCCACCGCCAACCGCATCGAGAGAGAGGTCTGCAAAGTCCCTCCTTGCTCAGGACTCTGAAGGGACCGTGCCTGGCTCCTTCTAGAAACCATAGGCTATAAGGAGCTCATGTTGTGCAGTGGGGGACTGTTTCCATTAGTCGCTCTTGTCGAACTCTGAGAACCAGGCCTGGTGGGAAACGTGGCTGGAAGAGGGGAATGCTATGTAATGAGGCCACAAGCACTGACACGGCTTTGTGGGAAAGACAAAGTATTCTAAAGGTTCTCCTTGAAAAGCAGCAAGGTGAGCCCGCCTAGACCAACCCCGCAGTTGGTCCCACTGCACAGCTCAGACACAGACATCTCAGTTACCGCGCACGCTGTCAGCATGTTGTACTCCCATCAGAGAAAAGATGCGAGGAGAGGAAGGGAGAGGAGAGTGGCGTTACAGGAAGGCAGGCTGGTGGGCAGGCCTTTGTCGGAGATATGCTAGAAGAACAGGGCAGAGGAATACCAAGCGAGGATGTGCAGACACACAGAACGGGTCCAGGCCAGAAACATGAAACAGCTCAGTTACACCCTGGGGCTCCAATACACACTTCCTTAGGCCCCGGGGTGTCCCAGCAAAACATAAAATTCTTACCTGCTTCCCAAATCCATGGTGGGGCATCAGCCCATATATGCTACCACAGCGCCACCTAGTGGAGTGGTGGGCCCTGTCATGGCCTGCCCAGTACTGTCCAGGCTAAGTCCACATTGAAACTAACCCAGGCAATAAATACGGTGACAAAATGTATTAGCAAGAAATATGCCTAACGTACGCTCACAGATTTTTATTTTCTATGGGTTACCTCGCCTCAGAACAAGCAGGTCATAACTTCACACTCCACACCCTGAAAGATCTACCCCTTCCGCTTTTTAAATCAGCTCAGCTATTAAAATGTCTAATGAAAAAAAAACCATGGCCCTTTAAGAGATGTTCCTTTTCTAGAAATATAAAACTTTCTCATTTTCCTAATGCTATATATTTTAAGCATCTCTTAGCATTAAGTAGAAAGATGTCTTGAAACATTTGTTTATTATAGTATATAATGTAAATATCACATGTACAGTCATTAAACACTAATGTATGTTTCTGATGCTTTGCTTTCTCCACAGTTTCCTCATGGAATTCCTGTATGAACAGTTACAAGAGTGTAGATCTCAGGGGTTTGCTGTGAAACGGGCTACCCTGGGGACCTCGGGGCCCAGGGCGGGGGCTCCAGCAGCATCACGGATTCCCGTGGTATGAGCTCTGGGAGGCAACATATCATACGGTGGGGGCAGAAGCACCTGCTCTGGCTCAGCTCTCCACTGAAATCCAGATGCTCCCACCTCCCAGTGACCTGGAACTTACTGAGTTTCTCCAGCCTGTGCATTTCCATCTGTAAAATGGGCACACTAACATTAACTACACTGGATTGTTGTGAGGCTCCAATAAAAGTAGGTGTGCAGGCCTGACCTGTGTGCTCTGTGGTTGAGTGTCGACCTATGAACCAGGAGGGTATTCTGGTCAGGGTATATTGTGGGCTTGATCCTCAGTGGAAGGCGTGTAGGAGGCAGCCAATCAATGATTCTCTCTCATTGATGTTCCTCTCTCTCTCCCTCTCCCTTCCTCTCTGAAGTCAATATATGTGTGTGTTTGTGTAACTGTGTGTATACATATGTACATGCATGTATATATACATATATATGTATATATACATATACATACTTAAAGTAGGTATACAAAATGGCCAGCACAGTGTTGACATTTAGGAAGTGTTGAGCATATATTAATCCTTTCCTGAAAGAGATCGAGAAGAAAAAGAACAATTCCCATTTTCAGTTGAGCTACCAGAGTAAGCCCGCTCATCTGTGATTTTCTAAAAAGGCAAAGATGAGAGAGAAGTAGCCTCCCCAGATTCTGATACCCGCACCCAGGTCCCAGCTGAAAGTCAGCCAATCGGTGAGCCCGAGCGGGCGAACGGCGCTCCCTGGCCTGTACCTGGAGAGGTCACAGCACACGCGACGTGCGTTCCTGTCTACCCTAATCCTGTGGGCGACAGGGCCATAAAAGTGGTTCTGGTTTTCCTTAGACTTCAAAGGAAGCAATCCGATGGCCATGAATTACAGGCCCTGATTATACGGTAACTATGAAACACAACTGCTCTGGTATGGTTTCCAGCCTGGCTCCTCCACCAAAGGGAAAGCAAGGAAGGAATTTAAACACAATAACCTTTCCAGGCTCTCGTCCAGCTCCCTCACGCGGGAGGCTCTCCTGTGAGCCCAAGGGTGCATGCACGCACGCAGGGTCATGTGAGGTGGGGGGCCTGGGCCAGGGTGAGGACCAAGAAAGACTGTTCCCTGGGGAGACAGAAAAAGAAGTGGGGGGATAAAACATTTAAAAGGAGGAAACACACAAATGTGGACTCTTCCTGTCTATTCTTTCCTCATTAGCCTGAGAGGACAGGCCTGGAACCCCGTTCCCAGTCTCTGTAGGTGAAGCTGAATCTTCCTCACAGCAGCAAAGCAAACGCTTACAGCTGGAACGCTGTCCCCAGGAGCCAGGACAAGTGGTGCTGCAGAGAGATGCAGGCCCAGCAGGCGGGGTCTGCGGTGGCTAAGGCAGAGAACCCTCCCCTTGGAACTGGGATTGGATCCAGGTTCCTCAATCAACTAGCGTCTGACCTCGGAAGACTGCAAAAAAGGGGGATTAAACACGGGACACTGGGTAGCAGTAAATACCTAAATGAAATCAATACCCCAAGGAACTGAAGCTGCTTAATAAAACAGGTTCCTGTGTCTAGGGGGAGAGATGGAAGAGTTAGAGGAAGAAAAGAGTGGAAGATGCTAATTCTGGGTATTTATCCAAAATAACTGAGATCAGAATATTGAAGCAATGTTAGCACTCCTGTGTTCACTGTGGCATTGTTCACAGTAGCCAACGTGTGCAAACAATATCAAGGTCCAATGAAGGATAAAGGGGTTAAAAAATATGGTATGGCCCTAGATGGTATAGAGGATAGAGCATCAGCCTGCAGACTGAAGGGTCCCAGGTTTGAACCCAGTCAAGGGCACATGCCTGGGTTGCAGGCTTGATCCCCAGAGGGGGACATGTAAGAGGCAGCTAATCAGTGATTCTCTCTCATCATTGATGTTTCTATCTCTCTTTCTCTCTCCCTTCCTCTCTGAAATCAATAAAGATATATTTTTAAAATATATGGTATGTTCACACAATGCAGTATTATTGGGCCTTAGAAAAAGAAGGAAATCCTGCAATATGTGACAACATGTGTGGACCCTGAAAACATGCTAAGTGAAATAAGCCAGTCACAGTAGGACAAGTCCTGTAGGACTCCAGTTACATGAAATATCCTACATAATCTGATATAATTAAAGCCTAATATGCTACATGTCCAACCATTTGTTTGACTGTTCAACCAGTCGCTATGACACACACTGACCACCAGGGTAAAATGCTCCAATGGGTATATTAGCTTGCTGCTGGGGTCTGGCCAATCAGGACTGGGAGAGATGGCTGGATATGCCCTGGAGCCTTCCCATAGTCCCTCCCCGCAGTCCCTACCCAGCTTCTAAAATATTTCTTCTAATTAATTTCCTTTCCATGTGCAGGAACCCATGCACCGGGCCTCTAGAAAAGTCCTAAAAGCAAAGGATCGGATGGTGGTGTCAGGGGCTGGGCAAGTGTTCATAGCACAATAACTTCTTTTTAAAAATTAAAGGATGGAAGAAAAGGCAGAAAGTCAAAACAAGATATACACTCCAGGGCAATTTGTTCTCGGAGAGGAAAAACAGGACTAAGTTCATTAGAAAGGAACCAAATTGAAATTTTGAAAAATGACAGTAATCAGTCAGTTAACAAGTTATTCCCCAGGCGAGGGTGATTTTATAAAGAGAAAAAAGAAAAAAGAAAGAAAAGAAAAGAAAAAAGAAGTCATGGTCCGTTATGTGAGGTGTGACAACAGGAGCCAGGACAAGTGGTGCTGCGGAGAGATGCGGGCCCAGGAGGCGGGGTCTGCGGCGGCTGAGGCATAGGAAGCCCTAGCTTTCCGGCCTTTCCCACCTGCAGACAGGGCAGGAGAGGAGGCAGAAACAGGCTCCTAAGCCTGGCTGGTACTGACCAGTCACAGGCACTGCTTGGCAGCCTGACCCTGCACTACCAGAGCAAGTGTGTAAGTTATCCCTCGCCACGTGCGGGACGGGTGCAGGGCACACAGCACTGCCTTTGCTGCCTGCTGTGCGGGCTCCGGTGCATTCTACAGCTGTGTACACTGCTGTGCGGGCTCCGGTAAATTCTACAGTTGTGTGGGCTCCGGTGCATTCTACAGCTGTGTACACTGCTGTGCGGGCTCCGGTGCCTTCTACAGCTGTGTACGTCTGACATGCAAGCTCCAGTGCATTCTATAGCTGCGTATGCCTTATGTGCGGGCTCCGGTGCATTCTATAGCTGTGTACGCCTGCTGTGTGGGCTCCGGTGCCTCTACAGCCCTGTATACCTGCTGTGCAGGCTCCGGTGCGTTCTACAGCTGTGTACACTGCTGTGCGGGCTCCGGTGCGTTCTACAGCTGTGTACACTGCTGTGCGGGCTCCGGTGCGTTCTACAGCTGTGTACACTGCTGTGCGGGCTCCGGTGCCTTCTACAGCTGTGTACACTGCTGTGCGGGCTCCGGTGCGTTCTACAGCTGTGTACACTGCTGTGCGGGCTCCGGTGCCTTCTACAGCTGTGTACACTGCTGTGCGGGCTCCGGTGCGTTCTACAGCTGTGCACGTCTGACATGCAGACTCCGGAGCATTCTACAGCTGTGGCCTCAGTGATGCCCACGCTCCTGGGAGCGGAGGACTAGTGGGAGTTTCTGAGGAGGCTGCCCTTTGCGCCCGGCTCCCCCCTGCCACCCCTCCCCAAGCCCTTTAACATTTCTGCGCTCAGAGGGCACTGGGATCCGGGAGGGTGAGCGGCTGTATGGCTCCTGTGAATGCAGCACTATTTCTCACCTTTTGAAAGTAAACACTAGCAGCTGTGGTAGCAACAGAGCCTAGGGAGTGGCTGTCCCTTCAAGCTTCCTGTCTCCCCCTCCACCCCCACCCCCAGCATCAAGGGAGGGAGCTGTGCGGGGAGGGAGCTGTGCGAGGAGGAGCCGCCACACAGTCACACCGGGAACAAAGCGGCAGTGTCTGCACACAGGAGCGCTGCCAGGTCCCCAGGTTGCTCCTAGCGAATGCCAGAGTCATTTGTCTGGAAACCAGAGCCTCGCCTTTGCCCTCAGCATCCCTGTGAGGAGACGAAACCGCAGGGAGGATCTGCTGAGGCCTGCAGAGCCGGGAAGCCCTGGGCCACAGCACCTTTCCCGGCCAAGCGGGCGGAGCACTGGAAGAGAGTGCAGACCCAGTCAGAGGCCCGGGTTCAAGTCCAGCCACACCTCCTGCAGGCAGTATCACCTGGGCAGATCGCTCCTTAGCTGACACCAGGGAAACAGGGTTGCCATGGATGCCCGATGCCTCCACGGTCATACTCAGTCAACGTAGCTGCACAAAGAACGGCAAACCAGTGCGACATCTGCCTGGGTCTTGGGCTGCCATGTGGTATCACATGCAAAGCACCTGAATACAATGTGGACATGATGCCCACAGTCTCAGCGGCAGAGGCCATGCTGTCACCCTGCGGAACCTGTGACAGAGAACACCACTCCTGGGAGTCGAGGAGGGGGCTGCGTGGCTTTGGGTGCAGGACAGCCCGAAGCTGGAGGACATAGTTGCCCACTCTTCAGTGTCCATCCTGCCTGTCCCCTTTCTTGGAAGATTCTGCGACCTTAACTTCAAGGCATTCTCATCTAACCTTTGAGTTCTCACACATTTTGAAGTCATAAAAGTCTGTATGAATACATATTTTTACTTGGAACCTGGGTAACTCTGTAATATTCATCTGTTATATTATTATATGTTATATTATAATATATCGGTTATATTATATGCATATAATAATATGCATATTATGTAACAGATGCATATTATATGTAATATATATGTGTGTATATATATGTGTATACATATATATACACACATATATATACACACACACATACACACACACACAGCCACATGAAAGGAGATAATACTGGCTTATATATATAATACAGAGGATAAAATATTAGAATCCAAGTGAAACCACTACTTCCACTCCTGACGATGGCAGGAGTCTCAAGATCTCTGACAGCTCTTAGTATTTTCAGAGTTTAAAAAAATATATAAGAGCCCTAACGGTTTGGCTCAGTGGATAGAGCACTGGCCTGCGGACTGAAAGGTCCCATGTTTGATTCCAGTCAAGGACATGTACCTTGGTTGTGGGCTCATACCCAATAGGAAGTGTGCAGGGGGCAGCTGATCAAAGATTCTCTCTCATCATTGATGTTTCTATCTCCCTCTCTTTTCCTCTCTGAAATCAATAAAACTATATTTTTAAGAAAACACAGCTGCAGCCTCTGAGACTGGACCCAATGACACTGTGCCCTCAGGTGACCCGTGTTGCCTCTGACACAGCTGCCCATCTCTCACCATGGAAGCCACTGGGTTACACCTGGTAACCAATCAGGGGCCCTGGCCTCTAGCCGGTAGGATGGTTTGGCGGCTCACAAGACTCCCTGAAACCTCCCTGGTCACATGCCACCGGCCCGGAATCCCTCCTGCTGGTTCACATCCACTCTGCTCCGTAGGCGTAACCATCTGTACCCTAAGCATCGATGGACGCAAGCAGCGGACCTTTTTAAATTAAATTCAGAACACCGTGGCAGTTAACTGGCTGACACCAGCTCTGACGCCCCGAGCGCTCTCCTCTCTCTCTCTCCCTGCAGGAGGAAGGGCCACCCAGGAACACAGCAACGTGTCTGCCACCCAAGCGAGTCCACCCTCAGGCACAGCACAAGCGGCCTCGGCGCCCTGGCTGTGGGTGAGCTGCTGCCAGCTGGCAGAATGGGCGCGGACAGCAGCTGGTCTAAGCCCTTTTCTGATGGCTCCTCGTGAGGAGGAGAAACTCCTCTTGTTTTTGTTTTGTTTCCTTGGGTTGGGAGAGAGAAGTAGTGGAAATGGAGAGCCCAGCTCCACGGTGTGTAAGAAACTATTGAGAATCACACACAGCGTAAGCAGGAGTCAGCTTCAACCCCAAGGACATGCCTGGTCTTCCTTTCAGCGGGAAAGCACCCACAGACACCCCCCCCCCCACCTTTGTAACAAATGCAGGGGACAGGGGATAATGAATAAGAGCTGGAGTGCCCCCCAGGGAGAAGAGGAAGCTCACCCCCCATTTCCTCCTTGCTCTGCATCTGCGACTGGATCTGTGAGAGGAAGCTTGAAGCTCCCCCCGGTTTGACAACAGGCGCGGATGGGCCCCGTTTTCCTGGCAAGAGACCGTCGCAGTTTGTCATTTCACCTTCTGGAGGCGTTCACAGTTTGGATACACACCTCCACCAGCAGCGGCCATATGCTCCTGTGCAGGAACCGCAGCCCGCGGAGGGAACAGAATCTGTGAGGGCAGCCTTACCATCGCCACCTCCCATGCCCGCGCCCTCCCCACAGCCATCCACACAGGCCTGAGTTCCTCAGGAGGCGGCCCAGCAGGGGGGACACTGCAGGGAAACAGGTCCTCACATCTGTTCCCATCTTGATTACTATGCACACATCTAACCCCCCCCACCCAGCACGCGGGCACGGAGAGGGCATCATCGGAGGGTCCTGGGCGGCATTAGGGATGTGATGGAGAAATCTAGGACCTGAGAAATCTGTCATGTTTTTTAATTCACATCAAGAAAAAAATCCTCTCTGGCAACAGAGAATTGACAGGACTACTCCAACCATGAAGACTGAAGAGGAGCAGCCCAGAGATGGCAGTCGCTGATGATGCCTTACCATAAGAGCAGTTGGACCTGTATTACCACCATGTGCCCACCATCCAGAACTGAAATATCATTGCTGGCATGTGCACATAAGGAACTGTTTGACATTGAAACTGGATCTCAAAAGAACTGGTGGCCCAGAAAGAAACTCACTAAGACTGATTCATATTCCTTTCAGCATAACCATTATTGTTTGTCTCATTTTTGATTCTTATAAGTATATCTCCAGTAAGACATGATCTCACTCTTCTAGGGGAAATGGTGAACAACATAGACTGATGAACAAGAACAGACCCAGAGATAAGGAGCCCTGGGTCAGACTGTTGGACCTCAGAGGGAGGGTGGGGATAAAAGGAAGAGATCAACCAAAGGACATGTGTGCACACATATGAGCCTAACCAGTGGTCAAGGACATGGGGGGAGGGCATGAGTGGGGGGAGGAATTAGAATGGGGAGTTGAGGACAAATATGTGATACCTTAATCAATAAAGAAATTTTTTTTTAAAAAAGAGAAAACCCTCTACTGTCCATTTTTTGGAAGCACTCTTCCGCACCGAAAGAGCATGTTTACTATTTGGAAGAAACAAAGAGATACAGGAATTGCATTTCCACCGGAAAACACGGATTCTGGACGCTTTCAAATGCGCCAGGGGACGGGTTACCCAGGCCTCTGTGTGCTGTCAGTGTGAGAAAACTGTCATGTCACCGCTCTCATCCAACACCTAGATGGATCTTTCCTACACACATTTTACTGTCGCAGCAGTTTCTGTAGGATTGCTAAACTAGCAGAAGTTATTGGTTTGCTATTAATTAATTTATTTTTAAAAATATATTTTATTGATTTTTTACAGGGAGGCAGGGAGAGGGATAGAGAGCTAGAAGCATCGATGAGAAAGAAACATCGATCAGCTGCCTCCTGCCCACCTCCTACCGGGGATGTGCCCGCAACCAATGCAAATGCCCCTGACCGGAATCGAACCTGGGACCCTTCAGTCCACAGACCGATGTTCTATCCACTGAGCCAAACCAGTTTCAACGGTTTGCTATTAATTTAATTTTGCATTTGTGGGTGCATCGTTATTTACTAGGGTGATTTAACAGTGAAATCCTAACGGTGCGGAGAGGCGGAGGGCAAAATGACTGATGGGCAAGGCATAGCCGAGACTGGTGCCAGGCCTGAGAGCCAGCGTGGCTGCCATGGGCTGGCAGGCGAGCCTGGGGGGCAGGGTGCGGTGTGAGGCCTGCTCGGAGGCCCAGGCTGGCCACAGCCCTGGCGCTGCCTTGGCCTGTCTCGGCGGTGGTGCCTCAGATGCCCGCTGGCTTTCTGAGGACAGAGAGATGGAAGCTCTGCCCAGCAGCCTGCTTTTTAATATTCGCTCATAAATAGAAAATAAAGAGAAATGCAGAAAAAAATCAAAATACAATAGCTAGACTTCAAAGACATTGGAGAATGTGGCTTCCGTTAGCAATGCTACAGGTGAGAGGAAGTGTGTGTCCTAAGCAAGGCATCATGGTATGTAGCCCTACGGCTCCTGGTGAGCAGGAGACTCTCCTGTGCCTCCTGGGGGCCAGGGGTTCATGGAGCAGCAGGGACTTGCCCTGACCCCACCACTGACCAGCTGGGGAGCCAGTTCCATCACCAGCCTCTCGAAACCCCACTTTCCTAGAGTGTTATATGAAAATATAACAAATGCTTCGCGGGTATTTTAAGAGGATTCTTTAAAGCGGATATTTAGTCAAAGCTACTTCCAGGCCTTGTCACCTTCAGTAGCTACTGTCTCATTTCCCACTGAAACCCCCAGGAAGATAGAGAGAATCCAGCCACATTACCATAAACTAAGGATCAGAAAAGATCCCACAACGTCCTTTAGGTGCAGGCCAATGAATGAGTGTTCCGGCCCCTCACTCCAGACCAGCGTCTGCCACCCCGCTGCTGGCCAGCATCCATGCCCTCACTCCTGGCCAGCGTCCGAGCCCTCGCTCCTGGCCAGCATCCAGCTCCTTGCTCCTGGCCAGTGTCCGAGCCCTCGCTCCTGGCCAGCATCCAGCCCCTCGCTCCTGGTCAGCATCTGGCCCCTCACTCCTGGCCAGCGTCTGGCCCCTCACTCCTGGCCAGCGTCTGGCCCCTCACTCCTGGCCAGTGTCCGCATGGAAGACCCAGCCGCCCAAGCAACCACCCACTCACCAGGCAGCGGGCATCCTGAGCGCCTCACAGCCAGGCTGGTGTGTCTGCCTATGGAGAGCAGCCACAGCGTTTGGACAGGTTCAAGCTTCTGACTAATGAGAAGGCACAGTCCTTTCATGGCAAAGCCACGTTCAAGTCCCAGCACAATTATAGCCAAAGGCTATGGTGTAAGCTTGACCTTATAGTCTGAACCTGTGGTCCCACATGACTGAGTGATATAAGCTGCGGGAGGTGCAGCAAGTAAACAAAGTTTGATCAGGTGCATGTAATTGAGTAGATTCGAAACCCATTGTGAACATCTTAACCACGCTCTTACTTTGCCTGGTGGTATCTAGCTCTAAAATAAAAACTCAGCTTGCAGACCATAGCGCTGTCTCTCCATCAGAGAGAGCAGTGCCCACCTAGACCCAGCTTTATTCTCTTGTCTGTCTTTTCTCAATCCTTCACCGCCCCCTCTTCTCAGGTTCACCATGGCCCGGTCAGCTCGGCACACCTGGCAGACACGGATTAAAAACAGGAAAGCATTAATGTGGGCTCTGTGCCATAGGAGGGAAGGGGAACCTAAGTCTAAAGTCACAGAATCAAGCACATGTTCGAGAATGTTTGACACAGGACACAAGACATCCTGTCCTTGTGAGATGCAAGAAGGGAGAGGTTCTGTGGGAGGGCGGGGGCCTGGCTGGCTGAGGAGGAGGAAGAAGGAGGGGCACCGCTTGCTGGCTAAGGTCAAAGACAAGGAAACTGAAATTACCTTCATGAACATAAACCACGTCCTGAAGAGAAACCGTGGGAAACCAGGTTAACCACCGTGAGGCCACTCAGGGTCACCCTGCCTTGATGGGCTAACACCACAAATGGTGGGGGAGGGGGATGCCGAGTCTTATCATATTTTTGTAAATAGTTAGAAACCCACTACATATACAGTGTCCTAACGTGACTTGTCCACTTTTTTAAAAATATATATTTTAATTGATTTTTTACAGAGAGGAAGAGAGAGGGACAGAGAGTTAGAAACATCGATGAGAGAAAATCATCGGTCAGCTGCCTCTTGCACATCCCCTACTGGGGATGTGCCCACAACCAAGGTACATGCCCCTGACCGGAATTGAACCTGGACCTTTCAGTCCACAGGCCTGTCCACTGAGCCAAACCGGTTTCAGCATGACTTGTCCACTTAACAACCCAAATATCTCCCCAAAGTTTCTATCTTTGTTTATATAGAATAGAATACCAGGTATAAGTCAGGATTTACTTTTAATAAATTAAAATAAATTTACAATAAATTAAAATAAATCTTTAATTTATTGTTGAAAGTACTACAGATGTCCCTTCTTTTCCTCCATTGACCACCTCCAGCCCACCCTGCCCCAACCTCAGGCCCTCACCGCCCTACTGTCTGTGTCCATGGGTTATGCATATATGCACACAAGTTCTTTGGTTGATTACCTCCCTCCCACCACTCTCCCCTGCCTTTCCTCCAAGATTCCGTACTTCGTAAGATATGAACATTTTTAAAGCTTTTGACACACATCTTTAATTTGCTATCCAAAGTGTGTATCAGCAAGGTATAAGACTACCAGCACTTCCACCGTTAACTGTTTATTCCTTTATTTTTATTTTTAATCTCAGAGAAAAGTTGTGAGGGTTGCAAGAACAGCACAATTTATCTTTTTCTGAACCATTTGAGAGTTAGCTGCCCCATCCTCTCCAAATTGCATTTCCTATCCTCAGCGACACTGCCTCCTGCAATACAACCATGAGCATCGGGAGTGAAGGCTGGCACATGACTGCCATGCCATCCTGAGAGCCTACTTAAGGTTTGCCAATCATTTCATAATGACTTCCTAGCGAATGGAAGCAGTTCAAAGCTCATGTTTCCTTAACTTCCAAGACTGTGACACTTTTGAAGATGCGAGGCCGGTTATTTTGTATAATGTTCCGCAATTTGAGTTTGCTTGATGTTCCCTCGTAATTAGATGCAGGTTATGTGTCTTTGGCAGAAATGCCACAGTAATGGCGCGTGTGCGTCTCATTACACCCTCTCAGGTGGTACATCAGTACAATCAGTCTTATTACTGATGCTATCAACTCTGATCACTGGGTGAAGGAATGTGTGCCAGGTTTCTCCGCAGTGAAGTTCCTCATTCTCCTTTGTAATTAACAAGGACCTGGCCGGGGGGTGGGGGTGGGGGGGGTGGGGGGGTGGTGGTGTTACTCTGAGACTATGCAAATTTCCCATTCCTCATCCAATGCAGACTGTAAGTGGTGACCTACACAGATCAATATGGACTCATGAATTTCTATTTTAGCCCATGAGTTATAATCTTCTATAACTGATGCTGTTGTTATTCTGTTGCTCCACTGCCCCACATTCAAGTTGGTTCCTATATCCTTTGGCCACACCCCATGTTCCTTTGAGCATTTACTTACTTTAGGGAACAACAGAGATATTCCAGGTTCATCTTTCTCTGACCCAGCCCTCGAGTCAGCCGTTTCTCCAAGGGGCACGTTTAAGAGGAGAGAGTATACCCAATCCGAGATGCCAGTGTGTAGGTATCACTGTCCCCGGACTCTGCCAGCAGACAGGGCCAGGGAATCTGTGTGCATCACACACGTACACCACGTGCACATCTATGTTTGATTCTCTTCTCCCTGTTGAGTATCACAAGTCCACACCCAAATCTCCAACCAACAGCTCATGCAGTTCCTCCCTTGCCAAAATAACACGCCAGTCTCCCCTGCCCCCTCTCCTGCCCCCCCGCCACACACACACCCCCCATCATGAACCTGGGATGTCTCCTCACCTCCCCTGGGTCTGACTCTGCTTGGACTTCTTGGCTCCCTCCCTCCCAGAGCCCCTTCCCAGCCAAGACACCAATGGCTCTGCCCCATCTAATGCCTCTGGACTGAACTGTACAGAAACAGGAAGAAAGGAGACAGAATCCAATTGTATATGAGCTTGAACATTTCACGTCCACCATTACATTTCTGTGGGAAAATTGTGTTTGTATGTTTTGCCTATTTATCTGCAGGGATCTCTGTCAATTTCTTATTGTTAAAGATCTTTATGTGGTAAAGTATACTGATTTTAAACATATACTGGTACTAAAAATACATATACTTTAGTACTAATGTATAATAAATAAATATTTAAAAAATAAAGAACAATATTAAAAATAATTTTTTTTTGAAATTCAGATCTTTGAAAGAAAATACTTATATAGCAGAATAACAGGAAGAAATACAACGAGTCCATGATACTTCAGTAAAGCTGGGGAAAATAAAATTAACAACATATATAAGATAGACTGGAAAGAAAAAAAGACTTGACAATGTCTCTCTCTTCACACTCACAGCATGCAGCCACTCACGCAGTGTTTCCCAAAGTGTGGTCCGCGTCCCCCCAGGGGTACGGGGAGAGTTTGGTGGGGTACGCATTGCACGAGAGTTTGATGGGGAAATGCACTGCACCGTGCTTAGCGGCGCCTAATTCTACGTTCTCATGAGGACGAGGGGTACTCAGCGTTACAAAAATTATAGAAGGGGTACACACATGTCAAAAGTTTGGGAAACACTGCAGAGAATCCTTCCTGGCCCTCCAGAACAGTTCACCATCATTCTACAAATTCTCAGAACCAGGGATGTCGCCATTCCGCTGCCCAGTCTGAGTAATGTCTCTGTCCCAGGCCCACTGACCATAGCCCTACACGCCTGTCAGGTGTGACATCTACCTTGGCGCCAGGCACAGGCATCTAGCGAGCGCTGAATCCAATAGGACTTCCCTGCAGGCTCAAAGTTGACATAGGCAGCTCTCCGCGGCCCCGTCCTCAGCGTCACAGTCTAACAGGCACCACAGGCAGAGTAGCTCAGACACGGGTTCCAGAAACGAAGGAATTTCACTGGGTTTTCACTCCCTAATGAGCTATGGGCATGTCCCTTCTGAAGAAGACTCTGCTGGGGATACCCATGGTTCAAAAGGTCAGATTCTATAAATCCTGCGTTCCTCCGCCCAGGCACAAAGCCTAGCCTCACGTTCAAGCTTTCAGCCACTCTCCTTTAATGCTTTTGCCGAATCCGGTTTGGTTCAGTGGATAGAGCGTTGGTCTGCGGACTGAAAGGTCCCAGGTTTGATTCTGGTCAAAGGGCATGTACCTTGGTTGCGGGCACATCCCCAGTAGGGGGAGTGCAGGAGGCAGCTGGTTGATGTTTCTCTCTCATCGACATTTCTAGCTCTCTATCCCTCTCCCTTCCTCTCTGTAAAAAATCAAATATATATACATATTAAAAAAAATCTTTAAGTGATTTTGTATCTTTCCTGACTCACTACAAGAAAGCAGACCGACGAAATAATAATTATTGAACAACAACAACATTTATAATCATCTTCATGATAGTAGCTAACAGTTCTTGAATTGAGGGCTTACTCTGTGCTAGATACTATTCTCAATGCTTTATGGATGTTAACCCAATGCCATGACATGCTACAAGGCATATACTGTGGTTATAATGAATTGTAATTTTATGTGATAGATATAATTTAATACATTATAATAATGATGACCATTGTAATTAGCCCCACTTTATAGATAAAGTAACCGAGGCCCGCTTCTTCTGGGTCAACCTTGAAGGAACTCAAAAAGCCTGATTGTAAAACCCATGGTCCTAACATTTTATTTATTTATTTATTTATTTATTTTGCCTCTCTTATTCCCACCCTCCTCAAAGCAGTACGGTTTCTCCTTCAGGTTCTTTAAAGTATGTGCTAAAACAGTGGTCTGCAAACTGCAGCTTGCAAGCCACATGCGGCTCTTAGCCCCTTGAGTGTGGCTCTTCCACAAAACACCACGGCCTGGGCGAGTCTATTTTGAAGAAGTGGTGTTAGAAGACGTTTACGTTTAAAACATGTAGCTCTCAAAAGAAATTTCAATCGTTGTGCTGTTGGCTAGTGAGTTTGCCCACCACTGTGCTAAAAGAAATGCTACTCTAATGGGAAGAGGGGACACCTGCTTCAATTCCTATAATGATTGGAGTAAACGCCAACATTCATTCCAGTCTGAAGCCTCAGCCCCTTTTTGCCTGGCCTCTCTGCACAGGTGCCTGCCTCATACTAAACAGTTGTCTGCGCCGACCTTTATAGGCTTGTCTATGTCAATGGCAAGTTTGACTTTGAAAGGAAAAGCTAAAGAGACTGTTGCTGGCTTTGTGAAGACGAGGAGCAGCCGTTCTCCATGCCGATGGCAGGAAAGAAACGTGTGGCTCTCGGGAGAAAAGAAAGCTGGAGGGCTGCCCTCCCCCCATGGAAGCTCCCCTCCTCCGCCTCCTCTGGTCCCGCGGTCAGGGGGACGCGGCTGCTGTCCTTGCTGCCTCCAGCAGGAGCCCCCGGGGAGCCAGCGGAGCCTCCGAGCCTGGGGCCAGGGGTGCAGAATGGCACTGTGTTTCTCTGATGAGAAACACCACGTTCATCTTGTCTGTGATAGATCCTCCCTTCCCCCCACTGATGGACGGAATATGATGTAACCTGCACCTGCAGTCTAGACATTCCTGAGCACCTAACCAGGCACCTTACATGGACTGTACTTTGAACCACCAGTCAGCACCTGCCAAATACCTAGGCCCCGATTCCTAAATCCTTAGGTCCCTAATCACGTGCCTTATATGAAACCACCCATCAGCACGTACTGAGTGCCCTAAGCCCCATCCCTTCCTTTCCTCCCCTCAAAAGGCGTGTTCACCCTGCACGTGTGCTCTTTCTCCTCTGGAAGGCAGCCCAGCAGGGTATTCTCCTCAATAAAGCCTGTGACCTGCTCTCCTGGTCTCCAGCCCTCTGTTTCATCTTTCAGTCTGATCCAGTGCATAGGGCGCGTTCTGGTTCCAGCCCAGCCGCACAGCCTCGGGGCAGTCTGGTCAGAGAGGGGAGAATGTGAGCCAGTTCCATACTCCAAACTGAAGCCACCTGCCTGGCCACCCCGCCACCCTGCCAGCATAAGGCCCTCCATGTGGGTGAGAGGAAAGAGAGAGGCATTGGAGATGCTCCTTGGAAGACAGAAAACTCACTCACCAATCATTGCGTTATTGATCAGCCCCCACACTCGCTGCTGTAGCAATGAATCACTCTATTGATGAAAAGCCATCTCAGCTTCCAATGTTAAAAGGTACATATGGAAGAGATTCTTTTCGCAAGCGTCTGCACAAAGATGTTCATTACAGAAACGTTTGTTCTGACAGAAAACGAGAGGCCAAGTGCATCTGGAGGGGATCAGCTGCGAGGGCTACAGTGCACACATGGGCTTGGGTGCCATCAGCCCTGGTATAAACGTGGGTTCTGCTACACACTGGCTGTGTGACTCTGGGCAAGATGCTTAACCTCTCTGAGTCTTGGCTTCCTCATATGAAGTTAAGGGTTTAACACAATGCCTGATTCAGAGTAAGAATTCAATAAATGTTCACAGTTATTATTATGCTACATCCCAATTATGCTGAGTATTTGACCATTTAAAAAAGATGAGACTGATCTATATCTGTTACCATAGACGATGACCTTGTGTCACTGTTGAGGGGGAAAACGTAAGTTGCAACGTGAATGAGCATAAGTGACATAACTCTGCACGTGTGCACACACCTGTGAATGTATGTGTGCATGCCCGAGGAAGGTCTGCATGGGTACATGTCATATTGTCACAGGGGATCCCCTTGCTGTCAGGACCACCCACATCGCATAGTGAAGAAGAACAACCTTCTATCAAAATTCCCTCATCTAAACTTTCGTTCTGTAAGTAACTTCCTGTTTCCCCTTTTCACAGCAGGATGGAGGGATATAATTCAGGAAGAATGAAGTCGCTTGTTGGCCTGTGAATTTGTAAAGCAGCCATAACCTATACTGCTCTACATTTCTCACAGCCGTATTTTGTGCTCTATTCCTAGGGCCCTCGTATACACGATCACACATATACAGGGTCACAGAGACAAAGAAAGGCTGACGGGCTTGGTCATCGTTACAACAACAGACTGTCCTAAAACGATCCTGGTAGAAATTACCCAAGAAAGAGAGCTTAATCACTCTGGCTTCCAGAACCTTACTTATTATGTATTTATTTCATATTACATATTTAGAGCAGAAACTGCATGAAGTATTAACTGGAAATAAACATGATTTCAGGTGAAAAAGGTGTTAAGTTATGGAAGAAGCTGATTTTCAAAAGCTTCACTGCTATGAGCATAAAATTCGGTCATTTTCATTCCAGCTTTTCCATAGTCTGCAGGGACCGACCCAAAACCAGCCATTTTAATTCAGAAACAATATTTAGGCGGCAGAAGGCAGTGATAACCACCCTGCCTTGGTGGAAAATCCCCGAAATAGGAGGGAGATTTCCTGTAATGGCATCAATTACCCTGCCTCTAAGTTATGTGGAAAGACCCTCTCCCTCCTGCAGCAATGTGCAATTTGTAGCTGCAATTTTCTCCAACTGCTTATAAAACCTTCTCCTTTCTATTGAAAGAAAAAAAAAAAAAACACCACTAGCCCCGTAGTAGCCATCCAGGTAGCATCCCGCTCGCGTCATGAAATATTAATAATGAACCGTGGGCCAGGCACACAGAGGAGCGGCCTCCTCCCACAGGACAGCCGCCTGTCAAGATGTCACCACAAATGGCCCTTCGGTCGCAGGAAGGGGCTGCTGCTCCCCGCAGTGCATCTAATCACCATCACCACCCGCGGACCGTCAGGACCTGCCACGATCTGATCAGCCCACACCCAGGACTGTCTCACTACGCACTGCCCCCCTTCCCCGCATCTCCCTCCCTCCCCCATCTTCCCACCAACACGGCAATAATTGATGGGACCTGCCTTCCTCGGGCTCGCCGGTCCCAGCAGCCTGCCCAGCGCTGGAGGCTGTCCAGGCTGCAGGATGAATCACAACCAGTTGGAGGAGGGATGGAGACCTGGCTGTGCCCTTGATCATGGGGCAAGCAAATCTCCCTGCAATCTCTCAGCAGAGAAGGCTCCTAAAGCTTGCTGCCGTCGTATTGAATGCCGGGAGTCTTCGTTCAGTCTCTCTGGGACCCCGGTGCCTGCTATGATATTTGTTTTTGCTCTCTGAGATAAAAACACGTACACAGATGACCATGAAAGTGCTGCCTCGGTGTCAGGGACCCCAGGGCAAGTGGAGAGAGTGGCTTCTCTCGTATCCCAAACATGCCACCGGGAGGCCGCACACGGCCTGGAGCCCGGAGAAGGGAAGGGTTCCCGGAGTCAGACAGACTGACTGCAAGCCAGAGCTCCATGACTAGCTGTGCAACCTCAGGCAAGTCAACAGACTACTCTGAGCTTCAGTTTCCTCAAATAATAATAGTAATAATAATAATAATAATAATAATAAAAATAAAAATACTTAGGTCATCACAAGTTGTATGCAACCACCACCCAGCCCAGCAATGCCCTCCTGGGGAAGGGAACGTATGTTCCCGTAAAAGCCTGGACATGAATGTTCACAGCACCTTCACTGTCACAGCCCCACACAGGCGGCAGCCCGGGTCCCTCAGGGTGAAGGACGGTGCTTAGTAATGAACGAGGAAACAGTGACGGATGCACTCAACAACCAGGAAGCAGAGCCAGAGAAGGACGCTAAGTGAAAAAAGCCAGCGTGGAAGGTCACACACTGGTTCTTGAAATGACAGAAGTGTAGCGATGGAGTACAGATGGGGGCTGTCTGAGCTCCGGAGCAGGTGGTGTGGAAAAAAAGTGGATGGAGCTATAAAAGGGCAGCCGAGGAATTTGTGTGGTGATGGAAATGGTTGGTTTCTCAACTCTGTCAGCGTTCCGGCTCTGATGCTGTACTCTAGAGGGTGGTCCACAGTTTTAATACTCACAGATAGCACAGTAACAGATAACATGAGAATAAACTCCGTGTTTCACGTGCTTACGACTGTAACCTACCTTTCCCATCCCTGCATTCGGCAAGGTGCTACACGGGCGGAAGCCGGGCAAAGGGCACGGAGCTCCCCATGCATTATTTATCCCAACTGCGTGTGAATCTGTAATTACCTCAACGTGAAAGGTTTAATTAAAAGAAATAAAAAATTAACAATATTTCAGATTACAGCGAGAATTAAATAATTTATGGACTTGAACACAAAAGTTATTAAAAATGATACGGAAAACCACTGAGCCAGTCAGCTCCTGGCAGCAGAGGCTGAGGAAGTGTCCCGTTCTCTCCTCCGGGAGGTTGTACAGAGACAGAATGTGTTGGGGGAGGGGGATGGGAGAGGGTTCTGTTTATGGGTCAAATGAGAATTAACTCCGTGAGAAGGGGTTGATGATGACACAAACACTTCTTAGCCAGTGGAGGATTTTTTCCATAAATCTGGATTTGGGGGAAATTAGTATTCTTTCCTGTGAAACAGCAGCGGCGCACTTGCCATGCAAACTGTGCGATTCAGGTACCACCCTTTCCTTCGTCAAAAATGTGAACAGCAGCCAAAACTGGTTTGGCTCAGGGAATAGAGCATCAGCTTGCAGACTGAAAGGTCCCAGATTCGATTCCCGTCAAGGGCATGTACCTTGGTTGCGGGCACATCCGCAGTGGGGGGTGTGCCAGAGGCAGCTAATCAATAATTCTCTCTCATCAATGTTTCTAACTCTCTATCCCTCTCTCTTTCTTTCTGTAAAAAATCAATAAAATATGTATGTTTTTAAAATGTGAACAGCGGGGCAGGCTGCACTGGACTGCGACTCAGTTGGCCGAGAGCCACAGTCAAAAGAGAACAGTCCTGGCCAAAGGTGCATTCGTGTGTTCTGTTACAGACACTGAGGAAAGACAATGGAGAGGGTAAAACCTGGTGTCACAGGCTCAAGCCTTCAGACCTCGTTACAAAGAAAGGGTCTCACATGTGAGAGCCAGAGAGCAGGTACGCAAGCGCAGAGCACCAGCACAACTAACCTGAGACAAGGAGGGGGTGAGCATGGCTGGGGATGGGGGCCGGGGCGGGGGGTGAGGGTGGAGGCGAGGGGAGCTATGTCTATGCAGATGCTGACTCCACAGAGTCCTACAGGCTGCCCGGTACATGACCTTGAACTGGAGGACCAACAAGCATATCCTCTGCTGATGCTGCAGATAATCCTGCCTTTCCCAGCAGCCTCTGTCCCTCTGCCTGATCCTCGCTACACAAGTGAGCGTTCATGAGACTCCTGGCTCAGTACCAGCCACGGAAGAGACAACACACACACACACACACACACACACACACACACACACACACACACACACCTGCACGCACTCACGCACGCACAGAGGATGAGGCATCTGGCCTTCTGTCCTCAGAAATGAAATCAGGAGCCACAGGAAGAGAGGGTACAGGTGGAAGAAAGCATCAGGGATAAATGTGATAGAAAATAAAATCAACATTTTTAAATAAAATAAAAATAGAAGTAAAGTCTTGTAAAGTCGGCCGAGTAAACAACACCTCCCTTTCCCTTCTGTCCCTCTCTCAGGTTATACCATTGCCAGGTGACCCTGTTCAGACTATTGGTAAAGCTAAAATCGGTGTGGCTCAGTGGATAGAGCATCGGACTGTGGACTGAAAGGTCCCAGGTTCGATTCCGGTCAAGGGCATATACCTTGGTTGTGGGCACATCCCCAGTAGGGGGTGTGCAGGAGGCAGCTGATTGATGATTCTCTCTCATCGATGTTTCTAACTCTCTATCCCTCTCTCTTCCTCTCTGTGGAAAACCAATAAAATGTATTTAAAAAAAAAAAAAAAAACCTCTTGGTAAATGAGGGCTGCCTAATCGTTTTCATACCAAAACGAAGAGGGTAAATGTATCTTTATTTCCATGACCAGCACCTGGCCACGGGCTAGGTCATACGTTAACACATGCTCTCAGAATGGCGTGTGCATGCCATCTTGCCACAAGACCTCCAATGGAAGCGCTGCCTGTATCGCAGCCTGAGCTGGAGTGAGTGGGAGGGTTGATCCCCACCCCCAGATGTCCCTGGGCGACTCCCGAACTGCTCGCCAAGCCAGCGTCTGGAGGGACTCCGCCATGGGGCCAGGACGGGCTGCCCCTGCAGGAGGGCAGCGCCTGGCCAGATGCAACGGGAGCACGTTAACGGGGAGCCCATGTCTCTGCGGACGCATGTGCTGCGCGCGGAACCTGGCAGGTGTAAGCAGCGCCTCTGATTGCCTGTATTCCCAGCCCACTCCCGCTGCTCTGTTCCTGCTGCAAAGCAATTATGCTGCACCATCAGTTTGCAACATGCACTCATCCGTATTCAGGCCTTCCCACTCCGGGCAAATATTGCCCAGAAAAAAACAACAACAACAAAAATACAAGGAGGCAGATTTGAGAAATCCAGATTTGTGCCTATATTTTGATCCTCTGATTATCCCATGGTTTACTTGTTGATAATCCACCACTTGATCCATATCAAAATAAATATTCAAAAGACAGCTCCTAATAACGAACATGCATCTTACATGGGAAGGCGGGCGGACACTCGCAGAGAGAAGTTTCAGACCGAATTAGCTGAAACCCAAGTGAGAGAGAACACGTAAGAAGAAGGTGTGTTAGTCTCCAGTTCAAGGTCATGGCCAGGGTGTCAGCCGGTTGCAATGTCAGCCCAATAGCCATGGCTGCGGGCTGGAGCCAAGGTCAGAGCTCAGATAGAAGCTGAGGGGACCCTGGGCCAGCACGACCACCTCTCCCCTCCCCCCACCGGGAGCGGACTGAGGAGGAGACTGAGCTTTGTCCCTGGAGCCATCAGGGCCCCGCGTCACACCGGGGTCTGCCCACGCCTCCCGGATCTGGTTAGGAAATTAGGAGGAGTCACCGGGGGCTAAAATCTTGAGCTTCTGCTCGCTGAATTCTCAGATGAATGCTCTGCTTTCTGGGCCACCGGTTATTCTTCCCTTTCTTTGTCTTTACACAGGTAATACACTGGCATAAAACGGGATTTAAAATGTTCAAGATGAAAAATTCTCGCTGCCCCAGCCCTTCACCAGAGATGTCTGATATTGATATTATCATTTCGTGGGTTTCCTATTTTATGCATATACAAGAAAATACATGTATGCATTATCTCCAGTACTTCTTTTTCACAAATGACTGTATACTATACTCCTTGTTTTCACTGTCTCTGTGCGCTCAACATAACTTAAATTAATTTCCTATGAGGACATAAAGAGCTTCCTTATTCTATGACTTTGGCATTCCATTGAATGGATGTAGCCCAATTTATATAACTGGCCCCCAATTGACAGACATCTACTAATGTTATTGCTATTCCTTTAATATTACTAGTCAGGCTGCAGTGGCTAGCTTCACTCATATGTCACTTTGTGCATTGTCTAAAGTAACTGTAGGATAAAGCAGCAGACGTGGGGTTGCTAAGGAAAAGGACATATGCATTTGTAATTATGAGCGATAATGCTTGTGTACGCACACACGCACAGCCTGTGAGACCCCTGCTAACTCAGGTGCGTCTTGTTCTCTCGCAGAGTGACTGGTCAAAGAGGCTTCAGTCCGTCTCCAGTGCACTGCTCGTACCCTCAGTGAGCGCGGGGAGCTCCCACCTGCGTCCTCGGAGGCCAGCCTGGGACAGCAGCAGTGGCTCCTTGGCCCGGTGGCCTCTGGGTAGGGTCAGTAACGGGGAGAGCCAGCAGGAGGCTGGGAGGTGGGAGAAGAGGGATGTCGGGGCATTTCTTTCCAATGCTGTCTTGTTCCAGGGCCATGTGGTCACAGAGGCTCTGTCCCTTCCTGATGGTGGCTCCACTCGGAGCTGTTCCGGTTTTCTGGCTCTTTGCTTTGTCCCCGATGGGGATGGCTTCCTGTCTTGCTGGTGTCTGAGGGTCCCAGCCCTTCACGTGGACCATGTGGGAGGAATCTGTCTGCTGCTGTTTTGCTCTGCTGAGACACTAACATGCACACCTCCTGCCTAATTTTCTAATGGGGGGCGGCTCTTCTATTTATTTGTGGCTGCAGAAGCTCCTTATCAGTTAGAGCAGTGGTCGGCAAACTGCGGCTCGCGAGCCACATGCGGCTTTTTGACCCCTTGAGTTTTTAGCAAAGGCCAGCTTAGGAGTACCCTAATTAAGTTAATAACCATGCACCTACCTCTATAGTTTAACTTTAAAAAATGTGGCTCTCAAAAGAAATTTCAGTCGTTGTCCTGTTGATATTTGGCTCTGTTGACTAATGAGTTTGCAGACCATTGGTTAGAGCAAGGGTTAGCAAAGCTTTTCAGTAGAGGGCCAGACAGGAGGTCTTTCCGGCTTTGCGAGCCATACGGTCCCCTTGCAACTACTTGATTCTGCCGCCAGCAGGAGAAAGCAGCCGGAACAACATGCACGTGAGCGAGGGTGGCTGTGAGCTAAGAAAAAGTGACTGACAAGAACAGGCAGCGCCGGGTGTGGCCTGGGCTGTGGCTGCTGGCCCGGGCGTTAGGAGAATTATCCCTCCTCTATGCTGTGAGCTGCGGCCTCTCTCTCCAGGGTGGCTTCTTTGCTTTTCTCATAGGGGTTTCGCCACATAGAATATTTAAAAATCGTATTTTCACACAGTGGAATGCATCTGCTATTTATGGCTTCAGGTTCAAGACTTCTCAAGCTCAAGGCAGGGAAAGTGTTCCTTACATGGCATCAGGCAGCCATGCTACCACCACCATGTCTTAATTAGGGAAGCAATGTTCCCAGTGAAACCCTCCATGGCGGGTGGAAACATAAGACAGAGCGAACCCCCCTGGCTGAGGCCACAGGACCTTCCCCCAAGGGCCTGAGGTACCCCCCAGGCCACTGGATTCTGAACCTTCAACACCACTTCTACCCATAAATTCTAAAACCTCCAGAAACAGAAAAGGCCTCTCCAAGTCGCATCCACATGAACATTGCAAGTGACTCGCCCATACCAACGCCTTCTTGTCGGTGGTAATACGGTGACAACTATGCGTGCTCCTCCCCCAGGGCTGCTTAGAGACCGGTTATCAATCTCATGTCTCCATTTACTAACTGACTCAATAAAGTTCACTGAGCACCCAACGTGCAAGGAAACCATGTGGGATAACTATGCAAAGAGCAATTGGTGAGTCACAAGATGACGAGAATCAGTTATGTGACAACAAGCAGAGGACAGCCTCAAAAGAAAAGCCAAGGCAAAGGATATATGCATGTGTAACTGCATATATGCAAGGCGACAGCAACGCTGACAGACATACACACACACACTTTGCTCTCACTCAGACATTCAGTTCGGAACAAGTTAACTAGAAATCCGCAATTAGAAACTCTAGGTCTATGTTACATTAATTTTGGCATGTGTCACATTGGGCCTATGATGGTTAGAATAATATTATTTCCATTTAGTAGGTAGGAGTCTTCTCAATGGCTTGGTCATTAGGAATGGAGGCAAGGTCAAAGGATCAACTCTTTCTTTTCCAATCACCTTTACTGTATTTCAAAGACATAAACCAGGTCTGGGAGTTCCTACCCTGTTTCCCCGAAAATAAGACAGTGCCTTATATTAATTTTTGCTCCCAAAGATGCGCTAGGTCTTATTTTCAGGGGATGTCTTATTTTTCCATGAAGAAGAATACGGTACACATTTATTGTTAAAGGAAATTTATTACCTGTATACGGTATGGTAGTACGGTAGTTGTCAACACAAACCAGACAAACTGTGAATCCTACAGTATCAAGGATATACTCATTTACTCAATGATAATCATGTCATCATCTTCTGGAACATCATCATCACAATCCAATTCCTGAATTTCCTGGTGACTTTCTTGTGGCTCCATTTCTTTCAGAATCAGTGGACCAAATCTCTCATGTTTAGCCTAGGGGGGCCTTATTTTCGGGGAGATGCCTTATATTTCACTCAGAAGGAAACCTGTAAGTAGGTCTTCTTTTCGGAGGAGGTCTTATTTTCGGGGAAACACGGTAGCATCTTACCACGAGATCAAATGAGATTTGGGAAGAAAAGAGAGTGGCTGAGCCCAAACTCATGCCAGCACTAGAAGTCTGACTTACACTGATTCAGAGGAGACAACAAATAAGACTCTAGTCTTTGAGTATACGATGGTTTTGTGCTGTTATGGATACTGCTGCATCTCACACAAGCTAAATACGATGCACATGCAGAGATTAAAATGGAAGAGATCTATTTAGTTCCGGTGGAAAGGCCACCAGGAGGAAAACTTCCTGGCACCGAGAGCCAACAACGTGCTTCATGGTAGCAGAGGAAGGCTGTGGCCATCTTGTCTCTCACACAAGCATGAACTTGGGTCTGGACGGGCTCAGACGCAATGTTTTGTTTCTCTCAGATAGAAACCCCAGCAAACCCGGCACTGCCCTCTGAACATGGCTTCCTGATAGGAATTTGCCAAATTAACTGAAAATGCAGTTCACCGCCTTCGGTCCCCCCCAAAAAACACGCAGCTCCCAGAAACGATGTTTGTCAAGGTTCTCGGCTGGGCTTGTATGAAACCAGCAGTTACAAACTCTGGTTCCCAGACCCTCCTCAGGCCCAATAGGCTGAGTGGGGGGCAGTCAAAGAAGAGACTCAGGCTCCCGGGGCTCCCCACTACCCCCACCCCCTCAGCAAGCATCCGCACAACCGTATCCAAATGGCTGGGTGAGCTGCGTCCTTTCCCACGTATTAAAATATTCTGACAGCGTCTCCACAAGCTCATTCCTAGATTTCTCTAGAGCGTGAATACTGTGTGCTCCGCACATCACTGATTCCACTGCATCTTGACATTTGCTGCTGAGAATTTTGTCTGAGAATCATGTTAAATATTGCACAACTGGCAAATAACTGGAAGACAGATGGCTGTGCTTTCCGTCTCTGACATAATTGCTGGGAGCTACCTTCTGATTAAGGTACACCTTCCATCCTGAGGGTGAAAAGATCTGCTGTTCCTCATCCTCTCCCCCAGTGGGAACTGCAAAATGGAAATAATACTAACCATCAAAGGCCCAAACGTGGCACATGCCAAAATTAATGTAACATAGGCCTAGAGTTTCTAATTGGAAATTTCTAGTTAACTTGTTCAGAGTTGGATGTCTGTGTGAGAGCAAAGTGTGTGTGTGTGTGTGTGTGTGTGTGTGTCTGTCAGCGTTGCTGTCGCCTAAGCATGAACATAATAAGCCGAAAATCTGCCAGGCGGGTAATTCAGCAATAATTATTCTCTACAAAAAAAGTAACCTGAAAGATAGAGCAAAATATATGTAGCCAGAGTGATCACATACTCTGGATAGATTAGGAAAACCGTAATTTCTGGTTCTGGAATACAATTAGAGGTGTCGTAACCTCCTTTTCACCTGATTCATATGGAGTTAAAGCTAGCTCAATTTAGATGCTTTAACATTTTTATCAGAAATACTAGACTCCTGGTGCATGAAATTTGTGCACTCGGTGGGAGGTCCCTCAGCCCGACCTGTGCCCGCTCCCAGTCTGGGACCCCTTGGGGGATGTCCGACTGACGGCTTAGGCCTGCTCCCTAATGGCATAGCACTGCCACGGAGGTGGGAGAGGCTTGTGCCACTGCCACTGCACTCACCAGGGGGCAGCTCCTGAGTTCAGCATCTGCAGCCTGGTGGTCATTGTGCATCACAGCGACCAGTCGTTCCACTGTTTGGTCAATTTGCATATTAGCCTTTTATTATATAGGATGATGGCATCACATATACTTTAATGATCACTTATATACTTAGATTTAAAAAAAAAATACCAACAGCAACTATTTCTCCAGCCCTTGGGAGGTACCTAACCCCCACCCCACAAAGCTCAGTGTAGTGTGTGTTCAGCTCATGGTGAGGAAACTGAGGGTCAGAGAGATTAAGGAATGTGTCGTCGATCATGTGACTGATAAGTGGCACTTTGAAGATGTGACCCCAGGTCCAGCTGATCCCAACTCCCATGTCACCCATGTTCTTCCAACCACAAGAAGCTGCGGAGACAGACACCCTGCATGTCCTGGATGCACAGCTACAAAGACAACGGACAACCAGCATTTCCCACCAAGCTCTACACTCCCTCAAGTTAGCCCCTGACTCTCTGACAGTCTTCAAGCTAATAAATATCTAGATGACGTTCCTCCGGATTCACAGGTATTACGTATTGTAAAAACAGAGAAAAACAAGATTAGGAACATCAATATGGCAAGAAAATGTTGGGGAGAAAGGGGATCATCCATGGAATATTTATAGAAAAATAATCACAATTCAAGAAGCACATATTCAGATCGTCTATGAATTCCTAATTGCAAAGTAAGCCATGAGGGGCATATGCACACTCCACACAGCAGACGTCAATGGCAGGAGTTGGCTTTTTGTGGCTATTTTCATATTAAAAGATTTAACAGGATTAATGAATCCATTCTAAAACAGGCACCTAGCATGACCTCAGAAGTTCAAAGGCGCCCCCTGACCCTCAAGGGAGAAATGAAAGCTGTATTCCTCACTCACATCTGCTGCGTCCTTTGCTTAGAGCCCCTCTTCCTCTCTCCTCTAAAGTTACCTCCTTCTTAATCTTCAGGGATAAGCCCAAGACTCACTTCCTGCAGGCCTTCCAGAACTGCATGCTAGCACTGAGCCCCATCTTGTCCTCCCTGGGACCCCTTGTTTACCTTGTCAAAGCCTGGACCACAAAGCCTGGACCTGTCATCTCTTCTATTAGTCTAAGCTCTGGCCATCTGCAGAGCTTGGGACAGGGCCTGCTCTTAGTAGGTGCTTCCTAAGTGTATCCTGAGGGATAAATTAAAAAATCAGCCCTAGCCGGTTTGGCTCAGCAGATAAGAGCATTGGCCTGTGGACTGAAGGGTTCCCGGTTTGATTCAGGTCAAGGCCACGTACTTTGATTGCAGGCTACTCTCTGTCCTGGGCCGATAGGGCGTTCACAGGAGGCAATCAATCGATGTTTCTCTCACATCAATCTTTCTCTCTCTCTTACACTCGCCCTAAAAATCAATGGAAAAATACCCTCAAGATAGAATTTTTTAAAAATAAAATATAATAGCCTGAATGGCCTAAAACAATTTCCAGAACATGGAAATTTTTTTCTGTCTGTCTTTTCAGCCATCTTCACTACTACTTTATCCTCATTCTTGCCTACATACAAATAAATACATGGCAACATGTATACATAAGTATACAGACATGCAGACAATCAAACACATAGTCCTCATCATCGTTGTCATCCATTCTGTCTTCTCCTAGACTAACACTGTCTCACCCACAACTATTAACATCAAAATAAAATAGGCAAAAAGGGATCAAGAAATGTGAGAATTTCTGATAATCCCCACGAAATTGTATCATCAACCAAAGCCCCAACATGCATTGTGGGATTAAACTAAACAAAGACTCACTGAGCACGTACTACCACGTGAAGCACCAACAGCAAACCAATGAGGGCACGCACATCTTCTGAACACAATATGCTCGGACAATACCGCGGCCAGAAAAGCAGAGGTCCACAGAGGCAAAATTAACGAGTGCACAAAATGGAAACAGACCTTGGGATGAGACAAACACTCCCCAAACAAGATGATTAAATTAATATGGGGACGCTCTGAAACACAAGGACCAACTCAGTGGGCATGGGATGGCTCACAGCCTGACAGATAATGGGACAGAAAATAAACACACATGTTCGCCTGTAGGGCACAGTCTGTGGAGAAAAATCAGTGCTGACTTGGAGTGGAATATCAGATGGTAATTTGATCAACGTTGTTTTACTTTTAAAATGTGATTAAACTGCATTTATACCAAGCATGCTTAACATAATGGATAATGTATCTTATGTGCGGTAAGGGATAACAAAATAATTGCCAAAGGGGACAGGTTTTCCCTGGCCATTTCCCAAAGCTGGTACAGTGTTTTACCCTTTCTCAGAAACACGGGGGCTAGAGTTCTGCCAGACAACGTCCTGAACTCCAGGAGTGGACCGAATAAGGATGGTCACCCCGATTTCAGGGACAACCTGTTGGAATGTTCGGTTTAGCAACACCCCCAGTTTGTGAAAATGCGTGAGGAAGGACAGTCTCTCCTGGTGTGGCTTCCCCCCAGATTTCAATGAAGTCCATCTGCAGCCTCTTTCATCCAACACTTGTATTTAAAAGGAAATAAATCACTGCCCACAATAATATGCATTCTAATTTTCTAATTCAAGCATTTTCTAAATAATTAAACGCAGATCTAACTCGAATTTGATCCATGGTATATTTTTCTAAATTAGGGGGAGTTCATTGTGCAATAAAATTTCATTACTTGGGTTCAGTTCTTGGTGCAAATTATAATGATTTATGGCTCAATTTATAGGAAACAGCTTAAATAAGTCTATGCCCATACATACAAAAATAACATGTTCTTAGTAAAGACGTAAGTATTCATCCCACAGTAAAAATCAGAACTTCATATAAAATGTTTTGGGGGGGGGAATTCATAGAATATTTATATAAAAATATAAATCATAATTCAAGAAGCACATATTCAGATGGTCTATGAATTCCTAATTGCAAAATAAGCCGTGAGGAGCGTGGCAGCTTCCAGGAGTGCATGCTCCACACAGCAGACGGTCAATGGCAGGAGCTGGCTTTTTATGGTTATTTTCATATTGAAAGATTTAACATGATAAATGAATCAATTCTAAAACAGGCACTTAGCATGACATCTTAAGTTCAAAGGTACCCTCTGACCCCCAAGAAGATGTCCATTTTATCTTCAGAGAAGTGTGCATAAGCCTGTTCATGACTGTGCCAGGATAAAGAATCGCTCATGAATGAATGGTGCGGGGTAGACATTACATAGGTACATGAAGGGAGAACTAATGTAGAGACACTGCAGGCTCTAATCTTGTTTAGCCGAGAAGCAAGAGGTCAGGAGTCACCGAAAAGCCAAGGAGACAGATGTCCAGCCTCTTCACCAGGCACACGATTTTATGATGAAGAATTCTCTGTCCAACCAAGGCTGCCTCACAGGCCACGAGGCCTCTGAGGGAGAACAGCATGCACCCCAGTGAGCTCCATAAATGAGTGTAAAAACGCTTCCACAGGAAAGATAAAAAGTCCTTAAACACAATCAAGAACATTTAGCAAAATTCAACAGCAAACAATGCTAAGTGACAAAGTGTTAAAGCCATTTTACTAAAATGAGAATGCCGACAAGCATGGCTATCTCTAAGTCCTGACATGTTGCTTGAAGGTTCTGGATGATGAAGAAGCAAACGGTCTTCTCTTGCAGATGATGACTGTGTACTTTAAAAATCCAACGCTAATAACAACTTCAACTAATAAAATTATCTACTAACATGCCCAGATGCAAGATAAATATACCAAAAACCCATGAACTTTCACTACACCAGAAAGAAATAGCTAGTCAATAAAAATATTATACAAAAAGTAGCACTCCATATCATATGATGCAAGAATAAATCTAACAACAAAAAGTAAGATCTATATAGAGAAACAGCAATAAGGAATACAACTTCGTATTAGCTACAGAGCAAGTAGTGAATGCATTAACCCAACCATTGGGCAGCACTGCACAAAATGCATGGGGCTTAGGGCCATAAACAAGCCAACACTCTTCACTTCAAAGTGGAAGATGAGAGGTTCGCTGCAGGCCTTCATTGTTATGTCTAGAATATTTATAACTTTGTCCAATTAAGAAGATCATCAGTGGATAGAGTGTGGCTCAGTGGATAGAGTGTTGGCCTGCAGAATGAAGGATCCTAGGTTCAATTCTGGTCAAGTTCACATGCCCAGGTTGCAGTCTTGATCCCCGGTGAGGTGTGTGCAGGAGGCAGCCAATCAATGAGTATCTCTCATCATTGATGTTTCTATCTCTCTCTCCCTCTCCCTTCCTCTCTGAAATCAATAAAAATATATTTAAAAAAAAGAAGTTCGAGTCCTATGTTGGTCTCCAGCCATGTAGGCCCAGTCCAACACACACACACACACAAAATCATAATCTTAGCCAACTATGAATTCAAAGAACCTCAATGTACAATACAATTAAATGAAGGATTCTAAATAAACTAAGAGGAGGACAGTGTGTGCAGGAGGCTTAGCAAACAGTGAGCGTCTCAAAGCTAGGACAGATTTGGTCTGCTGTCCAAATGCACCAGGGCCGGGGAACCTTTGTCCTGCCAAGGGCCATTTGGATATTTATCACGTCATTCCCGGGCCATACAAAATAATCAGCTTAAACATTAGCCTGCTCTATTTGGTCAAACATTTAATTAGCTCACCCCTAATGCCTTGGCAGGGCCGGACCAAATGACTTCTTGGACCTTATATGGCCCTCGGGCCAGACGTTCCCCGCCCCTGATCTAGAATAACCGAAGATACTCTACCTGGCGGAGCAATCTTACCCACTATTGAGGAAGGAAGCAAAAGCATATAAATGAGTAGGTGGCTCTACGGTCAAGTCCAAGTCCATGATGCCATAAAAATCAAAGGAACTCCTAGACCAGCCATGAAGAAGAAGAGCAGGAGGGAACGGGTGTGGAGGAAATGAGCTGAGTCGTTGTGTAAGCAGTTCCGAACTAAAACTGTAACTGCTGAGAGGATGCAGGGGGATTTCTGTCATATTGTGCTAATCACACGGAGCGTCTGTGTGACTGTGCAGACAACTAAACTGGGAGAGTGCGATGGAAGTGCTGGTTTCATGGCTTAAAGACACCGGGCAAGGTCAACATCCCAACGAATATTAACCATCAAGTTATATTTTAATATTGTGCCTTACTGAATAATAATTCAGGATAGCTTAGGTTAGGACCAACCACAATTAAACTGTAAATTATCCAGGTGGGGAAAAGCTATGCATGATATTAGAATCACATGATTAGAGTGAAAAGGATGAGCAAATTCAAGGCCACAGACACACCTTGATGCAGAAAATATAAAATTGTGAAGACACCCGAATTACAATTCCTTGGAAAGATAAGAATGTTTTTAAGAACACCTTAATTTTCTTTTCATGAGACAGATGAGGGAGTCACCCTGAAGTTGGTTATCACATCTAAAACAGAGAGCAAAGTCCCTCTCAACATCTTTATGTAAAAATTAAGGAACTAAGGCAAACATGAGTCACTTTTCCTTTTCAAATCAATGTCTGGCTTGGGTATTTCCTGACCTTAGAAAAAAATTAGCAATTAAACTGAAAACCATAAAGCTAATTCATTCTCCAGCACAAAAATCACAGCAAGCAAAATTTCATCTCATTTGACCTAGATTATGCCAATTACTTTAGAATTTTATTCCCCATATGTACAGTATGTTCAAATGATATATATAGGCTTCTAACAAGACTGAGCATCATTCCCAACTGGTACTCTCTCTGAAATCACACACTTCACTTATTAATCATTCTGAAAATTGTATGCTCACAAAAAGTGAGCAAAATTGGAAGCAAGAACTTTCCAAAAATAAATGACCCAACTAAATCAGATGGGCAGACTGGATTTTTTTTTTTCAACCGGCACTGCCGGATCACAAAATTTAAAAGACCCAGATGAGTCTGCATAAATCTAACTCATCATCTTTTTTATGAGAAGCCCAGCTCTAATGAAGTCCATAATGATCTGGATAAAATACATTTAATTAGATTATAAAAGGCAACATAAAACAGCTGCACAGTGCCTTTCAACATTCTCCTCTCTGAAGATCAGAGGGTGGAAGAGGGTTATAAAACAGCCCATTCGTTTCTCTTGTCCTTCAAAGGGAGGGAGAAAGAACCATTAGGGACAACTAACGTTCCAGACAACTTTTAACCAGTGGCATCCACGTCTGCCATGTCCTGGGGCCACACAGGCAGGGGATGATAACGGTCAGGTGACCAACAACGTATCAATGGGATGGCAACGACTAGACCACTTTGGGGGATTCTGTGGACTTCCTAGGTGATGCTGATAGTCCGACTTATTTTCTGCTTGGTGGTGTCTAGATGACATAGACAAGAGAGAGAAAAATCTAAGTTAATTAAAATGCATTTCAGAAATAATCCTGGCATGACTCTCTAATAATGAGCAAGTCCACTGTGAATCTGAGATGGAGGCTGAAGATCTATCCATGGATATATCTATCCACTTAGTTCATAGATAGGGTGTCCCCCCAAGACATACACAAACACCTCGAATAATTAATTATAAAGGCAGGTTTATTAAAATCATTTCCTTCTAAACACTGAGCTGTAGAAAGGACATGCATGTATTATCCGGTCTCCCCTTTCCTCCTTTCCTGTTAATCATAACCAGGTTATGAACGGTATCGCTACCACATGGAAAAGCCTTGAAAACATCATGCTGAGTGAAACGTCAGACACAAAAGAACGAACATGATTCCACTTACACGAAGGATGTGAAATGGGGAGATTCACAGAGAAAGAAGATAGAGCTTACCAGAGGCTGGGGGACAGAGGATAACAAGTCGCTGTTTTGTGGGCACCGAGTTTCTGTTTGCGGTGAGGAAACCGCTGCTAGTGGTGACGGCGGCACAGCATCGGAAATGTCATGAATGCAACTGAACTGTGTATTTAAAATTAATTAAAGTGGCAAATTCCATGTTACATACATTTTACTACATGTAAAATGGGACCTGGGAAGCGAGTCTGGGCTCGTGCCCTTGGCTTAGTGTGCAGCTGTTGAGCTGAGGACGGAGGCATTCCGAAAACAAAGCTTCCAACTCTCTGACGAGAGGTCCTCACGTGTGAGCAGAAGCGCCTGGTTCCCACCCAGATGGTTTTGATGGATAACACGCAGTGGCCATGGCTTTGCACCCTATCCCTTCCGCTCATGTATGCAGGCCTGGTGCGGCCACGGGAGGGAGGACATGTTTGCAGTGCCCATCTGTGAAGGCTGCGGCCCGCAGATACGCGTTGCATGGTGAGCTTACAGGCTAGGTAAGATCCTTCATCACGCCAGTCCTTACGCCTCACCATAACCTGCATGCTCAGTGTTACCGCGGGAACAGGTGCCATGGTGCTCCCACAGATTTGCTGAATAAATGATTGGCTCCTCTTCCCTCCTGCTACCCAAGCAGGGAGCAACCTGCTGGCCTGCAGGAGGAAGTGGAGGACGACGGAAGGAGAGGCATAAATTAAGGTCTTGGTCATTTTCGGGCGTCTTTTTCTCTCTTAGCAATTTTATTAAGCAATAATTTTTTACAGTTAAGTTAATTTGTGTAATTGGATGAGTTCTGACAGTTTCACACACCCATGAAACCACAGAATATTCCGTTGCTCTCAAAAGATTCTGTGTCACAGTGTTCTTAATACAACATGGGTTTGAACTGCACGGTCCACTTATATGCTGACTTATGTGTGTGTTAATCCTCACCTAAGGAGATTTTTTTCCATTGCTTTTCAGAGAGATTAGAAGAGAGGAAGAGAGAGAAGAGAAACATTCATGTGAGAGAGACACGGATCAACATTGCCTTCCACATGCACCCCAATTGGGTGCAGGATGTGAACCTGCAACGCAGGTACAAGGCCTTGACCAGGAATTGAACTGATGACCCTTCGATGGGCAGACGCTCTAACCACTGAGCACACCAGCCACGGCCACTAACTGTTTTTTAACAGTGAATGCCTATACTGTTTTTGATCTAAGGTTGGAAGACCATGGATGCAGAGCACTGGCTGACTGCATGCGTCGATCTACACCATTTTATGTAGATGACTTGAGCATTCATGGATTTGGGGACCTGCAGGGTCCTGGATCCAATGCCCTGCAGATACTGAGGGACAACTTAAGTTTTGGGGGAGTCAAAAGTTATACGTGGCTTCTTATACTGCATAGGGAGATGGTATCCCCAAGTGTAATAAAATGGCAAATTTCATGTTACATATATTAAGTAAGATATACTTAATATAACACTGAGGACATCATAAACTCTCCATAAAGTCCACCTGTACTATGTAGGTACTGAAGATAAGAGGTTCCTTGCAAAAAGGAAGAAGGAAAAGGCAGCTTCTTAGGGAGTGGTTCGAGTTCTCCTTCCTTCCTTCTCTTCCTCCTTCCCTCTTTCCTCCCTTCTGTCCCTCCCTCCTTCCCTCACTCCCTTCTACACTCTACTGTTCTTCTAAGAGTTTCCACATGAAAAATGTACGATGGAAGCCAACGAATGACAGAAGCAAATCTCAATCAGTAACCCCAAGTAGCACATTCTCTCTTTAAAGAATAAACGATTCATGTCTCTTTGGCAGAACTGGGTCTTCCCCTGCCTTTTTCTTTCTAGGGAAATAAAAATTTTACTCTTTCTCAAAAACTTAGAAGGTTACTTTTGAAAACCCAGTAGGAGTACACATGAGGAAGGCTTTTGGTGCCAAGGATAACAGCTAATTGGCTGGAGGGCCACATAGAAACATTTTGCTGTTCTATAGGAAAACAATAAAAATTTACTGGAAAATTTCAAAATCATGTGGTATAGAGAAGGACTTCCAAGTATAATAAAAATAATGTATTTTTATAATGTTTCTTACTTGTATACTTAACAAAGATACCCATTTGGCTGCTCAAATTCACATCTTTCTACCAAACCACTAGTGGTAAAAGCAAACAAGAACGGGAAGAGATCCTTCAGGTATGAGGATGTCATAGTCAAGCTAAGTGGTTCCTAGGTTTCCAAACTAGCAGAGTCGGGGACACTAAGACAGTCACTTGGGGAAGAGAAAGACTAAACAAATTGAATAACTGTAAATATCCTACCACAATAGAAAGTATTTTAAGTTAGAAGTAGTTAAGTTCATTGCTCTTAGAACTAAACCAATATCTGAGTATCTTGAAAACGATGTGCAAAACTTAGGGTGCGTCTCCAGAGTGGCACCAGGATGTCCCTCGAAGCCTGTGGAAGACTCTGTGTCTCGGTGTAAGCACGTGTGACACCAGCAGAAGAGAAGGCTGCCCGAGTGACGGGAACCTGAACCTGAGGCGCTGAGTCCTTTCTGAATGAAGCACCACTTCCCAATGGCTCATGCTGGTCCTCTTCCTGTGAACTAACGCAAGGACACGCAGGGCTTTGTTTTCCTCGATGACAAAAATACTGGGCAGGGAAATATTTCATTTCTGAAATGAATGCTATTTAATTTTCAAAGGCAAATGTCTTATATTCCCAGGGAATGATAACCTCTTTGAACACGGACCCTTATTCTTACGCACAGAGAAGGCCTGTAAAAGATATAACCAGTTCCTAACACTCAATAAGGTTTTTAATAAGTATGTGCCCAATGACTTAATGAATCTATGTTGGAAATTTCTGATTGCACTGTTAATTTTAAGAGGCAATGTATAGTGAATAATTGAGTGTTAGCTGAAAATGACTCTAATAAAATAATACTAGAATTATGTTGCAAAACTTACAGTATAACTTATCACTGCTCCTGTCCCCACACCTGCTCCTCTTTATCTCTGTGTGGGGGGAGCCACTATATCAAGAGATCACTGTTAGGCGGGGCCCAAGACTAAGGTGACCAGACGTCCCGCTTTTGGCGGGACAGTCCCGATTTTTAATAATTTGACCCACGGGACGTCTGGTCACCTTACCCAAGACCACCCCCAGTTGGAGGATTCACAGAAGGGATCAGAGGCCTCAGTACATGGTCGTGCTTGGGGCTCTCTATGACTGATGACAGTGGAATGAATCCAAACAAATCAGCAAAGGGAGAGGCTCAGGGGTGACGTCTGGGGACCAAGTAAAAGCTATAGGGGGTCCTCGCCCAGCGGGTCACACAGGCGTTCTGAATGCGGTGACACGTTATCACCCAGGGAAGTGCGGAGCGTCAGTGCCAGGCTGTCACTGGGGGCTGGTCACACAGGCGCCTGTCTTCTCCGACTCCAGGAGGACAGCACCAGCCAACAGTGCCAGTGAAAGTCAGTGCGGTTATTGCCCTCAGAGAACTTCATGCCTCCTGTGTTCCCAGCCTTTTCTCCATCATCACAAGATTGTCCACCTCTTACAGACGTCCTTTATTTCTTCTTTAACCCAAGTTTTTATTTTATTTTTTTCTCCTCCCAATCTGTTTTTGTTTTAGAAACTTCAAGACAGGAGACAATGTTCATTAATGTGCTTTATAAAATTCCTAACAAATAACCTCAGGAAATGGGAGCATAGAGGAAGGTACATGCAGCGATGCCAAAAATCCTAAAGAAGCTTTAAAGCTCATCACCATATAAATATCTAAATTTAGTAATAAATATAATTAATTTGATTTCCAGGATGAAAACTGAATTAAAGATCTGAAATTTAAAAGCAATTCGGTTGAATTTATCTCAACAAAGACAGTAAGGCAACCTGGGTTAATTCATGATTGCTTAGTGGACATCCTGGAGACTTAATTTTAATGAATTAATAGATTTGTAATTTGCTTCTCAACAATTAGAATATATTCAAGACACTTTAGGAAGCATCTGAAAATTTATTTCATGTAGGATAAGAATCAGTTGTGCAATATTTTTTACCTTACTGTTATTTTTCAAATCATTTTTTTATAAACAGTTAAAGGTAAGTTTTGGCTCACTTAAGTCCAAAATTTCCACCAGGTCTAAATAAGTACAACCAGTTTGAAACTCTGTGGCAATGATCTGGCAATGAGCCATGAGGGGGAGAAGACAGTGCAGTGTAAGCTGCTCTGTAAAATCTGAGCTGAGCTGTAAATTTACAAATATTTCCTAGAACATCTGATGGATCAAGGCTGTAAAACCCTTGTTAAATGTTTAAAGTTGTCCTTATGCTGTTATCTGTCACACTGTGTGTGTTTAACCTACTCACAGGTATTTATGCTAATTCATTAGCTCCCACAGGGTGGGCAGGGCAGACTCTATTATCTTAAAGCACCAGTGCAGAGCTTCCTGGGTCAGAGACAAGTAAATGTTTTAGTATAATTGCATGTTGCTTTAAGTGCTGCTGTCTCCCTGCTGGGCAAAATGTTAAATATTTAAAGTTTACTATCTGCTATGATAGTGCTTTTATAATTAAAGTCTGGGGTGGGAGAGCAGAAGGACGGAGTTTTGTACTTTCCTTTAGCAAGAATAATCTTCCTTTGAATTAGCACTTTTGGAGAGAGAGCATCTATAGTAACACAAGTTCTGGAGAGTAAGAGTTGGTAGAGGCCTTTGTAAGGTGACCAGATTGTCCTGCTTTTGGCGGGACAGTCCCAATTTCTAACAATTTTTCCCACCTCCCGCAGTGTTTTAAAAAAGTCCCGATTTTTTTAAAGAATGGAAAGATTCTTTCCAAAAATTGGGACTTTTTTAAAAACGCTGCGGGACATGGGAAAAATTGGTACTGTCCCGCCAAAAGCGGGATGATCTGGTCACCTTACCTTTGGGGTCACTGTGACAGCCATTTGGACGGCGCAGGTCATGCCCATTGAGCCAGAAGAAGGAGGCGAACTGAGTGTGCTTTAAGATCATGATGATCATCAGCAACCAAGTAAACTACACCCTAGCGTCAGCCCTAAACACAGTCGGCTCCAATACACAGACGGTTCCACAGAGCCCACATTTGTCTACGTACCAGACAGCGGTGGGGGGAACGGCTGTGTTCTTAATTAGCGCATGTTCTGAGCTGGGACTATCTGATCGGCAAGTAAGCCAAGCACTTACTCACCCCATTCCTCCTCCCCTCATCCTCCCCCCACCTCTATCCTTTCCCCTCCCCGCTAGCTCAGTGACTACAGAGAAACTTCTAGCAGCATAGGGGCTGGGGAGGGCATCTGCGTTTTATCACCTGGTGTGTCAGGATTTGAAAAGTCTCTTCGGATTCTAAAACTTAACATTGTTCAGCAGACTCCAGCCTCGTGGTAAGAAAAAGCCTACCCTCCCCCACTCCCCAACGCCTTCCCGGAGCTCAATTCCATAAAGAAGGACAAAATGCTTCTGGACATGAGTCTAGCAAGCAACCTCGTTTTCACTAGACACGTAAAACGACAAATAACCTGACTTGAATCTATTCTCTAATTTCATTGGAGTAAAAAGCAAATGCCTATGACAGCCCGGAGAGGGACTGGAGCTTAGGCGATGCCGCTGTGCATGCTGGGCCAGGAGAGATGCAGCTCCATCCGCATCCCAGGAGCAGCAGGCCCACAGGGACCAAGGCTCGCACTGCAGTGCCCGCCGAGCGAAGCTGCTGGAAGAGGGCCCTTGTCCTTCGCCAGAGCTGCCAGCACGTGGGCGATGGGCACGGGCACTGAGGAGGGTCTACGAGAAGGAATGTGTGGATTGCAAGTAGCCAGTCAATTTTCAACTTAAGTGAATCCAAAATGGTGACTGCTTAGAAAACCCGTTAAGGCCAGTTCAGTGTTTCTTGGTGGATGAAGTGATTTTCATCTGGAGGCGTGGTTGGAGGGCAGAGCCTCCTGAGACCCAGGATCGCACAGAAGTGTTTAGTGCGAAAAAATCAGTTCCAGATGATTTTGTTTCTATGTCTTGTGTTTAAATGCAGACTATGAAGTCTAGACACTGGGAATGAAGCTATAGGTCAGCAAAAAAAGAACACCCAAGCGGTGTCATGTCATTTTGCCTTTATTAAATGAATATGATTTGCTGCCTTCTAATCTATGTTTTATTCATTCCTTTTGCATTAAAAAATAATCTATTCTGATTCCACAAACAATTGAAAAAGAAAAGTCAAAAGTAAGAATAAAGCAAAACTAAGTATTTGCTGATCATGCAATGCTCAGGAGGAGGAGATGACTGGGAGGGAGCTTGCAAGGGTGTGGAGGAGCAGAGCTAGGAGACGGAGCCGGCGTGCCACCTACTTGCTACCCGAGTACTGTCAGCCAGTCAAACCCCAAACCAGTTTTGGTCCCCTCGTCCACCAAAACTGCAATAATGCACATAAGTATCCTGTCAGCAGTAATGAGCTACACAGGCACTTATTCCTGCTATACTAATAAAAAACACAATAATAAATACCACTCTTATACCGTGTTTCCCCGAAAATAAGACATCCTCCGAAAATAAAACCTAATTACAGGTTTCCTTCTGAGTGAAATATAAGGCATTCCCCTGAAAATAAGGCCCCCCTAGGCTAAACATGAGAGATTTGGTCCACTGATTCTGAAAGAAATGGAGTCACAAGAAATTCACCAGGAAATTCAGGAATTGGATTGTTATGATGATGTTCCAGAAGATGATGACATGATTGTCATTGAATAAATGAGTAAATTCTTGATACTGTAGGATTCACAGTTTGTCTGGTTTGTGTTGAGAACTACCGTACTACCATACCGTATACAGGTAATAAATTTCCTTTATTTTCATTTAACAATAAATGTGTACTGTATTCTTCTTCATGGAAAAATAAGACATCCCCTGAAAATAAGACCTAGCGCATCTTTGGGAGCAAAAATTAATATAAGGCACTGTCTTATTTTCGGGGAAACAGGGTAGTAACAAGCCAAACAAATGCTTATGTGGAATCCGTACGTGGCTCTGGAGGGGAGGGAGCCAGTTTTGCTGGCAGAAAGCCATGCATTTGCAGTCACCACCCAGAAAGACCACACGGGGCTCCAGCAGGGAAAGGGTCAATGCCTTCCACGCACAGTGCACCCACTGTCTCCGAGTGAAAAGGTGATTTCCTTACAAAAAACAAACCACCCAAACCAATGTGGGAAGCAGAAGAATCACCCAGCTGGGTGCATTCGCACACAGAACAAGGTAGCTCCCAACTGAGAATAAAGTGGTGGTGACCACCCGCATAGAACGCCATTTGGATTTGTTATCTCCATGGTTTAGACACTGCCACTACGGCCCAGAGATGAGCATTCGCTTCCCAAAGCCACACAGCAAGGCAGTCTGGCTCTGGAACCTTGTGTTCTTCATCATGACATTGTAGCTGCCTCATCTTGTTTTGCCACAAAAAGAAAAGTTTGGAAACAGAAACGCCTAAGTCAAAATGTTTTCATTTATAATAAAAGACAACAAACTGGGAGGATTTGCTACAGTTGTGCAAATTGTCTTCTGTTTAAGGAAAGCTTCATGCCAGATACCTTCAACTCAACATTAAAATCCACCACCTTTCACGTAAGACAAAAGAATGCTGCCATGGTAATTATGCTCCTAAAATTAGATAAAAACCTGGAAAGCAGGTGTGTCTGCAGATGTTAATCTGCTAACCTACAATGATGGGTTATTTGTTTTTGCAAATAAACCGTGCAAAACATTTAAGAACAAAAATGTTGCCAGAAATGAAATATAAGACAAGTCCCTAAATGCATGTATTATTTTGATAATCATTATAAGCCAAACAAATAAACACAATCTCAAATCAAGAAACAAAGCCAACACAAAAGAGAAAGATGCACTTTAATCCCAAAAGACAGCACCTCACGCATCTCATCACACTGCTTTCCAACTCATCGCAGTCCAGTTCCAATGTGTGCATAGCTGCTCTGTTGCTTCTGAACTAGTCCTCAGCATTCTTGCCTGGCTGTCATAGCTCAGTGGTCGAGCATCGACCTATGAACCATAAGGTCCTACTGGACGCCCTTCCTTCTGGACAAATCTGCAGTGGGTGAGGCAGAGGCAGCAGAGGGCCCTGGCCATCGCTGAGCAGGCAGGGGCCAGGGCTAAGGCCCTTGTATGAATTTTGTGCATTGGGCCTCTAGTCCTATCTAATAAAGATGGATTATGCAAATTGACCGTAACTCCGAAACAAATATGGTAGTGCCCACAGCCAATAAGGAGGGAATATGCAAATTGATGCGACAAGGCGAGAGGCGGAAAGCGGCTCCAGGCTGGAGTGAAGGCAGTGCTGGCAGCCAGGGAAGGGAAGGCCTATTCTTGCACAAATCTTTGTGCATTGGGCCTCTAGTATATATCCCACCAATCCTCACTACGTGTGGCCTCCACTGTGAAGAGAAGGCAATCACGGTGTCCGCACGCTCTCCTTTGGTGAAGCATGAATCTGTGCTCTGAGAGAGGATCCATGTTCTGAGCGATGCTCAGGCCCTGCCCTTCCTATCCACTTCCAAGGCAGAGAGGCACTTGGCACCACCAAAGAGGCACAGGGAACCTGCACACTGGAAACTGGCAAGTCCAAAGCCCATGGTTATGGCATACCTCTGGGGTCTCTTCCTTCCTTTCTCCTTCTCTTCTGGGGGCTGAACCAATGCACTCACCCTACTTCTTGGTATAAGAAGAGAAGACATGCCCCAAGTGAGTTTAATTCTTAAAGAGGTAGAAAGAGAAAGCAGTATTTAATATTCTTTGGGTCCAATAAACTTCCCTGATGTTTAACCAGAAATACATCTGGGCATTTCTGTAGCAATCTATAAAGACTTTTCTGACACCCCCTTTATTCACTCTCATATTATCTTTTGAAAATGGCATCCAAAATGACAAACGCTCCAGACCACTAGAAAACCAGGAGAGAAAGTCCTGTGTCCCCTCCCGCAAACACCCAGTGTCAGCTCCTCACCAAGCGGGGAATTCCTCCCCCAGCGTCTGTCAGAACTCTACTCAGAAGGCAAAGTTCTTCCAGAACCAAGTGAAGTGGTAGGAAAAATGGGACGGTAATGATTGTGTATAAATCCACAAAGGCAGGCTCCTAATTGGTGACAAATCTGACTGTGGAATCAGTTTAATGGCGTGTACTTTTTATTGCCTTCAAATGCACATCGTAAGCAGAACAAGCTACTGTTAGATAATGAAAAATAGATAAAAATTTATGTGTAATTGCCACATTCTAAACCAGGGCTTGAAAGCTATTTATCTCTTAATTAGAAAAAAAATTTTCTTTTAAGTTTTTAATTGGCAACCATAAATTTTAATTCTATTCTCGGCCCAATTATCACAAATTTCAAGTAAGTAGTCTCTAAAACAATAAGGCTTTAAAGCTTAAATTAAGAATACCAGTGGAAGGGTTTCCTAGGAGATTACCACAGGATAAATGAACTGTAACTGCAGAAACAATGGAGTAGAGACAATGAAATGTATGATCTGTGTGACATAAACATGAAAAGATATATAAGACATATTAGTGAGTGAAAGCAAAGATGTTATAGATGTATAGAAAATGGGGTGCTACAGAAACAAGAAAAGTGAGTCAGCTGGGCACTGCTGGCCTTCATGATGGGGCCATGAAGTCGGAAAGGCAGGCAGCCCTGGCTGGTTTGGCTCAGTGGATAGAGCATTAGCCTATGGACTGAAGGGTCCTAGGCTCTATTCTGGTCATGCAGGTTTAATCCCCAGTGGGGGGCGTGCAGGAGGCAGCCAATCAATGATTCTCTCTCATCATTGATGATTCTATCTCTCTCTCCCTCTCCTTTCCTCTCTGAAATCAATCCTCTCTGATGATTTAAAAAAAAAAAAAAAAAAACATACAAATTGACTGTATTTTCACTATATCCACAAGCCACGCCCACCAGTCAATCAGGGTCACTATGCAAATTAACCCAACCAAGATGGTGGTAAATTTGCATACCCAGGCCAGAATGAAGACTGAAGACAGCATAGAAAGAAGCCAAGCGCTACAGAAGGGAGTGAAGCTGCAGAGAAGCAAGCAAGCGGGGCAGCGGAGAAGGCAGGGAAGCAGAAGGTGCAGGGAGAAGGGAGAGAAGCAGGCAGGGCAGCAGAGACCACAGCAGGAAGCCCTATTGCAGGAATCTTCCTGCGAGGGGCCTCTAGTAAAAATACTTCTTAGAAGGGAGGAAGGGAGGAAGGGAGGGAGGGAAGGCAGTGCCTCTGGAAGCTGAAGAAGCCAGAAAGCAGGTTCGCCCCCAGAGCCCTGGAGGAACAGCCCTGCAGCTCCGTGCTGTGAGCCCGTGGCCTGTGGCTTCCAGAGCTATCAGATGGAAATCCCACGGAGCTTTGGGTAATTCGGTACAGCAACAACAGAAAACTATAACTGAGAGGAGAAAAACGCCTGTCAACCCACGACTCTGTATCTAGCAAAATACTCTCCAAGAATGAAAGCAAAATAAAGACATTTTTCCATACACGAAAACGAAGAGGATCACTGCCTGCAGACCTGAGGCCTCCAGGAGTGGGGGCCGCGGGAAGCTCTCCAGGCCGAAGGGCAATGGCGCCAGAGGGAGAAGACGGGCCACTGGAAATGGGACATGTGTGGGTGACCCTAAAGGACTTGTTTCTCCTCTGCATTTCCTCAAAATACATGGCTATTTGGTCAAAAAAGTAAAATACTGAATTGTGAGATTTCTTAAGGTGGGCAAATATAATACCCACAACACTATAAAGACAAATGCATTCTACATTTTACATGCAATAGTGAAATATTAACTCTAAGTAACCTGTAAAAACTGAAGTGTGTGAATTATACTCCCTAGAAAAACCACAAAAAAGAATACAAACAGGTAGAGCCAGACAGCCAAAAGATAATATCCAATAATTTTCCCCCCAATTAGCTCAAGGAAGGCAAACAAGGAAAAACAAGAGAACAAAAGAACAAGACAGGACAAACAGGAAACAAGTAGTAAAATGGTAGAGCTAAAAATTAAAGTAATCACAGTAAATAAAGCAGCATTTCCCAAATAGCTTGCTGTGGACTCAATGTTTGTGTCTCTACAAGATGCACCAGCCATGTCCCTGACCCCACTGAGACGGTATCTGGAAGTGAGGCTTCGGGGAGGAGATCAGGTACCAGTGGGATTCGTTTCTTTATAAGAAGGGTTACGAGAAAAGATGGGCCGAGTCCAGGTGGTGTGGTAGTGATGGAGGGAAGGGGGAGAGGGGTACAGGGTAAGGGGCAAATACATGGTGACGGAAGATGACCTTTGGGTGGTGCGCACGCAATGCAACATACATATCGTGTGTCATAGAGACGGACACCTGAAACCTACATGATTGCACAATCCAATGTCACCCCAATAAATGTCATTAAAATGTTTAACAAAAGATGACACCGTGATCTCTTCCTCTGCCATGTGAGGACACAGCGAGAGGCAGCAACATGCAGCCCAGGCATGGCCCTAACCAGACACTGAATCTATTAGCGCTGAGGGGTGGGGTTTCACGGACTCTAGACTCAGAAATCTGATAAATATTTGTGTGTGAGCCACCCATCCAGTGTATCCCCAGCTGACTGGACATAGACACGTTATTTGAAAAACGTGTTCTAACATCGTGGAAGTCTGAGCAGCACTGAGATAAGCAAAGTTTAACACATTTAGAGCAGAACTCCGCACCCTTCAATACACAGCGCACACTGGGCCCCCAGGGCCTACCCAGTACGTTTCCCAAGCACTTTCCCTGGGTCCCAACACACGGGAGAGTTACTCAGAGAAATACTTTTGGAAATGCTATTACAGTCTCAGCCAGCAATTATCTCGTCACTTCCTTGCCAATGTGTTCATTTGCTAAGTGGTGTGAGATACATGGACAGATTTCAACATGTACAAAACAAGGAAGTCAATTACGATGTTTTACTTTCCTGTATTTCATTCAATTAGAGAAGAATGAAAGCATAGAAAGAAGACACTAAAAGGCAAAAAACCCCAAGTCCAAGTCCATCTCTGGTCTGGCTGTCTGCTCCATTCACAATCCCAGGGAGGAGAGAGAAGCTGAAGCAACGAGAAGAACTCACAGAGCTGGGCTTCCCTTGCTACCCATTCAGCTTGGCCAGCGACGGGCAACCTTTTCCATCGCCCGCACATAAACTAATTCCTAAAATCCTGCGGCACACCAGGGGAAAATCGCTGAGCTCAGCAATGGCTCTTCAGTGTTACCCCCTCACCCACTCACATGGAAACGGGTGCCAATGGAAAACACCCAGCGCACAGGGAAGTAAGTGCTTAGTTAGATTCAGTGTCTTTCTAAAGCAGCCCACTCTCTCCAAGGCAGAATCAAGTTTAATTTAATGTAACTCACTGGGCTTTTTAAAAAGTTCAAAATATTACACTTTACTGTATGGCTGATTAATATATAAACTAATAATATCCATTATGATAAAGAGGTAATATGCAAATTGACCATCACTCCAACACACAGGATGGCTACCCCCATGTGGACAAAAGATGGCCACCATAACATGGCCAGGAGGGAAGGTCAATTGGGGGCAACCAGGCTGGCAGGGGAGGGCAATGGGGAGCAACCAGGCTGGCAAGAGAGGACAGTTAGGGGTAACCAGGCTAGCAGAGAACAGCAGTTGGGGGTGACCAGGCCTGCAGAGGAGGGCAGTTAGAAGCAATCAGGTTGGCAGGGGAGCAGTTAGGCATCAATCAGGCTGGCAGGGGAGAAGTTAGGGGGTGATAAGGCTGGCAGGCAGAAGCAGTAAGGAACAATCCGGCAGGCAGGCAGGCAGGTGAGCAGTTGGGAGCCAGCAGTCCTGGATTGTGAGAGGGATACTAGATGGTAGAGGGTGCAGGATGGGTGGAGGGACACACACACACACACACACACACACACACCATGCATGAATTTCGTGCACCGGGCCTTTAGTAAGAACATAATGGTATTGGTCAAAATATTTAAAAAAAAAAACTAAGTCTAAGTTATGTCAGTCACTTCCCCTTTTTGTTTTTTTGTTTTTGTTTTTGTTTTGTTTTTTTGAGCTGCTTCCACCAGCTTCCTATTTCATGGTCAAGTTAGGATAAATTATTCAATCATCTTTCCTTTGGTTGGGGTAAGCACACACACATACACACAAATACTTTGCTGCAAAGCAAGTCTATTATAAGTCATCTATTGCAGCACAGTATTTATTGAAGGACTATTCTTTGGCAGATATAGCTGAATATAAAGATGAATAAGATGGACCTTATCCTTTAAGACTTAAGTAAAATGTATAAGCTACACAGGCAAATATATGTAACATAGGCGACTGTTTAGGGAAGCACAAAGGAGGAAATATCTTTTCAGCTGGAGAATCAGGAGGAGTTGGTCCTTGCAGAGTATTTCGGAGGTGAGAGGAGGGTGGGAACCCAATTAGACATGGGAGACCAGCAAGTGTAGCACATTTTGGGGGAAGGTGTGTAGCCCTGTACCCGGTGGGCAGGAGGACACAAGGAGCAGAGGTGAAAGCTGTGAGAAAATCCTCTATCTGTAAGTGTGGGTCTTGATGCTAAGCTAGAGAACTTGGGCCTTACTTGATAGGCGGTGAATTGCACTGGAGAGTGAGTTGAACTCTGGGTGAGAAAGCTTCATCGTTTACTGACAATATTGCAGGAATACAAAGCTGAGCCCCACCAAGTACCAACCCGAGAAGACTACAGTCTAGTGTGGGAGCTAAAGGTGTAGAGATAAAGGGTTTGGCTCAGTGGATAGAGCGTCGGCCTGCAGACTGAAGGGTCCCAGGTTCGATTCCGGTCAGGGGCATGTGCCTTGGTTGCGGGCACATCCCCAGTGGGGGGTGTGCAAGCGGCGGCTGATCAATGTTTCTGACTCTCTATCCCTCTCCCTTCCTCTCTGTGGAAAATCAATAATATATATATTTTTTTTAAAAAGAGAGATAAAGGGTTTTGTCCTATAATAGAACACTCAACTTACAAATCTTATTCCAGCACTGTGCCTACAGGTACATCATTCTGGAATATGGGGGAATGGGCTTTCCCATCCTGTGGATTTGGATGCTGATTAGGCAAATGAACTCATGATGTGTGCTCACTCTGCATTTGTATGACAATCAGACATCTGTATATATTTTTAAAAATATATAGTTTGATGCCTTAAGAAAGATATACTTTATATACTTTCTCCATAGAAGCCTGCAGGATATAGGAAAGGTAAATTGTTACTGCTCTATCAGTGGCAACCAAGAATGTTAATCGATTGCATTCTTCATTCGGCAGGCTGACTATTGATCCCATGGTGCTACTATTGAATTATTTACCTTAAAAGTCTAGTAAATAATTACAAGTTATCAGTGACTATCCATATTCTTTAGAGCACCTATTTTACCCCTAACGATACACATTAACGTTTTATGGTTACAGGACTCAGAAGAATACATAAAAGTTCAAACTGTTGCTAAATGCTTCGCCTACCTGGGTGTTACTCTTAATGCAGCTTTGTGCCTGCACATTCTCCAGAATATTGCATTTTCCTCTTTAAAAAAAAACCACTGGATTTTAGCCTTGGGCAGAGGCGCTATGGTGGTGTGTGCAGTAACTTTTAAGTACTTCAATACAGAGTGCCTGCAGGGTGATTTATGTGTTTTGTGAGTTCCATGCACATCCCAATGTTGGGTAATATTTCAGGTGCCCTCAGGAGGGATTATTCCAGGAATACCTGGTTATTATCTGGCACACCCTAATCCTTTCCAAGAAGCTAGAGGTAGCTTCAGATACTTTTGTCTTTGGTCAACCTGAAAAGGTTGGTTAATTTGCATTGTGGGTGATAGAAATGACTGTTCCTTGGTGGGACGATGGGTGTTTAAGATACGGGACTTGCTGAAACCGGTTTGGCTCAGTGGATAGAGCATTGGGACTGAAAGGTCCCAGGTTCGATTCCAGTCAAGGGCATGTATCTTGGTTGCGGGCACATCCCCAGTAAGGGGTGTACAGGAGGCAGCTGATTGATGATTCTCTCTCATCGTTGTTTCTAACTCTCTTCCTTTCTGTAAAAAATCAATAATATATCTTTTAAAAAGATACGGGACTTACAAAGCTCAGAGGGCCTGGGAACAGGGTCTCAAGGTCCGGTGTGCCAAGGCTGGAGTAGCCATGGGGCTCTAAGTCCTTAGTAGGGTCCCAGTTGGCACCACTTATCTGGCCCCCCCTTTCGTTCTCAGAGGTGTGCTCATTTAAATAGTAAATTATATGGACCCCTCCAGCATACTCTTCTTTTTAAAAAAATATATTTTTTATTGATTTTTTACAGAGATTAAGAGAGAAGAATAGAGAGTTAGAAACATCGATGAGAGAGAATCATCGATCAGCCACCCCTTGCACACACCCCACTGGGGAATGTGCCCACAACCAAGGTACATGCCCTTGACCGGAATCGAACCTGGGACCTTTCAGTCCGCAGGCCAAAGCTCTATCCACTGAGGCAAACCGGTTTCAGCCAGCATACTCTTCTTAAAGGCCCTAAGTATGATGGAACCCATATGGATTTTTGTCTACCTAGGTTGCAGCTGAATCCTGAAGCTAAGACTCTACTCATCTGCTTCAAGGGAATGGCGGCTTGTGAGGTGCCTGCTGGGGGACCTAAAAGACAGAGCTGGGGCTTCCGAGCGTCTGCAAAGCAGGCCGTGTGCCATGCGGGCGGTTGACAATGAATGCCCATGTGCGTGTGCGCGATCCAGTCTGAGACCTGCCCCATTACAACGCGCTGCCAGGAGCTGAACAGGAGGCGACAAGACCCTCGCTCACCTCCCCCTCCTGGAGGCTACGGGCGCATTTCCAAATAATCAGGGACGAGTCTGTTAGGTCAGTTTGCAACGTGAAGCTTGCCGCTACGCAGACACATCCGAGAACAGGGACACCCAGCTGCACAGCAAACAGGGACATGGGTTTCGCACCCACAGCAGAGCGCAGTGGGAGGAGGGAGGTGTCTGTCGCAGACAGCTGTGTGACGAGGACAAACACGATGAAGGGGCACCTTCAAAACCCCCAGCTCTGGAAGCAAATCTACGGCTGCGGTGGAAACTTGAGCGGTGATTACAGACTCAGAGCAACAGCGAAGTGCAGCAGAACCACCAGATCTGTGTGCAGCTCCTAGAGGAATCGGGGTCCCCACAGACGCCCTGAGGGGCCTCTCCCTCCCACATTCACCGAGGAGCACTGGGTGGCAGTGCCTTCAGCACCCTTTGCTCCTCCCTCTTTATTCTTTTTTTTAAAAAAACATATTTTATTGATTTTTTACAGAGAGGAAGGGAGAGAGAGAGAGAGAGTTAGAAACATAGATGAGAGAGAGTCATCGATCAGCTGCCTCTTGCACACCCCCTACTGGGGATGTGCCCGCAACCAAGGTACATGCCCTTGACCGGAATCGAACCTGGGACCTTTCAGTCCGCAGACCGACGCTCTATCCACTGAGCCAAACTGGTTTTGGCTCCTCTTTATTCTTGATGGTTATTACCTAGAAGCATGAGGCCATTTGTATGGGCGTGTTTTAGAGGGAAAGGTAATTCAGTACTATTATACCTTTGAAGCAATTCACAGAGAACCCAGAATGCCTCAGTCTCATCCACTTTCAATCAGAGTTTGTTATGACAAGTGCATTAATCTGTGTGCTGACGCAAGGTTTAATTTTACATAAATAAATACGAATGTGTGGTGTATAAAATCAGTGTGGGTATTGCAGAACACAAAAAGAGGGATGGCATAAATGTAACCTACTCTACAAAAATAAGTCAGCGTAGACACTAGGTATAGCCACAGAGGCATTATCATGGATTTCCTTTTAAGTAGATTCTGGCCACTGGGAACAACTAGGTGTGACTGAGAATTCATTTCCACGAGCGGCCTCCGGGGTGAGCCCGGCGTGCGTCCATCAGAGGCCTGGGTGGCGAAGACGAGACTGACAGCTCCTGTCAAGCTGCTAGGGCCAAGGCCCCGGCGGCGCCCAGAGCTGCAGGCCAGCCCCCCAGCCTGGGTCAGCACCCGGGAGAGAGGCCTGGCACCCGGACAAAGCACACAAATCACTGGCACTAAAACTAAGGCTGAGCTGAAACCGGTTTGGCTCAGTGGATAGAGCGTCGGCCTGCGGACTGAAGGGTCCCGGGTTCGATTCCGGTCAAGGGCATGTACCTTGGTTGTGGGCATATCCCCTGTAGGGGGTGTGCAGGAGGCAGCTGATTGATGATTCTCTCACATCGATGTTTCTAACTCTCTATCCCTCTCTCTTCCTCTCTGTAAAAAATCAATAAAATATATTAAAAACAAAAAACAAAAACAGGCTGATGGGGCAGGGCACGTGTAAGATCCTCAGTGGCAAAATGTCTCCTACAAACTGAAAAGACAAGTGGAACATTTTCAAGCTCTTTCTGAGGAAGACCTCTTCACCACAAGATGCACAACTTAAGCTAACACACTTTATGAAACACCTCCTGTGTCTGCACAGCAGGTGGGCAGGAAAGAGAAATCAAGAAAGATTAAGTAAGGGAAGGAGAAAAATTGTACTGAGCATGTACCCTTATGCAGCATCTTCAAGACGTCTTCTTTCATTTAACCTCCTTTTAAGTGAGCTGGCTTTGTAACCTCTTTCTCTGACAGGCAGATATCATCTGTGGCTTAAAGAAAGGATCATTCCCAATATTTCCTGGAAAGCACTAACAACCAGTGCTTTCTACCAGTAGACTGCACACAATGTCCATTTTGACCATTTTTACCAACTAGCCTGATCATAAGAGCTGTTGAAAATGTCTTATGATGCAAATGCTTTGAACAAAGAAATAAATACTCAGCATTGGTCAGGAGAAACATAACACCTGAATGAGAATGGAGCTGTATAAACGGTTTTCATGTATACCTTCCATGTCCCTGAGAAAACAGGATTGTGACTGACCAACCGAAGCCTTGTACACCCCCAGAGGTCTGAGTGACACAACTGAGTGGACACAGGTAGGCCTGCACCACGTGCCTCCCTCCCCGCCACTGCAGCCCCACACAGCACCGTCTGGCCCTCAAACTGGGCACTAAGCACACCCCCACTATCCAGAATAATGAAGTTTTAAACTCAAAAAGATGGAGAGAAAATCCAAAACGGATTCCGGTTTGGTCTCGGGAGGGCTAAGAAAAACTACTGTCTATTGAACACCGACTCCCTGACAATTGCAGGGGAAAAGAAAAATTCCAACAATTATGATGTTCATAATAATTTCATCTGCAGCAACATTCGGGAAGCTGATTAGATGAGCCTAATGGGTAATTTAAAGGGAAAGGGGAAAAAACACCCTTAGCATAATTTAATAAGCTCTTCAGTCTGAAGCGTATTCAAGAGTTTCATGAAAGACCTTCTCGTGGCCTTTTAATAGCGCTTTCCAATTCTAATTAACTTGTTCAATGCCAAGTCCCATTACCTCATCAGAAATCTGGAGCCGTCCCTTCCTGATTAAATCGTTAAGTACCTGTTAACAGCACGCTGCTTGGTAAGTATTTCTGGACAGGCCGGCGCAGATAAGCAGCTCGGTTCCCCAGGCCAGTGGGAGGGAACACCGGAGTGGGTGATTACCAGGCACAATGACATCTATCCATCAGTTCACGTTTACCTGCCACATCGCCCTTCCTAATGGTGTCACTGGGGTTAATGTTGGATCCGCCTAACCTCAGCAGGCAGGGCGGAAATGTGGAGAGATTTCATTGGCGTGAGGGGCCAGGTTGCTACGGAAAACATCAGGAGGCACGTGCCAACGGTAGTGCCCTCTGAGCCAGGGTGAGGAGTTAGATCACCGATTCTCGAGCCACTGAGGGCTCGGCGGCCTTCTCAGCACAGCAAGCACCAACCCACGTCAGTCCCATTGACACCAGAGTCCTTCGCTTCCTGCCCCCACACTGCTGCTGCCCCGAGGACTGGACAGCCTGGCTCAGAGTGAAACAAGCACACCTAGGGGTATGGCTCAATGTTAGAGGTTGTCCCCACCCCCCATGGGAGAGGACCCCGCCCACTGGGCTATGAGCAGGTTAGCTATACCAGTTTTATTTCCTGCAGGTGTGAGTGTCCTCACACAGGGACCCCCTGAGACAGGGAACGGAACCCTCAGAGGAACACCCACAATGCACCCAACCGCCTTTCCTTAGGATGTCACAGACCCTGTGAGTGTCTAGTCTCCATGCGTCTGCTCGTTCATGAGCCTTACAGACGTGATCCTGGGAAGAAATAAGCTTTGGGGGTAGAAAACAAAACAAATTAAACAAGACCAAGAAAAACTACCGTTTAACTTATAGGCCAGGCTCTTATGCTGAAGCAAAGGAGCTAAAAAGCGTCAGTCCCTAATGGCGTTCATATAGGAGGGGAGGTTCCGTCAACTGTCATTTGAGAGGCTGGGGTTGGTCCTGATTACAATTATACTTCTACTCTCCGGCAGCCAAATGCAATATGTTTGACTCTGAAGCAGAAATAACTGCAATGCCAGTGTAATGCTCCAGCTTCCAGTCAAATGCTGAAGTCAGGCAACTGGACCAAACATGACCGCATCCTTTCTGTATCGGTGGCTTAATGAAGACAGGGTATTATCCTTTACAAACTTTAAAACGGTGCCAGACTGCCTATATACCCCCGCCTCTTCCGGCACAGCAAGCGGCACAAAATGGCACTCCGTACCTCTCGGCCACTCCCATCCTCACAGCCTTCAAAGTAGCAGGGAATTTCTCTGATTAAATGCTGCTTGTAGTACTTTTACCTTCCTCTAAATCATCACACAGCACCTAAAATCCTAGTTTATAACTATATTTTCATACTTTAAAAATATATCTTGAATAAATTTTTTAAAATTTATTTAATTGTACACTTACAATGGTATTTTATGTGTAAATTATGTTATGTTGTTCCTATTCTCAAATTATTTAATATTTACATTTTTTATATATTTTATTGAGTTTTTACAGAGAGGAAGAGAGGGATAGAAAGCTAGAAACATCAATGAGAGAGAATCATCGATCAGCTGCCTCTTACACACCTCCTACCAGGGATGTGCCCGCAACCAAGGTACATGCTCTTGACCAGAACCAAACCCAGGACCCTTCAGTCTGCAGGCCAATGCTCTATCCACTGAGCCAAACCGGTTTTGGCTGAATGTTTCCTTTTTATTTATTTTTTTAATTTCTTCAAGTAAAAAGTCATAGAAAGACATAGCTCCCTGGTTTTCTCCTTTACACTTGACACTCTGCCTCATACAGAAGCAAGAGAGAAACACCAAAACTGACTTCCTTTGTCCATAGAGACTAAGTCCCTGAATGAGGCCTACTTCCTCTCTTCTCTGGCTGCTGGTAGACTTTATCTAAAGAATGACACATTCAAATGATGTGTTTGAAATGCTCATTGTCCAGCCTGGGAAGACCCCTCAGGATCAATTAAACCATCTAGTCCTACCTTGTTAACTCCTACCCGTCCTCTCTGGCTCCAACGTCTCCACTTCCCTCTGCGCATGAGCACTAGCTATCTGCCAGCATCTCCAATGTCTCGGATTGTGTCTAAAGCTGAACTCATCACCTATCTTGCCGACATGGATGTCCAGGCCCTTAGTGGTGGTCCCACCAGTCAGATAGCTTTAGCTTGACCTGGTATCATCGCCCACTCCTTCCTCCTCTCTCACTTTCTGACCTGGGCCAATCTCTGTCTCATCCATTTTCCTCCTCAATAGCTCTAACATTAACTCCTTTGACTATCCTGATATTGCTTATCTGGTTCAGATCCCAATCACTTCTTGGGCGAACCACTGAGGTGTCTTCCCAAGACTGCCCTTTCAGGTTAGAACGTGGCCAGCAAGATCTACTGAAACCTAAATTTCGTTAGTTAATTCCTTGACCTAAATCTTTCACCCAACCAGGTAATCCTGGGACCTTCAAGAATTGGGCCCCAGCCTGGACAGTGTAGTTCAGTGGTTGAGTGTTAACCCTGCACCAGGAAGTTGCTGGTTCAATTCCTGGTCAGGGCACATGCCCAGGTTGTAAGCTGGATCCCCAGCAGGGGGCGAGCAGGAGGCAGCAGATGGATGGTGATGTTTCTAATTGATGTTTTTATCTCTCTCTCTGTTTTCTCTCTATAAAAATGTATTTATAAAAATAAAATCTGGCCCCAGCTTACCGCTCTAATCTCTACATTCCCCACTTCTTGGAAGGTCCCTCTTACTTCTGTTACTTAACATGTACTCATCTCTTAAAACTACTCTCCAAGTTCGTTTCCTCTGATGTCTTTCATGGCCCCACAGCCTTATCAGCAAGCTTAGCTATCTGTTCTGTGAGCGTGCCTGTCCAGACCTCTGCCTGTCCTCCAGTTAGCTGTGAGCTCCTCCGTGCAGCCCTCTGTCCCCAGCTCATAACCCAATGCTTCCCACATGGTCAGCCTGCAACAAATACTGAAGAATGAGCCGAAACCGGTTTGGCTCAATGGATAGAGTGTCGGCTTGGGGACTGAAGGGACCCGGGTTCGATTCCGGTCAAGGGCATGTACCTTCGTTGTGGGCATATCCCCAGTAGGGGATGTGCAAGAGACAGCTGATCAATGACTCTCATCGATGTTTCTAGCTCTCTATCTCTCTCCCTTCCTCTCTGAACAAAATCGATAAAATATATAAAAAAGAAAAAAAAAGAAAAATCCAATTAAAAAAAATACTGAAGAATGAATGAATGTGTGAAGTTCAAATGTGAGAGCTACAGACGTGAATGATAAAATGGTAAGTCTAAATTTCTAGCTGCTGTAATAAAAAATGGCCTATTCCATTCCCCAAGGCAGATTTAAGATTTTTTAATTGTCCTCAATTTCAATTTTTACTCTGAATGTATTTCTCACATTCCTGAAATAACTTCAATTATTTTAAAAATATCAAGGCCATTGATATTCATCCTTCTATTCTCTGTCCTCTTTGATGCCAAAATTATTTGTATCTTCAACCACAGGGAAATGTGACCTTCTCTGATTTAGTTTCTCTATGTTAATGAGCTCCTGACCCTCATGTAGCCTCTCTAGTCCCCATTCCACTCACTCTTTCACTCACCTCAGGAATGGTCCTTAAGATTTAATAACATCTCCTAAATCCCAAAGCAGATCTTTATCATCTCTCACGTCAACTATTTTAACAACCTCTCTTCCTTCAGCCTCTCTCCTTAATAATCCACTCTTTGCACTATCTGAGCCCCAACCACAAACCTGTTCATGTCCTAAATTCTTCCCAAAGGCCCTACAATTCTGTCCCACCCTACACCTTCCTCACCTCCCCTTCCTTGGTGCATTCTAGAATCACCCCGATCATTGCCAATCAATGATCACTTCCGATCCTCCGGTCTCCACAGCTCCCCAGTCTTGCCCAAGCTGTTCCTCTAACTTTATCCTCTTGTCCATCTGAAAAGTCCCCACTCACCCTTCAGGAAGTGCCAGTCCAAACCAGCTTCTCCATAATCCCTTCCGCCTGCCAATCACAACTCATGGCTCCTCACACCTGGTCTGGCACACAGAAACTTTAGCTCCGTCCCCTTTAAAATAGAAACTCCTCAAAAAAAGCCTGTGAATTATACATCTTGGAATATTCCCTAACGAAGATAAAGCCTAAGGCAAAACAAGTGCTCCAAAACAAGAAATGTTTGCAGCGTGAGGCTGTCCTCATTGCACAATGAGCTCTCCCAGGCAGGAACAATGGTTTACCAGCAGCCATGCCCTGTTTCTCAGAGCACACAGCACAGCCCCAAGACCCAGACATGTTGGAAATGAAACAATGACCCATTGGGGACAAAGAGGCAGATTAGGTAAATGAGCTAATGGGAAAAGCTTTGAAAACATAAATATTTCCAAAATGACAGCACTTGCATTATGAATTATTTCTGACAAAGGCTAAAGCACGGCTCCTCAGAGTGTGCCGTGGGCTAGGAACTCGATCCTGGGTCCACAGGGAGGAAAGAATTAAAGTAAAGGGGGTGGAGGGGAAAAAGAATTCACAAACGTGACAAGCTCAGATCCAAAGGCACCACCAATGGGCTTGTCTCTCTGAGAGATCATGGCTGGCTGGGGTCTTGATGAACCCATGTGACAAGAGGCACCTGGGGCCAGAGTTGCAAGCTAGTTGTGGCTCAGTAGGACCACATGGCTGCAGGCTAGTAGCTGGGGCTCAGTAGGACCACATATCTGCAGGCTAGTTAGTGCTCAGTAGGACCACATAGCAGCCTATAGTGGATTAAAAAAGAAAAAGGGAATAAAAGTCTTTCACCAGAGACAGCCCGAAAAACACTAGCAAGAATAATATAATCAACTCCCAGGTGCAAAAGCAATTTCTCCCTATTTGCCTTCCATATTTGCTTAGCATGTTCCTCTCCATGACATGAGTTACAAGACACAGTGAAGGCACCTGTGTCCTTCAGCATCCCATGCCCTCCCTCCCGCCCTCCTCTGCGAGATGGCCTCCAGCACAGCTTGATCAGGCCACTGCACCCTGCTTGAAGCAAGAGTTTTCCTGCAGAGGTTTGGTGCGATGCTTCCTTTCACCAGCAGACACTCATATTTAACTGTGATGAATATGAGATTATTCTGAAGACTCCTGCCTATTTAATGTTACGTGAAAACCCGTGTTGTGTCCCTTATCTGTTACCCGTCAGCCACGACTATCTATCAGCCCTGAACTCTGAGTAAAGGGGCATCTGCCACCTCACCCTTTAGAAGGAGAAAGACCTTCTTAAAGTGCCCACGGCCTGATAACAAAAGGGAAAGAGCATGTGGTAAGGGCCCACGAAGAAAAAGATTCCCACTTGTCAGCCTGGCCTTCTAAGAACACGGTTGCTGAGACTTAATCATACAATATGCTCCTTCCGATGTTAGAGGTTGCCAGGGAGAGGACGCAGGGAGAAGAGGTGCCTGCAATCACAGGTGGGAAGGATGGGCATTAATCAACTGGGCACCGGGATGCCAACAGGCCTCCTGAAATTCAAAGCCGCTATTCTGGCTTTACTGCCAACTCATTTCCCAGACATCCCTGCTCATCAAACGTGCTTGGCTGCCTCCCTATCGAAACTTTACAAACCTTTCATTTCAGCCTCATGAGCCCTGCAGCTGCAAATTAATTGAATAAAATTTACAAACATTATGCCGTGAGAGGCACCGCTTCCAGAACCCTCTCTCTGCTCCGGGGCTGAGCAGCCTGGAGCCCCGTTTGCCTGACAGGAGTCCAGGCCCCTGGAACCCGTCGTGATCCAGCTCCGGCCTTGTGCCTGCTCATGGGCCCATGGGCACCCAAGTCCCGGAAATTAATAAAGCACATATGGGCTCAACACTCAGAACTCTCCTGGCACTGCTTGTTCAGGCACCTCTGCCACGGGGAACCTTCCTCAAAGACCACAGCAGCAGCAGAGGGAACCCCTGAGTATGAGCAGGCAACAAAACCCCTCATTTCAGATTTCTATGGCCACAGCTGAAGCCGGGAATTAACTGTGTTAAAGGTGAGATGAAGTGAGCTTTGGTTTAAATCAGCTATTCCCAACACTGCTTTCTGAACGCATCCATCCACCAGGAAAGCGAATTCACACTGTGAGACAGCGAGGAGAGTGAGTCTGGCGTCCCCACGTCGGCCATTCTCACTGAGTGAGTCACTTCATCATGGCTGCATGACCCTGCATCACCCTGACCGAGAGAAGACAAGAGACTGCTATTCCCACAGAATGAGAAGTCCTAGTCTACTGAGGCACCATCATTCATTTGTGAGCTCCATGGTTACCAGGAAGAACTGAAATGTCCCCTCTCTGGTTGGTTTTCATAGGACAACTTCACCCTTCCAAACGAAGTCACGTCTATTACTTCCGGTCCATCTGTCACCCTTCCAAACGAGGTCACGTCTACCACTTCCGGTTCACCCATCTACCAGCATGTGGATGCCTGCAGCCCGCTGTCCAGAGCTGTGGAGCTGAGCACAGATTGGAGACTGGGGGCTGAAGCACCGCTGACACCCCCGTGGCGGGAGCTCGGTGAGTTTGGTGAACACTGGTCCGGGAACAGCGCTGTGCACAGAAGGCCGGCACCCGGGCAGGACCAGGGTGGGCGAAATGAGAGGCGGCAATGCAAGAGTTAGGGATGGCAATGCAAGAGTGGACGCACAGCCTCTGGATTGGAAAACGTCTGAAGTGTAAATACTGCATCTATCGTTTCCTTATTTAGAAAACGAACCAAAACGCAGAGCCACATATCACACCGCCGCCTGCTCCCTAAACACATGGCTTTGTCCCCAATCCAAGGAAGGTCACAGAGCTTTCTAACTCACTCAGAAAAGATCAGAGCATCAGGTGTTTGACGGCTACGGAATCTACCCTTCCCGGCCCCAGCACGAAAGAAATGGATAGAGTAAGTCCTTGTAATAAACATTCACTCTCCCCTCAGTAATTCTGGACAGGCCAGTGGGAAAATTAGCTAATTCAAACAAAGTCCATTAAATAAATAAAACCCCAGCACTTGTCTCTTTAGACAAAAAGCAGATGGAAACAATACAAAAGATTGTTAATGCTTTGGCAACCCAGTCATTCTTCCAAACACCGTTTGCAAAGCCCACCAGACCTCCAGCTGTGGCCGCGCCACAGGGTCCCACGGGGGCCATCTTCAGTGCATTTTACCCAAAACCAGAAACCTAAGCGTGTTTTTTAAAATCTCACAAATAAATAAATCTAGGAACAAATCACTGTTTATATCCCAAAGCCCTAGATTCAAAGAGCCAAAGTCAAAGAAGAAAAATATGTGTGTATATCTATCCACTTCACTGTGTAATCTCTAAACAATGACAACTTTAAAGAGTTGTCACCAAGGAAACAATCAAATCCAAACCTGGCTGGATTCAGGAACAGGGACGTCCAGAGCAGCTTACTTACACAATGAAAGTTATAGCTGATTTTCAGAACTGGCTGGTCTGGCTTCTGATGAGAAACAGAAATCGTCTTGGGCAAAGGAAGAATGGAGAAAACCCTATGCATTCATCCATCTAAGTATTTACCAACCACCGACAGGCCAAAGGCCGTGCCAGGTGCGAGAAAACCAACAACCAAGTCAACTAGTCCTTGACCTCAAGCGATTTCCAAGACCCGGGAAGCAGCGGAAGTCCCACCCAGAGGCATGGGAGCAAGACAGGGGGCCACAGGCTGCGCATGCAGGATCCCAGGAAGGAGCCTCAGCTACAGTGTCAGTGGGGGTTATGCCCGCCCATGAGTGATGCTATGAACACGCTGTCTCCAGTGCTGACCCTCTTGTAGAACCCTGGCTGTATTGAGTTCCAGACCCACCTCCAAATGCCATCCACAGGGATTCTGACATCATACTCATGCTGCCTCCCAATCAGCTCCCCTGTTGCCCTTCGTTAGTTACCACTCAGCTACTAAAATACATGGAACATTCTGGAATGTCGGAGAAAGGTGGGGTGGGAGGAGAGGCACAGGGGAGGAGGGGAGAAATTAACCAGGGCTCTCACAGGCACAGATGCACAGGCCGTGGACACAGGCAGCAGTGTGCTGAGGGTCTGGGAGGTGGGTGCCAGGTGCAGAGGGTCCTCTCTAACGCTCCAAAGGAGGCGCCTGTCATGCTTTCAACAATAATTTTTAAAAAAATCATAAAATAGTAATAAAATAATTTTGACAAACAATCTGATTTCACTCCCTTTCTTTAAAAACTCCCTTAGTTCCTGTGGGTACAGGATGAACGTCAAGCTACCAGGTGCAGCTCAGCCAACCAGCAAAGCTGATGCTTGCTTTATCCCCTGCGGCTGTGACTGTGAGGGGGTTCACTCTGAGCCTGACACCTGTAGACTACCTGCCCATGTGCGCTCAGCATCACTGCTCTGCCCACGCCCCGGCTTCCCGCTCCTAGAAGACTCTCTCCTCTCAGCCCAGGCGATTCTTCCTCCTTCTCCTGATGCTCTGTCTTCTGTGCAGTCTTCCTTGGCTCCGAGCAGGCACCTCTTGGCCCTGTGCAGCTGTAAGGCTCTGACGTGTCAAAAATCTGTATTCAGTATATGGGTGTAATTTTATTTATCTTTTCTCTTCCTGGAAAAAGACCATTTCTTAATCACCTCCCAGAACCCAGCCGAGTGCATGACACAAAGAACGTAACTGACAAAAGCCTGATGAATGAACCAGGAGAATTACTAATCCGTCCTAAATACAAGTGTAATAAAGGAAATGATTGCCTTTGAGGCTGGTACTGTACCACGCTACAAAGAGAGAATTATCCTGAGCCTGGTAAAGAAGTGTTGCTACAGCCTAGAAACAGCCAGCGTGGAAGGGTTTTTATAAATGATTCCTTATCATTCACTGTACCGGCTTTGGGGGGGAGGGGTATTGGAGGCCCCACAGTGTGCACTCCACAGCTGGCAAGTCCTTTTTTTTAAAAAATATATTTTATTGATTTTTTTACAGAGAGAAGGAGAGAGGAACAGAGTCAGAAACATCAATGAGAGAGAGTCATCGATCAGCTGCCTCTTGCACACCTCCTACTGGGGATGGGCCCGCAACCAAGGTACATGCCCTTTACTGGAATCGAACCCGGGACCTTTCAATCTGCAGGCCAATGCTCTATCCACTGAACCAAACCGGTTTCGGCCTGGCAATTCTTTGAGGTTCCAAGTCAGCTCAAGGGAAAACAATGCTGGTATCTGACAAACTTATTTTTAACCTGAAGGTCAGACTTTATTATTATTTTTTTAAAATAAATTCAGTATGTCCTAAGAATCAGAAGGGAAAAAATTTAATCTCTCTCTGCAGCAGAAATCTGCATGGTCAATACTAAGTCCTTCATCGCCTGTTTCCAGGAAAGACATTAGCCTGTACTTAAAAATTCAGGTTTCAGCCAAAGCCTCAAACAGCCAGCTCACCAGAAAGTGAGCAGAAGCCTCTGCGTTGCCCTTACTCTCCTGGTCTCCAGGCCTGTTAGCTCACTAAGCCAGTTCTGCCTGGGGCTGCGGGTGCACACAGGGGCGGCCCAGGGAGCAGAGGCCCAGCCTCACTGAGAATGCCAATCTGTCTGCTGGGCGCGTGGACAAGCAAGGGCCCAGGAGCCATGCTCTTCTCGCAGGCTCTCCGGACCCCCTCGCCGCCCCCACCCCATCATCTGTTTCAGGAAGGCAGATGCTCAGCACGGAGGGGAGGAGCTGCAGACGCAGCTGGAGCACCAGTGGCAGCCATAACAGGCCACATCTCCTGCCATTTCCCACTCAGCCACGTTCGCCCACCCAGGGCAGACATATTCTCGGAAGTGGCAGGCCTTAGCTAAGAGTGAACGGAAAATGCAATCACATGCCAGAGAGTAAGGTCAATGGGTCTACAAATGGCCAAGTCCGGTTCTGTACGGGCTTATTCTCCAACTGGAAGAGGCCTGGGTCAATTCAGCTGACCACTGGGGAACTCAGTCTCTTCGTCTGTGAACTAAGAGTCCCATCAGATAACTCTTAGGCCCCTTCTAGTTCTAAACTCGAATTCCATGTAAAGGTTCTAACTGGTGGAAATTAAAACGTTAGAATTTTAGCTATTTTTCAAATACAAATTTAAGAACCCTTCATCAAGATGTTTCCTTTTTCCTTGCCCCGTGAAATAAATCACTGAGTCCTTTCACAGAAAGAAACAAATATAAAATACAGCAGACATGACATTAAGCCCTACCAAAGACCCCAACCCACCCACCGTATGTGAGCACAGCATGGCATTCGTATAAACACCTGGGGCCTTCCTATTCCCCTTAACTGCTCATTACAAAGTTTCATCCTCAAAAGAAGACAACTCACATGATTAAGTTTTCTTGGTGAAGAGAACCAGGTAGAATCCCCTGGATGCTCTGTAAGGGTCTCCCAGTAACCGGTTCTACCTGTATCTGTAAGGGTCTCCCAGTAACCGGTTCTACCTGTATGTGTGAGGGTCTCCAGTAACCGGTTCTACCTGTATCTGTAAGGGTCTCCCAGTAACCAGTTCTACCTGTATCTGTAAGGGTCTCCCAGTAACCAGTTCTACCTGTATCACACCCAGGTAAGGTCTGCTAAGTTCAATGCACTTTTGTTTTGCCTGAGAAGCCAATGACATTGAAGTCAACCCATGTGGGCCAAGGCGGCTGAAAAGGACAAGCAGGGGTGCTGTCCATGCCACAGAGCCAGGCAATGCCTGAGGGACAGAAATCGGCACAGCCAGGAGAATCTCTGTTTTGCCTGAACACACTTCTTCTGGATTTCTCTGCTCAAAAGGTTCGCCGGGCTGTCATTCCTCTATACAGGCCGTGGCGTCTCTACACAGCGCATGACTGAGCTGTGCTAGGCTTGTTTCCGGCTCCTCTTGGCAAGGCTGAGTGCCCAACAGTCACCAACACAGTGGCCCTCTCGCTGGTCCCCCACTGCATCCCCCAGCCAGCACCTGCATGTCCCGACCTCAGCCACCTCTCTGGGGCAGACCAGTGACAGGTCCTTCACCTGCCTCACCACTGGGAGGAAAGCAGAGTTAGCTATAGGGCCGCTCCGTTAAAGGCTGTTAGTGTTTCCCAAACTTTTGACATATGTTTACCCCTTCATAACGCTGAGTACCCCTCGCATTCATGAGAACATAGAATTAGGCGCAGCTAAGGATGGTGCAGTGCATATCCCATCAAACTCCGGTGCAACGCGTACCCCCATCAAACTCTTCCCGTAACCCTGGGGGTACACGTACCATACTTTGGAAAACACTGGACAAAACCTGCTTCTGACAGACCTTCAAGAGCTGCTTAATGATCAGTTAATTTATACAAATGACACAAAAATTAGTTTTGGAGAAATACTGCTTGAGTGACACTATGCTCACCCTTGCAAAGGACTCTGCTGTTCTCGGTGAGGGATGTTACCCTGGCACAGTGTCTGCATACTCTCTACACACTCTAAAGTGTGTCATTCTGGGACTGAGGTTTCATCATATGTTATAAATACCCCCAGATTTACACTTAAAAGTCAATTCCTCAAAAGATAAATTATCAAGCAGAAAAAGAAGCCAACCCCTACTTTCTTGTTATTGTCAAAATGTGAGCTGTTTTCTCTAGGATTTCTACTGAATGTTGTAAGAATTTTTCAATATTTGTCTATTTGGAAAGAAATGTAAAAGTGGCCAAATGTTCTCACAAAATTATGTTAATTGTTTTGTTCTATTACGATCGTACTCAGATTACTTTGATTTCCCCCCAAACTGATGCTTTACTAAAGTCTCCTAAGTTAGTTTCATCGTTAGGTTTCTTTGAGAGAAGGAACTGACAATATACAGAGATGGTTACCGAAAATGGAGGCAGAGCGGGTGGCTGGTTTTCCTTCCCTCCCTCCTGTGTGTGCCACGTAAGACAAGGCTCCTGAGAAGTTTACTCCGTGAGTGATGTGTGCTCTGGCCACTCAAGCTTGGAGAAGTAATAGTTTGTTTCTTTTGGTATCAAAAGACAAAACAAAGAATGCTAAAAACTAGATACACTAATGTACTTTTTCAATATACCTGCAAAGGAAGCCTTTCATTTGATGCTATCTTGGAGATCAGCAATGCTTCAGTATTATATTTTTACAAAACTAATTCTACTTCTTAAAGCCCAGGAAGAAGCACTAATGAGGACCACATTTTTCCACAGTTGTTTTCTATGAGGAGAGGTTTAATAAAAAGCAACAATCCTATTTTTCCACTAGAATTGGTGCTCCGGGGAATATGTATCTTACAATTCAAGACTTAGAAATACTCTCCATGTGTGAAACGGAGTAAAACCCCACACCAATCTGAAAATTTAAATAAACAAACAGCAAATTCTGTTCGGGTGGCGACACACTAAAATAATTAATAAAAAGAAATGCTTGCAGTATTTTTCTTTTGACCTTCGATGGTGTGTTGACAGGTAAGAAAATACATAACTCTGTTTTCACCAGGAATTCAAAGGAAAACACAGCCCTGGAATGGTATTGTTCTGCTTCTGTTCAAGTGAACCGAGGAGGGAGAGAGGGAATCTCTGGCTCCTAAAGTCTTTTTTTTTTTTTTTTTAATATATTTTATTGATCTTTTACAGAGGGATAGAAAGCTAGAAACATCGATGAGAGAGAAATATCGATCAGCTGCCTCTTGCACAGCCCCCACTGCTGATGTGCCCGCAACCAAGGTACATGCCCTTGACCGGAATCAAACCCAGGGCCTTTCAGTCCAAAGGCCAACGCTCTATCAGCTCAGATGGCAGCTCTGTCTTCACCGGCTCCCGGCAGAGGAAACGCCATAGAACTTTCCGACGCCTCTTCTCATGGGTAAACCAGTGAAAGCAGCACCAGCGACCTGCTCAGCACTCACCATTGCTCTTTACCTTAGACACAGAATCCATCAAAACACCCAATCCCGAAACCGGTTTGGCTCAGTGGATAGAGCATCGGCCTGAGGACTGAAGAGTCCCGGGTTTGATTCCAGTCAAGGGCGTGTACCTTCGTTGCGGGCACATTCCCAGTGGAGGATGTGCAAGAGTCAGCTGATTGATGATTCTCTCTCATCGATGTTTCTAACTCTATCCCTTTCAATTCTTCTCTCTGTAAAAAAAAATCAATAAAATATGTTTTTTTTAAAAACAAAACACCCCAATGGCTCTCAGGGAGGCCTTAGCTCTGTGGTATTACTGTCCTTGATCCCAGAGAAAGAAATAAGGATGTTAGTGAGAAATAGAATAGCTTTCACATACAGGAAATAAAACTGGTTAGCCAGGCACAACAGCGTAACTTAGGCCAGGAAAACACTACTGCTTCCGCTAATCAGGCAACGCGTTTTCCACGCTGACGGGCATAAGACCATCGGCCTGCGTGGACCTCATTCTTGCAACAAAGAGGGAGGGAGAGAACTTTACACTGGCAATATTTTAAAAATCAAACAACAAAAATGAGGCCACTCACTGACTCCAAAGCCAAAAGCCAGTCAGAAGGCCTTAAGATGCCTTTGTTTGAACAAGAAAGGAAATGGTTTTACTTAGAAACTCATGGAGCATCTGCTTTTCTGTAAACACGCAGATGACATCGAAGGAAGAATAGGCCCATCGCAAGCCGAACTGCATGAAGCAATCCGCTTGGCGTTTGCTTTTCAGATCTGGGAGGAACAACAAAACCCACAAACGTTACAGCTCAACATCTTTGCAGCATCTGTGAGAGCGAGCTAACGCTGACAAGCAGAAATCCAAGCCATGCTGTTTTAATTTTTTCCCTAATAATCCTTGGGTTTAAGTGAATAAAAGATATGACTTCCAATTTTCATTTCCTTTTAAAATATTTAAATCCTGCAGCCCCTGCTATTAGCAGGAAACAAACCAGGATGCTGGCTGTCCAAGTGGCTTCTCTGCTGCCCCCTTCTGCCCAAACAGGACATGCGCAGCAGGGTCCCAGATGCCAAAACCCTCTCTCAGCCAGGTGAACAGAAGGCAAAAGCCAGACTGGCATCCAGACTTGATTATCTCATTTTGTTAAAGGAGTTTTTCATTTTGCAACAGAAATCCTTTCCTGTTCACCCTGAAATCTGGCCCCCGTGTCAGGCTATGCAAACCCAGGGATGGCGGGGAAGGGCACCCACCCCTTCTTATGCTGCTAAGTGGGAAGCATGTTGTCATGCGTGCAGCCACCACTCCAGGCACATTTACCCTGCAAGCATCTCTGCTTTAAAACATGGTTCCCTTTATTCCTGAAAAACAATGAAATAATATTGTTCCTTAGTGCCAGCCAAAAATGTGCACATTCTCAAGAAATAGAACATTTCCAGCATTCTACAAAACCTATGTGTCCTTCCCTGTCGTATTCTCCCTCTTCCCAGAAATCACCACTATCTGGACTGCATGATAATTACTTTTCATTTTTCTTTGTAATTAAAATGCACATATTGAAGTGTATCTCTGACCAGTATAGTCATTTTGCTCATTCCTCACAATTTTTAACTGTGGTAAAGACACATAATATACAAATTTCCATCTTGATTACTTTTAAGTGCACAGCTCCATAGTAATAGATACATTCACATTGTTGTGCAACAGCGCTCCAGAATTTTTCATCTTGCAAAATGAAATTTTACACCCACTAAACAACTCCCATATCCCCCTTCACTTCCCTTGGTACCCATCATACTTTCTGTTTCTTCAAGTGAGTGAAATCATCTAATATTTGTCTTTTTGCAACTAGCTTATTTCTCACATACCATAATGTCCCCAAGTTACAGCTATGGTGTCAAATGTGTCAGAGTTTTCTTCCTTTTTAAGGCCAAACAATATCCCTTTTAATAAATATATCACATGTTAAAAAAAAATGTGCACATTCTCTCTGTTTCAAGACTTCTTTCTGTTAAGAACGGTAAGCAAATGGCTATAATGCCATGAACATTGCTGTACTCTTTCATGGCGCTATCACCACAATGTAGGATAAACGATGTAAGTTCCTGGGAGTTGAATAACAGTGCCTGAATACTGATAGGAACTCTTTTTAAAAATATATATATATATATTATTGATTTTTTTACAGAGAGGAAGAGAGAGGGATAGAGAGTTAGAAACATCGATGAGAGAGAATCATCGATCAGCTGCCTCCTGCACAGTCCCTACTGGGGATGTGCCCGCAACCAAGGTACATGCCCTTGACTGGAATTGAACTTGGGACCTTTCAGTCCACAGGTCAATGCTCTATCCACTGAACCAAACCGGTTTCAGCTGGTAGGAACTCTTAAAGAAAGGGAGTGCATGCACAGTGCGTGGTTCTGAAAATGCCTGTTATTATCAGTAACCAAGTACATAAACCCAGAGCACTATAACATTTTACAAATAATTATTTTAAATATAAAATAGAGGAGAAATTTAAGGGGGAAAGCTGAACGGAACTCCGCCCTCTAATTTATTTTTCCAAAATTCAAATGTTAGACAAAAAGTAAAAATGGAGGCAGAAGACATCCTAAGTGCTACCCAGAAGGCAGCAATGATCATAAGAGCTGATGATGAAGTTTTTTCCCCAAGTAGAGGCTCCTCCACTAGATTAAATCACAGGAAGTACAATTCCACTCCATCCTGTGTCTCAGAGGCACTGACGGCTCACGGAGACACCCTGGGAGCCTGTCACACCCCCTCTGGAGCTTTCCGTGCGGACATCACGTGGACATGGCCCACTGCAGCCAGGGGTCCCTGAGTCAGGCCGGAGCTCTGACATAGGTCACCTGAAGAGCCTCAGGGATGGGAAACACACAGAAACAAATGGGAGCACCTGTCTGTTACTTTCCTGCTGGTTTCAAACCCACTGCCCCCACCCCACCCTGCAACTCCTCCCTCCCCCTCTAGGGAAACCCCTAAAACCAAAACCACCCCCCGACCCTGCCCTGCAATCCTCCCTCCCCCTCCAGGGAAACCCCTATAAACCCAAATCCAATGACACCCCTCTGGTGACAGAGAGAACCAGTTACTCTCAACACCCCTTCTTTTTCCTTTACTTTTTTTAAAAAAAGGCTGCTAAATAGAAGTCTTGTGTGAAGTCAGGGGAGCTTACTCCCAGGCACGAGGTGGGCGCCTCTGCCTTCTTCCTCAGACAGAAGCAATGGCCGGCTGCAGCAGCCACTCTGACCTGAGGACCTCCATGACGGAAGCCCAGCACTGTGGCCAGCAGACAGAGGGCGCTGATCCTCCCAGGGCTTTTCAGAGGCTCCTCCCAGCCCAGCACCTGCCTCCAGGCTGCCTTACGTGAACAGACAACGCCTGGGCTTGCAGCACTGGCCAGGCCGGTTTCTTGCAGCTAACTGCCAGTGTTCACTCACACACTCCCTCACGCCAGTGCTCACTCACACACTCCCTCACGCCAGTGCTCACTCACACACTCCCTCACGCCGGTGCTCACTCACACACTCCCTCACGTCGGTGCTCACTCACACACTCCCTTCACCAGTGCTCACTCACACACACCCTCATACCAGTGCTCACTCACACACTCCCTCACACCAGTGCTCACTCACACACTCACTCCCTCACACCGGTGCTCACTCGCACACTCCCTCACGCCAGTGCTCACTCACATCCCTCACGCCGGTGCTCACTCACACACTCCCTCACGCCGGTGCTCACTCACACACTCCCTCACGCCGGTGCTCACTCACACTCTCCCTCATGCCAGTGCTCACTCACACACTCCCTCACCAGTGCTCACACACACTCACACCAGTGCTCACTCACACACACACTCCCTCACACCGGTGCTCACTCACACACTCCCTCACGCCGGTGCTCACTCACACACTCCCTCACGCCGGTGCTCACTCACACACTCCCTCACGCCGGTGCTCACTCACACACTCCCTCACGCCTGTGCTCACTCACACACTCCCTCACGCCTGTGCTCACTCACACACTCACTCATCAGTGCTCACTCACACACTCCCTCACGCTGGTGCTCACTCACACACTCCCTCACACCGGTGCTCACTCACACACTCCCTCACGCCGGTGCTCACTCACACACTCCCTCACACAAGTGCTCACTCACACACTCACTCTGGACCATCTCTGTGCCGCCCGCCAGACGTACCAAACCCTGCTGCCTCTCCCGTCATCTCCTGACACACAGGTCACCGCTTCTTCTGGGAAAGCTATTCCCCATCTCGCTCTAATTTCCATCGGCCAGAGCCTCTGCCCACCCAACCACTCCCGGCTCCCAAGTCCCCTGTCCACTCCGTGTGGTCCTGTGGCCTCCATTCCCCAGGCCGAGGGCCCCGTCTCTCCGCCCCCTCCACCATCACCCCATCCTCAGCTCTGGTCGCCAGGCCTGCATCACCTGTTCAGGTAGGTGTCTGTCCTCCAAGCCTGAGCTCCGGAGAGCAGGGAGAGTGCCACGCTCACCTCCCCCCTCTCCAATCGGGCACAGTGCCCGCTTCCTGTCCGGGACTGAACGGCCAACATCCTGATGGATAAACAAAGGGTCGCAGGCCAGCCGAGCTCCAATGGGACTTGTTCTGTGAAGTCATCACCCTCAGCCCAACCTCTCCCTCCCGTGTGCTTCCAGAACAGTCTGTGCGTCCACTAAACAACGTACCGGGTGAGCGAGCTATCTACCCCTGGGCCTCCCCTGCTAGCCTGGGAGACGCTGGACGTTTTGAAACCTCTCCCATTTTGCCAAGGACAGCTGCTTTCCTAATTATTATTCATGTTAACTGCAGTCTTTTAAAAAGGAAACAATACAAAGTTCATCTAAAATCAATAGAGGCTGGTCTGAGATACAATGCACTTTTGCGTCTCAAAATTGAATTTTCAGTTTATTCCCAGACAAGCAACATTATTGATTATTTTTCTTTCATGTCTTAAGCTAGCAGCTAATGCCAGAGCTTTAAAGAAGGAGCAAGACTTGTTCCGTGGGGCAGTGACTGCTGCGGGAAGCGGCCCCCACATCAGTGACGTCATTCTGGATGGAAGCACCCCGTTAAGGATAGCGTCTGGGGACAGCACCCACCTCACTATTTTACTGAGTCAAGTAGACACAGTATGAAGATTCTATCCATGTCTGTCTCCATCACATGCACCCACACATGCTTACGGAGGGTGTCCATATATGACGATGCTAAGAGTTTTGAAAACTACTCTTGCTGCCAAATGATACATTGCTAAAGCTCCAATCATCTGTCATGTTTCAAAAAGGATTCACTAAATATTAATGCTGTTGCATGTTAATAAAATAGCAGCAATTGCCAAGTGATTTTCAAAAACGTACCAACTCATTAAAGAAAACCACTGCACACTTGCCTAGAGGGCCTGTCTCCCTGAACTGCCAGCTGTTTGCCCGGAGCCCTCGGGGTTCAGCTCCTCCCTCTACCCCTCCCTCCATCACACAGCTGGAGCTCGGGCAGTTTGTGTGGGGACCAGGCTGACTCAGTGATGGCCCCCTCTATCCAGGACTATGGTTTATCTGTCCCAAAAGCACAATGTGGGGTACAGCCATTATGAGCTATTGGCAAACCCCATGGCTCCCAAGGAAGCAGACTTTTAATCCACAGGTCATGGAACGTATTTAAAGGACTTTTACTTTGATTTCCAGGGACATCCTCTCTCTAACAGCCTGAAGCTCAATGAAAGAGGGAGATTAAAGGAAAGATAAGAGACTGTCCTTGACAAGGACTTCTTTCTTCCCCTGGCTCTCACCGAAAGCTGAGTAACCTTCAACTAGGAAGTTCCAAACCACAGAGCCTGCCATTCTAAGGAGCAGCCCCTGCCAGGGGCCTGGGCTGCAGGTGACAGAAGAGATGCAGAAGAAACAGCTTCACGAGGCAGCCTTCCGGCCCAAAGAGAAGAGGGGCCAGGGGGGCGGCAGCACAGCCCCTCTGTGCTGTGAATGCTGCCTTTCCTGGAACTGAAGCTGCAAAACTTACACAAGAAAGTAAAGCAAATGCAGCTGGTTTTAAAAAACGGAAGCTACTGAGAATTGCATTGCATGCTTTTATTGTTTCGTATGGATAGTATAGTAGTCCAAAAGACCAAATTATAGCATCACACAGAAATGCATGCTTTCAGATTTTCCAATGATTTTCCTGAGAAGCGTTTGATTTCACGGAGGAACTATCAGTTACCAAAGTGGCAGCATCCCCCCTCCCCCCCATCCTCCCCACCCCCCGCACCTGAGGCCAGAAAGTTCTCCTACAGTCAGCCCTCCTACACATGCTTCCTGCTTGCTGCCTCCCCATCCCTGTCACCTCCTGTCGCCCCGTTCGTCTGCAAGTATGTTCCATTCCTTCCTTTTCAATTCTTCCCACTTAAGATCCTTTTCAGGATGAAATTTTTATTTGTCTCTGTATATACCTCACTCCTGAGGCTTAATACCTTACTTTGGTATAACAGTTAATAAACAATTGTTGAGCCCTGACTGGTTTGGCTCAGTGGCTAGAGCGTCGGCCTGCAGACTGAAAGATCCCAGGTTCGATTCCAGTCAAAGGCATGTACCTTGGTTGCAGGCACATCCCCAGTAGGGGGTGTGCAGGAGGCGGCTGATTGATGTTTCTCTCTCATCAATGTTTCTAGCTCTCTATCCCTCTCCCTTCCTCTCTGAAAAAAAATCAATTATATATATATATATATATATGTGTGTGTGTGTGTGTGTGTGTGTGTGTAACTTAAGTTCCTAAAAATACAACTCTCACATTTACTCTTATCTTAGGGATATATACCGACTCCTCACACCACGTTAGAGAAGGGTCCACCGTACCCACATGGTAAATGTGGTCATCACACTGCATCTGACAGGCTTCTGTGACCAAGAAACCAGGGCTTTCTAGAATCAAGTCTTTCAAATATCGCTTGCTTCTAGTATAGACAGACAAAAAACAGAGTAACAACAAAAAAATAATAATAAAGCAAATCTTTAAAAAATGAGTATTAAGGGAGCTAGCACTGAGCATACAACACCACTGCAGAGTCAGAGGAAAGGAACATCCTGATGGAGTGGTGATTTACCGGGAAGACCTGGTGGAAAGCGAAGAGGAATAAAGGAAAGAGAGCAGCAGAGGAGAACAGCTTTGTCAGAAAGGCCATCCAGAAGACGTCCAGTCTAATTAGCATATTACCCATTTATTAGCATGGATTATTAAGGTTAAATTTTGTTACTATTAAATATTAATTTGTTGTTATTATTATTAAGTTGCACTACAAGTGGTAAGGGCGCAAATGTAAACACAAAGCACAACCCTTTTCAGTATAATTAATAATTTTAACAATCAAATGCCTTCAAGTCTGTTCACATGTCATCCTTCAAATAAGACCTGCAGTGACTCCTTAATTAAAACTGCATTTGCTCCGGAATCCTGCATACACAATCCTTTAATGATGCTCAATTTGGTCCCACAGCTCTGACCTATCTCTCGAATGCCAAATAACGTATTTGTTATTGATTCCCTAATACTAGGAACCTTTGCCTGTTTTGTTTGCTTTATATTCCAGCATTTAGAACAGATCCTGGAGCAAAACAGATGACCGATATGTATTTGTGGGAAGAATGAATAATAGTACCTACCACAGACTGAATATTTATGTGCCAGAAGCACTGTTAAGTGCTTTCCCTGAAAGACCTGATGTACGCCTTACTCAAGTAGCCTGGGAGGCAAAGATCACTCCTCTCCCTTTTACAGATGAGCAAACTGGAATTTAGAGAAGTGAAGAAAGCTGTTCAATATGGTGTGGTGAGGAGCGGAGCCAGCATCCCCGTCCAGCCCGGGCAGCTCGAGGCCTAGCCCATGGCCAGCACAGTGGACGTGAGCCCAGCAAGACACTGCCCTCTGCCTTCAGGGGTGAGAGGCTCTAGATTAGTCAGTCCCAATGTTGACCCCATTTTTGGTCACCAGAGCCCTCCGTAAAATATGCAAGATGGAAAGCTCTGCTCTAATGCACCGGTATGTCTTAACATCTCACTTTTGTAGTCATGAAAGCTTTAATAGGTAATGGTTGAATTATCACTTTTAAAACAAAGATTTCATATAAACATTCATTGAGGTGAAAAGAAATGCATACATTGAATGCAGTAAAAATGAGAATTAGGAATAAGCAGAGCACGGTGGATCTCAATGTCCAAGAGTGACATGTTATGTTTTCTCATTCGGGGCCACTCTCTTTGCGGGACTAACCTTTTGACATTCGGTGCTATTACCTTTCAGCTCACAGCACAGCCATGATCTGCTTCAAGGTCACTATTCAAACCAGACCAAAGCAAACAATGCCAGTTTGCAGCTATGACTTCGCTGTTTAATCAAACCTGAATGAAGAGCTTGTGCACGTGAGAAAAGGGAGCTGGAGGTAACGTGGGAGGATGCATCTCTTCACAGCAATTTCTCATGGAGGCTGAAGAAGTTCTGCACACATTTCTTTCCCTTTTTAAGACTGAGATGGAGCTAACTTCACAGCACGTGTTAGCTGGCAAGGTCAAGACAGTACTAATTAAATTCTTGACATATAAACAATCATGACCCAGAGCAGAAAAACGCTTCTTTGAATTATCTCATTGGTTCTTAAAGCAAAGTTCTGGTAAGTCAAAGATAATTTTATCTTTGTCTGCTTCCCATGTAGAAGCACAGAGAATAGAGTGATCAAGAGCATCAAGTGACGCCATAATTCCAGGGTGAATTTCTGGAATTCCAGAAAGAGGGGAAAAAAAAAAAAAAAAAAAAAAAAAAAGGAATTGTCCCCAAGAAAATAGGTTCTCCAGAAGCAGGTCACCTTCAGAGTGACCTGTGTGTTTTCGTTTTCCATCACACTAGTGAGTGGGTGGAGCTCATCACTTTGAGAAGCTACAATTTAGGATCAAGGCTTTAATGCTTAAAACAGATAAGTTATCACCAGAAATACTTAGGCTTGTCCATCCTTCATGGGGTCAGTTCCTAGATCTCCAGACCTTCGGTGTTATGAACAGAGGTAGAATTTTCTGAAATTGAGCTCCTATTCACAAATACTACCCCCATTCAATACTGCAGAAAAACTCGAATTTTACATTACAAAACAGATAACTCAGAGGGACTGCCTCCTGTAGAAGACCAATTCAGGCTAAAAACTACTGGTTCTTATAGTGATTGCCTTTTGAAAATTCAAAACTGCTTCACTCACAGAAAATCACACCCTATATTTACTGCTTAAAAAGAGGCTAGAAACCTTAAGTGAAAGCAGTGCTTTTTCCCCCCAAAAAATCCAATTTTATTCTCCCACGTTCCTGAGGATTCCCATCTCTTCCTAATCACACAAAAAAAATAAATAAATAAAATAAAATAAAATAAACAAAACAAAAACAAAAAAAAACGCTGTTTGGATTAACAGCAATAGTCACCTGCCGCTCGCTGCAGTTCAGATGTTCTGGCCTTTTTGAAAGAGACCAGCTTTGCATTTCCGTATCTCCTGCCTGAACTATTGCAAGCATTGACAGTTAGATTCCTTCTCTCCAGTCCTTTGACTTTCTAATCTGTCTTTGGCACTATTAGCAGAAGCATCTTCCTAAATCATCATAATTGTGGTATTCGCCTGTTTCAAATCTTTAAACAGCTCCCTATTTACTACAGATTGAAGGTCTACCTTCATCCCAGAGCATTCAAGAAACCCCACAATCAAAACTCGTCTCACCTACCCAGTTCCCTGTATCACAACAAGCTCAACACACCTTGGGCTCCAACTCAGAGTACACCAAGACTACGGTGACCAGATCGTCCAGGTGTTGGTGAAACAGTCCTGATTTCTAACAAATTTTCCCAAGTCCTTCAGCATTTAAAAAAAAAAAAAAAGTCCCGATTTTTGGAAAGATTGAAAACATTGGACGCGGGAAAAATTGTTAGAAATCAGGACTGTCCCGCCTACACCTGGACGATCTGGTCACCTTAACCAAGACCTTTCATGCATTTGCATGTTACTCACATGGCTTCCTTATCCCTCCACCTGTCTGCCACTGAAATTTACCATCAACCTTATTCGGCATGTATTCTACTTTCCTCATGACAATGTTCTGGATCCTCAGAGTCATAATTACTTGTTTCTTCCTTTGCATACCCACTACAGAGGTTTTTTGGTTTTTGGTGTTTTTTTTACAGAGAGGAAGGGAGAGGGATAGAGAGTTAGAAGCATCAACGAGAGAGAAACATTGATCAGCTGCCTCCTGCACACTCACCAATGGGGATGTGCCCGCAACCAAGGTACATGCCCTTGACCGGAATCGAACCTGGGACCTTTCAGTCTGCAGGCCGATACTCTATCCACTGAGCCAAACCGGTTTTGGCCACCATAGAGGTTTTGTCTCGATTCATATTACAGTTGGTTTTCTCATGATTAGTATTACAGATGGTTGCCTACATTGCCCCCTTTCCTGTTAAATGAGATCCTATCTTCTTTCACTCCAGATTACCAGAAATACCTAACCAACAACTCTGTATATGGTGGTTGCACATTAATGTTTCTGAATAAAAGAATGAATGCCTCAGGCAATCGCCCAACCAATCAGTAAGAAGGAGAAAAGGTAAAGCTCTAAGTCAAAGACAGGACTTGAGACCTGCACTTACACATCATCACCATCGGTTTTTCAGGGTACAAGATAAACATGCCAAAATTAAGTAAATGTATGCATGTGTATGTTTGTCTGCAAGAACACATAGACATACACAATTTTAACTCACTATCATTTATAATTTCTCAAAAATGAAATGCTTAGTTACAAATCTAACAAACCATATGTAGGACTTATACACTGAAAACTACAAAATGCTGATAAAAAGAAATCACAGAAGATGTAAAATAATGTTTTTGAATTGGAAGACTTAACATAGTAAAAAGATAAATTATCCTCATATTGACATACAGGCTTAATGTAATTACCATCCAATTCCCAGTAAGAATTTTTGTAGATATACACAAGATTAATTTAAAATTTATTTGGAAAGGTCATCAAACTTGGATAGCTAAGAAAGCCATGAAAAGAATAAAGAGAGAAGTGTTGTTCTACCTGATTTAAGACATTACATAGTGGCAGTGATCCAATCTGTGTGATACTGGCAGAGGGCAGACACATAGATCAGTGGAAGAGACTAGAGAGTCCAGAAATAATAAAATCTTTGGGATCTAGGATCAGGCAAAGAGTTCTTAGACTCAACACCCAAAAGCACCTACTGATAAACTGAACTTCTTCAGATTAAAAAAAAAACAAAAAAAACTGCTCTTCAAAAAAATTAAAAGAGGATGAAAATACAAATTACAGACGAGGAGAAACTGAGTTCAAACCATGTATCTGATGAAGGAATAGAATTTAGAATGCATAAAGAACTCTCAATACACAACAGTTTAAACAACTGAACATTGACTCAATGCAGAATAGGTAACTTTCCCAAAACATGTCATTTAAATCAGCGGATATGACATGACTGAGGGGGAAGCAGAACATCTGACCAGTCTGCTCCTACTGGAAATGTCAATGGGTCCCAGTCCCACTCTGAGGAGAGGGGGGGTATGCCTTCCACAGCCAAGTTCCAAGCAGTAGCTCCCCTTTATGTGGGACCTAAAGCCTTTAATGGTACCAAACACTAGACTAGTACATACTCTGTCTTTTCCTCTACATACACAGTCTTTCACTCGGCATGTTACAGCTTCTGGTGGCTTATCTGAGCTGCCAGCATCACTCCTCTTGAGCTTTGGGGCCCCTCGGAGGTGAAGTGAGGGTGACGTGAACACCAGCACTGAGATGCCACAGCGGTCGGTCTGCTGACCAGGACAGCTCCGTGGCACCGGGAGACGCTGGCCAAAGGGATGGTTCACGTCTCAGGCAGGATGGCACCAAATGCCAGCGCGCTACTCAGCACAGCACCCAGTTTAAACCTTTCCGTTGTTTATTCCGTGGACTGTCCATTGGATATTTTGGACCATGGGTACCTGAAGCCCGTGTGGAAAACTGCAGATCAGGGGAACAACTGCACTTGACTAAATAGAGAAGCTAGAAAGAGCTTGTCTTGGTGGTTATTGTTTTTAACAAAAGAGCAAAATAAGTATCTTCAAATGGCGTGAATGTTACTAAACCTGCTGCCTAATTATAATAGCCCACTCTCCTTTCAATAGTTTTACTCAATAGTTTTAATTTTGTTTTATTTGTTGAGAATTTATGTGAAAAGAAGGGCTTGTTACAATGGCTTGTTTCATCTGAAACCATGATTCTTGATTCGTCATTACTGTCAACTAGTAATGGGCGGAGAAGTGTCTACTGGCAGATAGGGAGCAGCAGGATAAAAAACCTTCCTAAATAAATTACAACTTTCTCTTTCATGAACATAAAAAAAAAAAAAAGCAGCAAAGAGAGCGAGCACAAAAAAACTTTAACTGCTTTTAAAATAACACTCCAAATAGTTGCCTAGTTTAATAACAGCCACAGCTGAATTAGCAATTGACACTGCTGGGGCTATAATTATTATAATTAAAATTATACTCTGACTTCAGTTTTCATTTTTAACTCCATAATTAAACCATTGCCATCCATAGGCTGTAAAAGTACTTCAGAAGGAACATATTATTTTTATGATAAACCATTTGAAAAGGCATGATATCTGGACCAGAAGAACCCATTTCCATACACAGCCAAAGGCAGCCTGCAGAATCCCAAAAACCTTCAGATGACATGACATTTTAATCTTCCTTTACAAACCCCATCTCCCACCCGGTGTCATAAGCACGTCCACACGCTTAGTCACTGGCTGTGTAACATTAAGAAAGACATTTCTATTTCTTTGGCTTTCCTTCTAGAAGGGGCATATGACTGACATTTCAAGAGGAATAGCCTTTATTTGAAAATATTTTCATTCTATAACCTCACATTACATCACCTCTAGGATTAGATTATGCATTATTAAATATAAAGCTGTCCGAATCATTTTTGTCCACTTATGCAAATAGGAAAGAGAACTATATGAGAAAAAAGAAAAGGGTTCTCAAACCTAGCAGTGCTCACCGACAGCACTTGAGGTAAGTTAGATAAGAGCCACTGGCCTGGTTTCCCCATGGTTCCTGTCCTGATATCTGGGAGGAGTTTCTCTTGTTCCAAAATATCCTCTCAACGTAGTTCCAATAGCTCGGAAGTAACAACCACTTACATAAAGCTTAGAGCTCAGGCCAGCTCATCAATACCAGCATGTGGACATTCCTTGGTTTATGGTTACGATCCTGCAACAGCATGAAAACCAGTGAGCCACATGAAGAGCAGGCCTTCATTGTCAGTTTGACATCCATTGTCACTTCCACAAGCAGAGGGCCCTCAGCTCAGGTCCGGAAGCTGAAAGGCAGGCTGCAGACCCCTCCTGGAGGAGTCCGGGGAGTCCGCACACATGGATCTCCTGTGGCCTCCAGTGCTGCTCTGAGGACATGTTTCCTGTGACATTTACTCAGCACTTGTAGAGAGGAAACACTGGCATGTGATGGCCAAGAAACGTTGCAAGAAGGGGTGAGAGGGAAGCAGGACCTTGAGAATCCCGAGGAGCCAGAGGAAGATGACGGGAGAAGAAGGCGGGTGAAGAGCAGTCGTTGCACCTTGGGCAGAGTGGACACCCCACCCAGGGGCAATGTGGAGAAAGGCATGCAGTTTATTGAATGAATAAGTGAGCGAATGAATGAATGAATGAATGAACAAATGAGCCCATAAAGCTTAACAGAAGAACCAATGACCAGCTGAAATCAGTTTGGCTCAGTGGATAGAGTGCCGGCCTGTGGACTGAAAGGTCCCAGGTTCGATTCTGGTTAAGGGCATGTACCTTGGTTGCGGGCACATCCCCAGTGGGGGGTGTGCAAGAGCAGCTGATTGATGATTCTCTCTCATCAATGTTTCTAACTCTCTATCCCTCTCTCTTCCTCTCTGTAAAAAAATCAATAAAATATATATATCATTTTTTTTAAAAAAAAGAAGAAGAAACAATGACCAAATAAAAGAGTGAAGATGTGATGGAATGAGCTTATGAAGGATGAGGCTGACGGAAGCAGGCTGGAGCTCAGAGGCAGATAGCCCTACGTGCCAAGCAATGAGTTGGAATCCATCCTAAGGAACAGGAGGGAAAGGCAGCCCTTAGCCTTGTCCACGCAGAGTCTGCTCCACTGTGTGCACAGACCCGCCTACAGCAAGGAGAGCCACTGAACGGTTCCATCGCAATGACATCAGGGACTAAGGAGGCGAACCCGAAAGCAGCAGGTAAAACAGAAGCAACGGAAGCCTTACAGCATGTGTGACATGCGTAGCCACTGTTTTTGACTAGACACACACAGATAGATAAGTACATGATAACTAAAACTCTGGAATAAATGAAAGGAGATAAAATTCACAACCCCTGTTATTCACGCTTGTAAGGTATGTAATTCAGTGATTCTTAGTCTACACAACGTTGTGTGACCATCACCACTACTTAATTCCAGAACATTTCATCACCCCCAAAAAAGAAACTCCTGCACCTCACTTATTCAGAGTCATTCCTCATCCCCCTCCCTCCAGCCCATGAAATTAATAAGCTTTAATCTTTTTTAAAATTAATTTCTGTATTGATTAAGGGATCACATATTTGTCCTCAAACCCCCATTCCAGGCCCCCCCACACTCATGTCCCCACCCCCCTATTGTCCTTGACCACTGGTTAGGCTCATATGTGTGCATACATGTCCTTTGGTTGATCTCTCCCCTTTATCCCCACCCTCCCTCTGAGGTCCAACAGTCTGTCCCATGGCTCCTTATCTCTGGGTCTGCTCTTGTTCATCAGTCTATGGTGTTTACCATTTCCCCTAGATGAGTGAGATCATGTCCTACTGGAAATATAAGAATTGCATTGTCTCATTTTTGATTCTTATAAGCTTTAATCTTAACATGTATCTCTGCTTTTCTGTGTCTTCCCAAAGCGCCTGGTTGGAAACTTACTCCAGAAACACTGCCAAGTGCAGGGAGTATCCAAGAAGACAATTTGTCAACCCCCTTGATGTAGCATTTTCACGTTCATTTGGTAAGTAGCAATTTTCAGGGTTCATTACGTTTTTTAAAGTATCACTTGGTTTCCCAATGACAAAAGTTGAAGGTTTTTTTCTCCCCTAAAAGCTGTGGCCAGAGCAGAGGACAGTCAGAGTAGATGGGGCACAGCTAATCCCCGCTCCAGCAGCCACAGCCTTGGCGCGTAATTGATTTTCCCTCCGAGCCACAGAGTGGAACTGAAGCTCTGTCCACGGAAGCACAGGAATTCCTCTGCAGGTCCTGACAGATGGAAATAGCGGAGTATAAGTTTGGTTGATTTTTCTTCCATTTTAAGGTCAACTAAGAATATACCTTCATTAAATTTTGTATGTAATTCTGCTTTGGGGCTTGGTGATTGTTATGTGGTATCTGGCAGCATATTTTAGAATAAGTAAATCTCCAAATGTATTGTTATCATGGTTTATTATTATGCCAAATTTTGGGGGGGAAATCTCATGTGGTTTTATATGTTTACCTCACCTATCCCACACATATAAATACATTGTTTTCCTCTCTGTATTCTTTTTTAAATGTAAAGTAGCTTTATTTTAAAAGATATTCCTCAAGTGAATGCAATAAAGCTAAACAACAATGACATATGAGCTGCACTCATGTTTCCTCTATGAATCCGGACCAAGAGAAGGAGTTTACAAAAAGGATAGATGCTATACAGTCTCGCCACACCCCAGGACCAGCACATCTTTATTCATCTCCAACATCTCCACACACCTTCACACACCTCCTCACACCTCCACACACATCCACACACCTCTACACACATCCACACACCTCCACACACCTCCTCACACCAACTCACACCTCCTCACATCCCCACACACCCCCTCACACCTCCACACACCTCTTCATGCCTCCACACACTTCCACACACCTCCTCACACCTCCACACACCACCACACACCTCCTCACACCTCCACACACCTCCACACACCTCCACACACCTCCACACACCACCACACACCTCCTCAAACATCCTCACACCTCCACAGACTTCCTCACACCTCCATATACCACACACCTCATCACGCCTCCTTACACCTCCACAGACCTCCTCACACCACCACACACCACCACACACCTCCTCACGCCTCCACACACCACCACACACCTCTACACACCTCCACACACCACCTCACACCTCCACACACCTCCACACACCTCCACACACCTCCTCACACCTCCTCACATCCCCACACACCCCCTAACGCCTCCACACGCCTCCTCACACGCCTCCTCACACCTCCCCACACCTCCCCACACCTCCTCACGCCTCCACACACCTCCTCACACCTCCACACACCTCTACACACCTCCACACACCACCTCACACATCCACACACCTCCACACACCTCCACACACCTCCTCACACCTCCACACACCTCCACACACCTCCTCACGCCTCCACACATCTCCTCACACCTCCACACACCTCCTCACACCTCCACACACCTCCACACACCTCCTCACGCCTCCACACATCTCCTCACACCTCCACACACCTCCTCACACCTCCACACACCTCCACACACCTCCTCACGCCTCCCCACACCTCCTCACGCCTCCACACACCTCCTCACACCTCCACACACCTCTACACACCTCCACACACCACCTCACACATCCACACACCTCCACACACCTCCACACACCTCCTCACACCTCCACACACCTCCACACACCTCCTCACGCCTCCACACATCTCCTCACACCTCCACACACCTCCTCACACCTCCACACACCACCACACACCTCCTCACACCTCCTCACATCCCCACACACCCCCTAACGCCTCCACACGCCTCCTCACACGCCTCCTCACACCTCCACACATCTCCTCACACCTCCACACACCTCTACACACCTCCACACACCACCTCACACATCCACACACCTCCACACACCTCCTCACACCTCCACACACCACCACACACCTCCTCACGCCTCCTCACATCCCCACACACCCCCTAACGCCTCCACACGCCTCCTCACACGCCTCCTCACGCCTCCACACACCTCCTCACACCTCCTCACATCCCCACACACCTCCTCACACCTCCACACACCTCCTCACACCTCCACACACCTCCACACACCTCCTCACGCCTCCACACATCTCCTCACACCTCCACACACCTCCTCACACCTCCACACACCTCCACACACCTCCTCACGCCTCCCCACACCTCCTCACGCCTCCACACACCTCCTCACACCTCCACACACCTCTACACACCTCCACACACCACCTCACACATCCACACACCTCCACACACCTCCACACACCTCCTCACACCTCCACACACCTCCACACACCTCCTCACGCCTCCACACATCTCCTCACACCTCCACACACCTCCTCACACCTCCACACACCACCACACACCTCCTCACACCTCCTCACATCCCCACACACCCCCTAACGCCTCCACACGCCTCCTCACACGCCTCCTCACACCTCCACACATCTCCTCACACCTCCACACACCTCTACACACCTCCACACACCACCTCACACATCCACACACCTCCACACACCTCCTCACACCTCCACACACCACCACACACCTCCTCACGCCTCCTCACATCCCCACACACCCCCTAACGCCTCCACACGCCTCCTCACACGCCTCCTCACGCCTCCACACACCTCCTCACACCTCCTCACATCCCCACACACCTCCACACACCTCCTCACACCTTACGCCTCCACACACCTCCTCACGCCTCCACACACCTCCACACACCTCCTCACACCTCCCCACAACTCCACAGACCTCCACAGACTTCCTCACACCTCCATACACCACACACCTCCTCACGCCTCCTCGTACCTCCACTGACCTCCACACACTACCACACACCACCACACACCTCCTCACGCCTCCACACACCACCACACACCTCCTCACGCCTCCACACACCACCACACACCTCCACACACCTCCTCACTCCTTCACACACACCCTCACACCTGCTCACACCTTCACACACCTCCTCACGCCTCCTCACAACTCCACACACCTCCTTACACCTCCTCACACCTCCACACAGCTACACACACCTCCTCACACCTCCTCACACCTCCACACACCTCCTCACACCTCCACAGGCCACTTACAGAAAGCACTGCCAGCATGAAGCAATGGTTTTAATGATATTCAGCCCAAAGCACAACACATAAAGAATAGGTTTTGGGCAGTCCACCCTGTTCTAGCAACTATTTTTTAAATCTGTTTTCTTTTTTAAAAGTTAAAAGTCTTCTCGAGTGCCTGAATCGCTTTGAATTGTTCTCTATCAGCACATGAACAAATCCTTTCTCCAGTGCTCTACCTGCTGGGCACAACCTAACAGTCCCTTCAGCTCCTCTCACCAGCCCGGATGTGGCAGGGCTGCGGGGGGCTGAGACAACAGAGACTGGGGGTGGGTGCGAGGGTGGCCTTGACTGGCCCAGCAGCCACCAGGCCCCAGCCTGCGCCATGCAGAGGAGAAAGGTCCGTCTTCTCCCGTCACAAAACCTGAGCCCCAGGGATCTGCCATCAATAATGCATGAGCAGCAGAACACGCTGCAATCAATAAGGAGGAATGTCAAAACTCACAGCAGGTTCAAGAGGGCTGATTGGGTGTTATATTAATATCTGATTAAACTTTCAGGGAAAATTTAATTTTTCATAGACCACAGACCTAAAATTAACCTTTTAACCTTATGTTTATAAAGGATCTTTCCCAAGGGAACGAAAAATATCTAAAAACCACTTCTAACGAAAGCAGGAGGTAACGTGAGTGGTATTTCAACACCGAGGAGCCTGGCCCGAGATCACACACAAAACAGAACCGGACTCAGCATGTGTCACACTCACCTATAACGTTCTTAATTAGATTACTGTGCCTCACACCCACCTAAACGTTCTTAGATTATTGTCATGACTTCCATGAGTATTTTCAAGACTGTATGTAGAGGCCTGAAAACACGCTCTTATTTTTCAACTGCCAATCCCATGACACGTGAGGAAAGGAGGATGCAAAACCTTCGCCAATTCCTCCTTTTGAGTAAGGCCCCTTGTCCTTCAGCAGCAAAACCATCAAACGCAGGCCGTACGCATTAGAGAGGCCTAACTGAAACAGATTTGTTAAACAAAAACAGTAAATTCTGATTTTATGTTTGCCCACCTATGCCTTTCAATTCGAAGTTCTTATTTTGTCCAGTGTTGCATAGACAATCTGAAAAGGTCAGCCATGGGGGCTTATAGGGGACCTTAACTAGGGGCTGGTCTCCCCAGTTGTGTGTATCCCAGCTGATGCTTAAAGGAACTGACCTCCTCAGCACATCCTGAGGGGAGGGGCGCCGGACACACTGCTGGAGAGAGAGGAGCAGCTAATCCAGGCTTTAACCAAAGGTGGAGAATGCGCGCGCCCCCCTCCCCCACAGACACCACAGACATGGAAGCTTCCAGATGCTCATTCCTCAGTGAAGCACTACCCTCTCACAAAGCCCTGCTCGCTTTTCATTACTTATTGGTTGATCAGAACACCAATAAAACAGGAGGGGGGATAAATCATCCTGTGATTACATGAGGATAATAGATAAAGGAGTAGCCACCGCCTAGAGGTACAAACACTCTCGCTAACGTGTGTTAACAGGCAAAAAAAGTAAGCCTGTTATAGTAACTGATTAAAGGAAATGCACTGAGTGGCCAGATTATGATGATCTCTGAACGCATACTAATCTGGCCACTCATTGCATACCCTACATAATAAAACTGTCCCATCAATCAGGAGTTTGACCAGCAGGCAGACTGGTCAATCACCCATGTCCAGGCTAGCTGGACCCCTCCCCCTGGCCAGGCTGGCTGGACCCCACCCATGCACGAATTCATGCACCGGGACTCTAATACACACACACACACACACACTGAGTGGCCAGATTATTATGTGTTCAGAGATCATAACAGTCTGGCCACTCAGTGTATAGTTGTAGTGCTTTTGACACACACACATTCCTAATTAGACTAATAGTGTAAAGGACGGGGACTGCGTGAAACCATCTCCCAAAAGGCTGAGGACAGTTGCCTTTGTCAGTATGCTTAGACATCTCCTTGTAGTATTGGCTACATAACAGCATTCCAAATAAGATCCCTTTATAAGACATTTTTAAAGAAAAAACATCAAAGCCGCCCTATGTGCATCGTCATAAATGTCAAATTAGTACAGTCTGATGACAGCGACCCCAGCCACTGTACTGCACAGGTGCCCGGTCCCTGGCCAGTCAGTCAGCACCACTGGTCTGCGCATCCAGAGGAAAGTCTAACTACCTGCCCCCACAGCGGGGCAGAGACTGAGGAGTGAAATGTGGATTTAATGCTGAAAAGGTAGCTCTGGCAACGTTTTCTGCACTTTCCAGTCAGGCATTTTCTTCCTACAGAGCAGCAGACAGCTAAAACCTGCTTCTAGACGCTCCTGAAAGATTTATGACTTCGGCAGGAAGAAAGGCTGAGATCCTCTTTCCCATTTGCCGGCTGTACCTACGCCACTCCTGAGCCCAGCAGGCTCGGCCCGGCGGTCCCTGCCCACGGCCTCCCTCAGGCTGCCCGGGGTGGCAGCGCCCGCAGGGCATCGCCGGAGATCTGAGGCTGTGGCTGGACATCCCGGGCATGGCTCCCTGAGAGAGACCAGCCTGAAATTCTAGCCCAGCCCCTTCTCGGTTCCATTTCTCTCCGGCCATCATTAAAAAAATAATGACTTTTTCCCATGGGAAGCTCCTTTGTAGGTTTGCAGTGGGGTCAGTTTGATTAAGCCATTATTATTAAACTACAGTTTTTAATAAAATCAATTTCACCATGCCATCCAAAGTCCTGCCTCTACCATTGGGTTAATTATGACCTAGAAGGAAGGAATAGCACACTTCCTTTTTCAAACACACACTGGGAAGCTGCTGCTTTATTCTTCCAATCCTGTAAGAATGGACAGAGCGCTACACCCTCCCTAACAATGAACTTCAAGAATCTGCCTTTATCTTTCTCAGTCTTTTCTCCAGTCAGAGACGCTGTTAATGACAGGAGCGTGCGGTAATTTATCAGCTGACACTGACTGGCCATCGATCCACTCCTTTCCATGGGCACCATTTCACAGCAGCAGCCATAGAGGCAGCCTCTGCATAACTAGGAACCTCCCCAGATACGGAAACTTAGAGATGAAAACAAGTGGACAGTCGAAACCGGTTTGGCTCAGTGGATAGGGCGTCAGCCTGCGAACTAAAAGATCCCAGGTTCAATTCCGGTCAAGGGCATGTGCCTTGGTTGTGAGAAAAAAAACCCAGTAGGGTGTGTGCAGGAGGCAGCTGATCGATGTTTCTCTCTCATCGATGTTTCTAGCTTTCTATCCCTCTCTTCCTCTCTGTAAAAACTCAGTAAGATACATTGAAAAAAATTTAAAAAAAAAAGAAAACAAGTGGACATAGTCGCCACACTGTCCCCACTTGGCTGAGGCCTGGGGACACTCCCCCGCCGTGCACACACAGGGCTCACGCTGAGAGCATGAAACCGGTACCTGGAGCACAAAACAGCCGAGCAGCAGCGAGGCCCCCACCTCCATAAGCATCACCAGCAGTGCCCGTGGCCGTGTGCGTCACAGACCGCATTGCCCACGACGTGCTCATTCCCAGAGGGGGCGAGTGCTTCATAAAACCGAGATGGAAACGGGGTGCTGGCCCCACGTCATTGCCAAGGCCGTAAGAGACACACAGATACTTCCCTTCCTGAAAGAGCCAGAGGGTCTGAGAGCAGTGACTGTTCCACAGGCTATGGCCAGGGGAGTGTGTGAGTGTGTGTGTGTGTGGGGGGGGGGGGGGGTGACCCCCGAGAGGGTCCGGCTTTCTCTTTTAGGAAACACATCCCATGAATATGCAAATGTACAAAATGGTTTAGGGAGTTCACTCCTTTTATAAAATGCCAGGCTCCATGGAAGTAAGAGTTTGAAATAGAAATGTCAATGAAATAAAGATTTGAAAGTGATTCCATTTTCAAATCAACACATTTCCATCCACCCACCTAGGACCTGGACGAAGTGAGAGCGGAGTTAGTCTCTACGCAGCAGCTGGGCTGGTAGATGTGACAGTGTCACTGAGGAAGCATCACACACAGACCAAGTGCCTGCGCTCTCCAGTCACAGCCCCATTCATTGACGTGTACAGTATGGTCTGCGCTCTCCAGTCACAATCCCATTGATTAACGTATACAGTATGGTCTGTGCTCTCCAGTCACAATCCCATTGATTAACGTATACAGTATGGTCTGCGCTCTCCAGTCACAATCCCATTGATTAACGTGTACAGTATGGTCTGTGCTCTCCCATCAGGGTCCCATTGATTAGCGTGTACAGTATGGTCTGTGCTCTCCCGTCAGGGTCCCATTGATTAACGTGTACAGTATGGTCTGTGCTCTCCAGTCACAGTCCTATTCATTGACGTGTACAATATGGTCTGCGCTCTCCAGTCACGTGTGCAGTGGAAAGAACATGGGTGTGGGAATCAGATCTGAGTCTTGATCCGAACCCGCATGAGCCCTGCCCGGGAATCCAACCCGCACCCTTTCAGTGTGCGGGACGATGCTCCAACCCACCGAGTCACACTGGCAGCGCTTGGCCTTTTCTTAAAACAAAACCTTCCAGAGACATCCAGCAGCTCAGGACATCTGAGCCCCCGGGATCCAAGCTGTGGGAGGACCACGGCACAGAGACGGTGCCCTGGGCTGGCCCTGGCGGAGCACGGCCATGCAGGGGACCGGTAAGGGCATAAGAAAGAGCCGGGTCCAAACAAACCCTCTCCCACCAAGCGCCAACCTCCGAACACAAGGCTCGGCAGCTACAGCTCTGGAGAGACTTGAAACACAAACGGCTTTCTCAGGACGGCAGCACGTGGGCTGGTGGCAGGAGGAGGCACGGACAGGAGGCCTCCCTGCTCCTAATGGAGGGAAGGAAGGCTGGCGGGGCCTCCACCCACTCACGGGAGCCCACGGGCACAGGGCCCATCCACGGCTCTGGGGGCTGCTGGAGCTGGACTCTAGACTCCGGCTGTTTTGTGGTTAGCCTGCACCAGGGATTGACGGTCCTTAGCAAAGGACCATCTGCTCGAGATCATTCTAGATTCCCCCTCATTTCCTCCTCGGTGGCAGAAGCGCCCATGTGTCTGCAAAATCCCATTTGCTTCCACCAAGTCCATCTGTTCGCTGATCAGCCAAAGCTGGAGCTCGTGGCACCGTCTCGCTGCAAACAAACTGCTCAGCAAATCCAGGGGAAGGCGGGATCCTGCTCTCACTCCCCAGGCCGAGGGGGCCTTCAGGAGCAGCAGCCGCTCTGGTGGCTGATTGAGGAGTCACATCAGGAGCGGCAGGTCCGGCCAGGGGAGCAGCTCGCTTTAGTGAGAGACAGGAGAGAAGAGCGGAAAGCAGCTCCTGAAGAATATCCTCCACCACATGCTGCCAGCGAGGGAACCGGGACGCGCTCTGTGGTGACAATCCCGTGCTATGACTTAGAGGCCGAGAATGAAGGGCGCAGGAAGGAGGGAGGGAAAGAGAAAAGAGGGAGGAAAGCCCTAACCAGTTTGGCTCAGTGGATAGAGCGTCAACCTGCGGACTCGAGGGTCCCAGGTTCGATTCTGGTCAAGGGCATGTACCTTGGTTGCGGGCACATCCCCAGTGGGGGGTGTGCAGGAGGCAGCTGATCGATGTTTCTCTCTTATTGATGTCTAACTCTCTATCCCTCTCCCCTCCTCTCTGTAAAAAAAATTCAATAAAATATATTTTAAAAAATAAAGAAAAGATGGAGGAAAATCTGATAGGAACAAGGCCAGAGATGGGAGGTGACTTCTTGTCCACATCACAGAGTAAAGGAGGGAGAGGGCTGGATTAGAATTCAGAGTCCGGACAGCATCACTGAACTGCTCCACCCACCACCACAGCAGGCCCCCCCCCTCGCTTTCCTGTGACTGAGTGGGTTTCAGATTTGGTCCTGTGTGTGCTAAGATAAAACTTAAAGAAAAGGTATCAGATTAACTAGAAAAAGGAAATTTTATTTTATTTTTTATTTTTTTATTTTTTTTACCTTTCAGAAGGGAAATATCAACTACTTTCACCAACAAAGGGATTAAATCTGTTCTATGACAGAACTGCATTAAAAATAATGAGGCAGAAAAAAGTTTTTATTATTTTAATAAATTCAAGGGAAAGCTGGGAGCATTATTGAGATAGAAAAGCAATGTGTTTACTGTCTAATCCAATGTAATCATGTTCTAAAAATTATTCTGCTTAGGAATTCTTCTACTACATCAGACAAAATCCAAAATGTGCCAAATAGACAAAATAGTAAAATTAAAGTCAATCCTGAGAGCCTCAAAAGGAGACCAGTATTGTGAGGACCGTCTTTGAAAGTATCAGCTAAAAGACAGGAAGCTTCCGATAAAGCAACGATAATCCTCTGTCTGAGATTTCACCCAAAGATTCATCTGCCTACCTTTTAACCCAGGCCCTGAGAAATGGAGGATTCTCTGTATTTTTTATCTGAATTAATCATTTATTTATTGGTCTAAGGAATCCCATTTAACCTGTCCAATTTTTTGCATTCACAGCTATAGAAAAAGAAACTCAGTTTTTTACTCCCTTCACTTGGTTCTAAAGAAGAAAATGCCCTAGTAACTTTTAGCATACACGTAAGTTTGCAACATAAATGTCATATCTTTTAAGTCCCAGAAGAAAACATCAAAATCTTTTCTTTCTCCAACAACTGAATGCCCAAAGAAATAAATGTTGCCCAAAGTGAAGTATAACAGAGAGAACACTTATAACAATATTCTCGTCTTCTCAAAATATATCACATTTCTTGGCTTTTAGGTTCTCATGGCCTTGACACATTAGGCTTATACATTCATACTAATGGCTTCAATAAAGCAAAGTTAATTGCATTTCACCTATTTTCAGGGTTTTTCTTTTACTATAACTCACTCATGCTGAACACATTATTTCAACAAAAAGAGGAAGTCAGCAATCTCAGGTGCAGCTTTAATTTCAGCAAGAACACAGCACTGGTTATAATTAAACTTGGGAGAGAGCTCAATTCATCTCTTTCCAGATTTGTGATTAAGTCCTTTCATTCCCAATTATTCCAAAATCTTGACCCAGCTATCATAAATGATTATGCCATGCTTGGCAACCCCTATAACCTCGCTAAGAATGCATTCTAGAATATAGAACATTAACTAGTCAAAACCTTTTCCTACTCAAAGTTTATAACAGATTATAGCATAAAGTTCTAAATTAATATGAATATTAAATGAATGAGTGAATTGGTAATTAGGGAAAAACTACCCTAGGTCCTTCCATTATCAACTTATTGTCCACAAACCGCTAATGCTGTTGTTCTGTGTTCCCCTGGAATTAGGGAAACAGACCATCCTTGTCTCATAATTAGGTCTAGTCAGAATGGGTGATTAAGCCTTCTTAAAATGATTTATGATGTATTACTATATGGCTAATTTTGGACACACTAATGCTTTTGTCTATAAGAATACAAGAATAAACCATTTGGAAACACAGAGACCCAAATCAATTATTTCTCCTTTGCAGCCATGGAAGGAGAAAGTGAAGGCCTGACCCAACTCTGAAAGGCAACAGACGTGGAGCACAGGGAAGAGGCCAGAGACAGGCAGAACCAAACACCCTGTCCACGTTAGCTCCATGTTATACCCCAAAGGTATATGTCCTCATCTAGTGCCCTGCCAAGTTAGCAAAGATTAATAAGAAAAATCCCCCCAGTTTAGCATCCTGAAGGATACTGGAGGAAGAAGACTTGTTTAGAAGCATGGCTCCAGGATGAAATGAGAGTCTACATAAGTTATTATTCTTTGAGGAGGAAAAATAGCCCCAAGCCCCCACATTCCATATGTATTCCTACATGCAGAATGGAGTTTCTATTAGGTAGTGAGCCTTTCTAACAAAGCAGGAAAGGTTTGGGGTTTGAGGTCGAGCAGTTGGAAACTCCTGGCTCTGCTCCTTATTAAATACTAGAGGCCCGGTGCACGAATTCATGCTCGGTGGAGTTCGGTTGACCTGCTCGGATCGGGGTGGATCAGGTCAGCCGGCCAGCAGGACTTTATGCAGAAGGTTGGCTGGCAGACCCTCCCCCTGATCGGCCTCTCTCCCCAACCACCTGCAACCCTTCCCCCTGGAAAGCCCCACCCCCTGGTCAGACTCCTGATGGAACTCCTGGTCTAGAGGACAATTTGCATATTAGCCTTTTATGATCTAGAATAGTGCAATGAACAAGTAACTTCATCTTCTGACCTCCAGTTTCCCCATCTGTGAAATGGATATAATAAACCCGCCTTGAATGACTACTGGAAGAATGAAAATATAAAATAAGACTTAAAAAGGACCTAGCCTAGGGCCTGGCATTCTGTAGACACTCAATAATCACTTGCTCATCTTTTCCCTCCAATTCCCCTTGTACTTGTAAATGGGTTCAAACTTCACTTAATTAGATAAGCAAATACTTGGTTAGTTAATAAGAATTATTGTCTAGGTCCATTTCAACCCTGGAAGCACTTGCAATACCACACGGAGGCGCTGTGTGAAACTATACTGTGTCTACCCAGGGCCTGAGACACAGCTAGACATGTCTGGCATTCTAGGGGATGTGAGCGCAAGGATCTTCCTGTGGAATCTTCTAGAGAAAGCAGTCATCCTAAGGGGAGAAACAGATGCCTGCAAAGTTAGTCAAGGGGCAGTGGAGGAGTAAGGAGGAGAAGGAAGTTTCAACCTGATCACCCTGACTCCCAGGGTGGGTGTAGGGGAAAACAACTGATGAAGAAGTGCTGTGTTTACTAAAGTCACTGTTTCTGGGAGCACAAGACAGCACTACTTCCTCTGAAACGCGCAAAGCAAAACATACCCACCTGAGGGGAAGGATCAGCCTGTGGCTGCTGGAGCAGAAAACAGAATGAGAGAGCCGGGAGGGGAACAGGAGAGGCTTCCTGGGGAAAGCTCACCTGGCAAAGGGAGCACGGCAGCTGACGGTGCCTTGCACCTGGGTATGAGGATGCTGCTGCTGGAGAAGTGGAGGGAAGAGTGTGAGCACCTCCTGGAGGCACAGGGCATTCGACAGGACAGCCCTGATGGCTTAGGACTGACCCGAAGGAACTTAAATTGGGTCTGCGCAGGCAGAACATGGGAGTACCATTTTGTTACTGTTTTCACACTAAAATCATGTAACCTAGTAAAGCAAGAGTTATGTGCTTTAGACTAATGTCTAACTTGAGACTTAGAAGCTTATTATGAGAAAAATAGGGAGATGATGAAAAGAAGCAATATTTCCACCCATTTGCTATGTTTCAGTCAATGATTGAGGCTTTTTTTCATTTAATATCTTGAAATTTCATTCTAAAGAACAGATTAACCATTTTATCTGATTAGATATATGTCCTTAATAATGGCTGCTGAATGAAAGCAGAGTTAATTTTGATGATCAGGCTATATTCTTTGAGTGTTTCACCAAAGAGATAAATTACCCTGAACACACATCAAGTACTCCTATTGATTTTTGCATTACTGTACATACCAGCAATTCTCAAAGCAGCTGCCAAAGACCCCCTCAGAGGAACTGAGAAGTCATAATTTTCATAATAACACAAAGATTTTTTTGTCTTTCTCACTCCCATTATCTCATCAGTGGACACAGAATTTTCCAGAGGCTACTAGTGACTTGATATCACAAGAGACTGAAGGCAAAAGTAGACAGAACTGAGTTATCATCTATTAAGCCAACAGTAAAGGGTTTTGCCAAGCTAAAAAAAAATTCCATTTTCTCACTAATTTTTATTGTTTTTTAAATAGTTTTTTCATAAAAATATTTATATTAAAATTTAGTGGATATATTTTAATTAATAACTACTTCAAATTTCTTAGTTTTAATGGTGACATGGTAAAGATTGATAAAGATTACCTACCTAAAATGTACCTTTGAGGTTCTAAGTGACTTTGAAGAATAAAGGAATCCTGACACCAAAGCATTTGGGAATCATTGGTATATTCCACAGTTCACCTGTGTCCTCACTACAGGAAGAATATCAGGACACGCTGTGAGCTCCACCCCAAGCCATGGTGACGTTGGCTGGGATGATGGGAAATGCAATTTTCTACAAAGGTCAGGGAGCACAGTCCCTTCTTGTATTGTCTCTGACTTAAATGAATAAGTGGTTAGAGGGTTGGGGGAGCTATAGATTCGCTTAAACTTCTGGGGTGTGTGTGTGTGTGTGTGTGTGTGTGTGTGTGTGTGTGTGTGTGTTTTGCACTGTAATTAGTGAGATTTGTCATTTGGCTTAATGCTAGATACATTTTTGTAATAATTTTGTGACCATGTAAAAGAACAAATAAACTCCTAAATATTCCCTATTCCAACCAGTTCTTCCTTGCTCTACAGACAGAATATTTCCCCCCGAATCTCACTGAGAATATTAATGAAATCAGTTTTAAAGATCCTTCCATTTCCTCAATTGCTCTGGGGTGACTTCATGACTCTGATAGTTGACAAGCCCCTTCATAGGTGAGGTGACTTTAAAAAACTGGCCTGCCCCGCTGGCATGGCTCAGTGCTTGAGCGTTGACCTGTGAACCAGGAGATCATGGTTGATTCTGGGTCAGGGTACATGCCCAGGTTGTGAGCTCGCTCCCCAGTGTGGAGGATGCAGGAGACAGCCAAATGATGATTCTCTCACCACTGATGTTCTCTCTCCCTCTCCATTCCCCTCTGAAATAAAATATATTTTTAATTGGCTTATATCATTCTGTTCTGAGATGCCCCCACAACCCACATAAGGCACTGTTCTTTGTCCCCATAGGCCTTCCCTGTTACACCTGTGGCTGAAGAAGTCACCAATGAACATTCACCGTGGGGGGGTCTACAGGTTTGAATAAACTCCCCACTGTCCACTGTGCAATAGACTATGAGCCACGGCATCGCTTACAGGCTGTGCTTCCTCCAGAGAGCTCGCAGCGCCTGCCCCTCTCCGTGAATGCCTGCACCCTGCCCCTGTCCTTGGTCTGAACGGTTTTGCTGGCTCCCAAGCCTTTCCTAAGCTTTCCACTCTGTTCAATCGCCACTAACTTGGAAAGTTATTCAGTGAACGATTTCTTTGGCAAAGTGTGATGTCAAGGAACCAAGGTTCTACCTGAGCAACTCCATTCCGCTCCCGGTTGTGCTCCAGTGGAATCTGTTAACGCTGGGAAAGTGACTCAGGTCTCCAGTCTTCAGAGGGATGCCCAGGACACAGTTCAAGGCCAGACGGCTGCCTCAGTGGCACCACAGTGATCTTAAGAGCTAAAGCCAATCGTCCTCCTCGCTTATCTTTCTTTTAACACAGTTCAGACCAATGTTCGCTCCTTTCCTTTCTTTTTAATCAAAATAGAAAAGTCCTTAGCACTGCAGAATTATTAAGCAGGAAGATTTCCCAAACCGGAAAGTGTCACAAAATGTGCAACAAGAAAAACAACACAAAGAAAGCTTCTGCTTTACTGCTTTTTCACACGATGTCTGACAATGATGACCTCATGAGTTCTTTTTCTTCACTCCAAAACTTATTTCTCACTAAATGAGCCACGCATCTGACCAAGAGGTTGAAAGAAACCAAAAATGTAACAGACTAATAACAACAACAATAATAGTAATGCTCCTGGCAATCAGCCTGGTGTTGCTTTAAAAAAGAAAGGATGATGACTTGATCTTTAGCTTTTTCTTCACTATAAATTCCAATTCTTTGAGGACATAAAAAAAAAAAAAAAAAAGCACAAAATTTTCATCCCTTTTATTCCAGTTTTCTTGTTTAACAACAAACAACAACCCAATAGAAATAGTCTACTGAGGACCCACTGACCCAGAAATCTGAGAAATGAATAACAAAACATTAAAAAATAAATAGCTGAAAAATAAATGGTTTGGCTCAGTGGATAGAACATTGGCCTAAGGACTGAAAGGTCCCAGGTTCAATTATGGTGAAGGGCATGTACCTTGGTTGTGGGCACATCCCAGTAGTAGGTGTGCAGGAGGCAGTTGATCTATGTTTCTCTCTCATCGATGTTTCTAACTCTCTATCCTCTCTCTTTTTCTCTGTAAAAAAAAATCAATAAAATATATTTTTAAAAGCTACTAAATATATATATATATGTATATATGTATATTAATAAAATTTATGTATAAATAAAACAACATGAAAAGGATGTAGAAAAATATCATCACCAGGATGCTGTTGAGGCACAAGACAAGCAATTCACTGCTCAATGATGTTACATTTTTTAAAAAAATGTTTAGATTGTCAAGTTAACAGAGGAACTTTTAGAATTCCATTTGCTAATTCCCTAAAGGCTATTACTCTAAGTCATTTGACAGTTGAGAGCATATTTTCCCATGTAAATAAGTTCTATATGATGGCTGTGACTCAAGGTGAACTCACAAAGACCTATATGATTTCTTCACTAAACATTACACACCTGTGAGGCACTATGCCAAGAGTTAGTAAGACCTAATTGTACCCAAAGAGTTTAGGGTCCAGTGAAGAAAGCAGAATTAATGTTTACAAGGCAGTGCTCTAAGTGTTTCCTAGAACATGCACAAGATGTTTGAGGAAGCAAAGAGAAGGGGCACTGGAATCAGACCAGGAAAGGGAGAGCCACAGAACACAGAGGTCATGTCTGAGCTGGATTCGGAGGGCCAGTCACAAACAGCTGCTCTAAAAAGGTAGGAGAAAGAGGACTGATGGCTGATGGAAGATGGACGTGGATGACAGAAAGGAGCCTAGAATAACTCTGGTGCCTGTTCGGGTCACTGATTCGGGGAGAAAGGAATCAGAGGTGACACTCCCCAGGAAGCCGCTGAGACAGTGAGCCAGAGGATTTCTCCCGGGACAGGAAGCTCAGACTCAAGCAAACTTCCCTCTGAGCAAGCGCTTTAGGGTACACAGGTATACAATGGTTAGAAGAGGACCAAGGCCACAACAGATCCAGACACAGAGAAGCATCGATCAGACTGTCAAACCTCAGAGGGAAGGCAGGGGAGGTGGGGGTAAGGAGGAGAGGTCAACCAAAGGACTTGTGTGCATGCATACAGGCCTAACCAATGGACACAGACACCTGGAGGGTGATGGCATGAGTGGGTGTTGGTAATGGGGGAATAAGGACACATATATAACACCTTAATCAATAGAGAAATTTTTAAAAATTAAAAAATAAAATAAATTTAAAAAGAGGAAATGGGACTTTTGTTTCTTAGGAGGGCAATATGTAAATTTTTGTATTTTCTTTTTTAATACAAACCTTTATTGAGAAATAGGAAAAGCTACAAGATGCTTAAAATTCCTAGCACAAGGTGCTCACTTTACTGGTCTGAACACATAAACATATCACAAGCACAGGACGTACACAGATATGATCAGTCTAATGCCATTCATTTCACTTTCGTTTGTTTTTCCTCTCTCCAATAAACCATTGACTAAATCAAAACAGTTGTTTGTAATCCAAATAACACATTTTACATTCATTTAAGAAATACTGACTGAGCATGTCAGTACTGTGTATCAGACACAGTTCTTGGTGCAGATAGAAGAGTGAATAAAGCGCATGATTAAACTCCTTATTCTGATGGAGTTTAATCCACAGACAGTGAGATGCATGGTACCAAGAAGCAAATAAGGAAGCAGAGCAGTCTGGGTAATGTCCATGCTGTGCTGACAGGAGCACGGGAGGAGGAGCTGCGTCAGTGGGATGAGCAGGGAAGGCCTCTGTGTGACGGTCATTTTCAACTCAGCCCCAAAGGATGAGCAGGAGCCGGCCAGCCAGATTTACTTTTCGAGTTTTAAGTGGTGGAGGAAGAACTTAGAGAAGTCAGAATTAAATTCAGCTGCTTACAACAGAACACCCAATAAAATGGTTTAGCCCAGTGGTCGGCACACTCATTAGTCAACAGAGCCAAATATCAACAGTACAGCGACTGAAATTTCTTCTGAGAGCAGAAAACCGACTTCTGCGCATGGGCCACGAAGTTTCAATTGCACGCTATGTGCGCGCCCGCACGTGGTATTTTGTGGAAGAGCCACACTCAAGGGGCCAAAGAGCCGCATGTGGCTGGCGAGCTGCAGTTTGCCAACCACTGGTTTATTTATTTTTTTAAAATATATTTTATTGATTTTTTCACAGAGAGGAAGAGAGAGGGATAGAGAGCTAGAAACATCGATGAGAGAGAAACATCCATCAGCTGCCTCTTGCATACCCCCTACTGCGGATGTGTCCGCAACCAAGGTACATGCCCTTGACCGGAATGAAACCTGGGACCTTTCAGTCCGTAGGCTGATGCTCTATCCACTGAGCCAAACCAGCTTTGGCCTGACTACTGGGTTAGCCAAAGAGCATTCTTCTCCTCAGAGAGGCCCCCAGAGGGCTGGGCCGTCAGGAGAATCCTGGTGAAGAACAGAGACCGGTGCAGGGCACAAGGCTCAGCCAGTCCAGCGTCCCTTCATATCTAATCATATCATAGCAGCACTTCCCCGGGAGCCCGGCCCATGAACCTGCACTAACAGCTGCCCTGCCCCTGCCCACAGCTACTGTGAAGCAGCTTGGAAAGCCATGTCCCTGTGTCTAGCACGGCCCTTTGTGACCTCCAATCCTGGAGCTGCTGGTTAGAAGGTGAGAATGGGCACTGGCCTGGGACAAGCAGTGTCTGCTGAAGCTAGACAGGGCCATGGAAGAGGATGTCCCTGATCCAACAGCAGGCTGAGCGGGTAGAACTAGCGTGCAGGAGTGTGGGGCCTGGTGAAATGGGACCCCTGGTGCTGAGGGCGCCCCAGGTCTCAGCACCTGGGAGCTAGGACGTGCTTTGTGCGCATGACCTCACTGACATCCCCAACAGCCCCATCTTACCTCTATTTTACAAGGAAGGAAGCAAACCCTCAGGGTACATGACTCTCCGGAATTCACAACATTAGGAAGGAGAGGAGACCCAATCACACCTGGCTGACGATCCTAATGCTCACTCATAGCCCGTCCTTGCCTGCTCTCCCCGCTTCTCTGCTCTACCTACCGTGTTTCCCCGAAAATAAGACATCCTCCGAAAATAAGACCTAGCGCATGGAAAGATAAGACATCCCCTGAAAATAAGACCTAGTGCAACTGTGGGAGAAAAAATTAATATAAGACACTGTCTTATTTTCGGGGAAACAGGGTAGATGCCTCTGAACACGGAACACGGAATTCATTCTTCCAAATCCATTCTGGTTATCGCCTGCCGTCCTAGTCACTCACCTTTATGAGAAGTACCTCTTACTGGTTTTAATATTTTCATTTCTTTGGAAGTCTACATAGAGAGATTTCCATGATTCTTTAGCTACCTACTATGTCTGAGGGGAAAAAAAGTTCTTAAAATTAAAAACTGATGTATCACTTGCTGCATTGAAGTTGGGGGCAGGGAGCTCCCCACATGTGAGTAACCCCTGACCCCCCTCTCCTTCCCCCTGCCCTCCCCACCCCCTCCGTGCTCCTCTCTCCGAGGTAATGCACTGGGAGCAGAGAGAAGCTGGAATTGCCGAGTTCCTGCCAGCCTCAGTCCTGGGAACACTAAGGAGCTTCTGACTTGCAGGTGGGCCCAGCCTAAGGCTGAGATGTGAGCTGCTCAGCCTAATGAAGTGAAAGTAACTGCTTTTCCAGAGGAATCGGAAGAAAGGTCTAGGAAACAGGAAAGCAGGGAGCGGTGAGGCGGCTGCTGTCCAACCTCACAGTCCACCTGCCCAATCCCAGCCCGTCCAAGCTCCCAGGAGGAAAGAGGCAGCGCTGAGGGTGATTGTGGGCAGGCGCTGGGGGGTGCTGACGCCCAGAACAGGCCAAACTCGGAAATCCAGGACGATTAAAGGGAGATGGGGAGTCTGGAAGAACCCTGAGCCTGGGGAGACTGGGGGGGAGGGGGATGGATATGTGCTCCCCAGGGCAGAGGCAGCCTGAGGTGGGCTTTGTTTACTGCTCTCCCCGAAGGCATGCCGGGACCAGGACAATGGCATCAGACAGGCCCGTGCTCCAGCAGCTGATGCAGGGAACCTCACTCCCTCCGCTCACTCCTCAGCGACCCCAGCGCCCCAGTCACCTGCGAATGCCCGTGCAGGCGGAGGGCACACCTGGTGAAGGCCAACTGCAGCTGCCAAGCAGGACTGAGGGCTCTCCCTGCGGTGATGAAGCTCGGTTCTCCCAGAGGCCTCTTCCCAGCGCAGAGGCTTCCAGTGCGGACTTCACACTCACTCCGGTGCTTTAAAGAGCTGACAGGCCCGCCTGTGCTCCAGGCTCGCCCTGACCTCTCCCTCCAGGCGCCCTGAGCACCCTTAAGTCAGAGACACTCTGCTTCCTCTGGGTGATGCTGATTAGATCCCCCCACCTTCGCACACGCTGGGCCTCCACGCCACTCTCCTCTCTTCCGCGCTGCACCTGCTGTGATAGAACCATCTTCCCTGAGCAGCTCAGAGCAGCTCAGGCATCACCGCGTCCGAAGGCCTCCCCCACCTCTGCATCCGGTTCGCATGCCTCCTTATGTCCCCTATCGCCCCGAGTATCATACGCGACCGTAATCATTAATTCACTTCCACGCCTTCCCAATACACAGATGCACCCACGGAGCCTAATATGTGGGCATGTGCTTGTGCACGCATGAGTGCATGTGTGCCTGCCTGCACATGTTTATGTGCGTGCGTGCCTATGTGCGTGCCGGGAAGGGGAGAGTGAAAAGTGAGTATTACAAACAGAGGAAAGCCTGTGTGTGGCCGGGAGGAGCTGGGGAGTTTCGGGAACAGAGAGGAGGCCAGTGTGGCTGGAACCTGAGTTCCCAGCACAGGGAGCGAGAGTGAATGGGCTGCACGTGATCCGGCTGGCCAGGCTGCCTCAGTTTTCTGGTGAGCCTGTCAAGGAAGGACGGACGGACTGCACAGATTACATCTGTGGAGCAGTGTTTCTAAGCACGGAAGCGTCCTGGTAAATAACCCGGACAGAAAGATCATCACCAAGTCGGCTCACAGATGAAGGCCTCCAGGAGAGCAGGCCAGAGCTAGGTTAAGCTAATAAACATATGGCAGGCGGGCAGGCAGGGGGGTGGAGGAGGGGGAAGAGGAAGGAGTTCTGGTCAAAACAGTCTGTCAGAGCTTTGACCAGACTGCTTTGACTACTACTCCTGAAGAGTGTAGTTAACGGATCTGAACCCACTGCTACTCACGGCATATTCACTCTTTCCAAACAAGCAGAACGTGCGTGGATGCTGTTGGGTCATTTAAAATCATAATCTCATGTTTATAAGGATGTGCAAGTTGTGCTTGCATTACCTCTGAATCCAAATTTATATAATGCAAGAAGTCCATGGTTTTCAGGCATCATTTAAAAATAACTAGCACCTCTTTTTTTAAAGTATATTTTTTATTGATTTCAGAGAGGAAGGAAGAGGGAGAGAAGAGAGAGACATCAATGATGAGAGAAAAATCATTGATGAGCTGCCTCCTGCAAGGCCTCCTCTGGGAATCAAGCCCACAACCCAGGCATGTGCCTTTAACTAGAATCGAATCTGGGACCTTTCAGTTCCCAGGCCTCTGCTCTATCCACTGGGCCAAGCTGGCGAAGGCTAAAAATCACCAGCACCTCTTAACAGCTGATGGCAGCAAGAATCTGAACCTTGAGATCAGATTTCTTGGTTGGGATGCTAAGAATGTTCTCCAACTTTGAAGCACAATGAAATGTGAGGCATGCACAGATTACTGGTGTGTGAGGATTCCCATAAAAGGGCATAGACTACACCATACGCCTCCATGATGAGCAACGCAGACTAACTACTTAAGTGCACAATTACAACTTTTACAACTTCCACTGAAGATCTTACGTTACTAGATATTTGCTTTCTGCAAGAAAAATTTATTTTCAGCTTAAATGGTAGGTGCAAGTAGCTTAGTCAAAATATATCCCAAGTGGCTTAGGGGCCGAGTGCGTAACCCTTCAGTGAGGCCTCCATTTCGTTTATCTTACGGTAGCTACCTACTGCTCAGCTAATCACCTCCGTCTGCAGTGCTAAGCTCAGGCGTAACATAGTCAAACTCCCTGAACACATTCATTATTTTGTGCCATTCTTTAATTTGGGAAAGATCCTTAGAACAGTAATGGTTGAAGAGATAATGGATGCATGTTCCGAATATTATAAATTGCTGTGACTTTTATACTCAATGAGCTTGGAAACTCAAAGCCACCACTGTAAAATGGCAATGAACATGGGAGTTCATGCTATACGTGTGGGCTGCCTGACATTTTCCAGCTTGCCCTGATTTTATAAAAGCAATGACCTTGAAAATAATTGAGTATATCAAGTGGTAAGGCTACAGCTCACTGAAATACAGCAATATGTACGGTGTCTTTATAAGCTTCATGAAATAGAAACAGTTTATTGATCCTTAACCAATTTACTTTTGCATTTTATAGGCTTACGCATATTCACGATAAGGTCATTGTAATCTCCTTGACCTGTATCCCTCTGAACTGGGAAATAAAGACGAGCAGGTCTCAACCCACCAGACAGAGAAAAAAATCGGACTTTGTAAGAGGCCTAAGGACCCATCTGGCTGACGGGTTGTTCAGGCCCCGTTTGATTAGAGTGTTCTCAGTAAAAACACAAATTCAGATTAGCTTTCTCTGCTCAGCGCTTATTAATTTAGATGCACTTGAAAAGGGAACATGTAAGCATCATGATAAATAAATGTAGCTGCTGTCACTTTATGAAGGAACAAATGAAACTTAAAAAAATAGAGCAGGAGATGGAAAGAGAGTACTTGTGACACCTGATGCTCTCAGGCCCACGGGCACAGTGGAGTGCGCTGTCTGCCCACGTGCTGCAAGGGCTCAGCGGGGACACTCAGACACCTTAGGGCCTGGGGGAGTGGGGGGTGTGACTGACAAGGTCCTAGGAAAATGGAACCTCCACAATGAAGACCACGTGTTCAGAGACCACAGGCCGAGGTCCTCCTCATGAAAGGAGCACTGAGGGGAGAAGGCACCAATTGGATGTCAGTTGGAGTTCTCTGCTGTGTCTCCTGTTCGGTGCCCAACCGACAAGAGCCCATTCAGATCACAAAGTTTCAATGCCCACAAAGCTCAACAGCTGGTTTCCCCCGGCAGGCGCTTCTGAGAAGAGCTTGAGGGCCGAAACTGGTTTGGCTCGGTGGATAGAGCATCAGCCTGCGGACTGAAAGGTCCCAGTTTCGATTCTGGTCAAGGGCATGTACCTTAGTTGCGGGTACATCCCCAGTGGGGTGTGTGCAAGAGGCAGCTGATCAATGATTCTCTCTACCCGATGTTTCTAAGTCTCTATCCCTCTCTCTTCCTCTCTGTAAATTAGCAGTAAAATATAAAAATAAAAATAAAAAAGAGAAGGGCTTGAGGGAGGGCGGTATAAAAATAAGGCTGCTCTCAGAAAGTGAGGAATGCTCTAGGGACCTGGCATTCCCATGCTCCATCAAGCCCGGCCTCAGGGAGCCCCGTTCTTTATGCTTTAATCCTTTCTTCTTCCGGTGCTAAAAAGGAAGGGAGGGGGAGAAGGGGAGGGAGAGAGAGAAGAAGGGAGAGGAGGAGGAAAGAAGGGAGGGAAGCTACTTAAAAAAGAGACTAACTTCCTACTTAACACAGGCAGGAGCAGCACTGGGACTGGGTGAAAACTGAGTTCAAAGCCGTGGTCCTCAGGAAGAGCATGAGGAGCGCACACGGATGGGGAGAAGCACTCAGGAGCCAGGCTCTCAGAGGCCTTGTCCCTGGCAGCAGGAAGGCCCTGGGGGCCACTCCTTCCCTGTCCATTCAACGATGCCTACTATGCACCAGCCATACTGTCCCTGCAGTGAAAGACACAGATATCTCCCTGCTCACATAAGATTCTAGTCTTGTAATGGGTGGCCAATAACAAAAATATTAATAATAACTTTTACAGAAGAAATTCTCATCATTTGCAGCAACCTGGATGGACTTGGAGAACATCATGCTGAGTGAAATAAGCCAGTCAATGAAAGAAAAACACCACATGACCTCACTCATTTGTGGATAATAAAGAACATTATAAACTGATGAACCAAAAGATAGATATAGAGACAGTATACCAACAAGCAGACTGTCAAATTACAGCGGGGAGGGGAGGAAGATCTGGGGGAGATAATAGATCAACCGAAGGACTTTTATACATGCATATAAGTACAACCAATGGACATAAAACTCTGGGGAGGAAGGGGATATGTGGGAGGGAGGGAGGTGGGCAAAAAAAAAATCAATAAAATATATTTAAAAAAATAATAATGACTTTTACAGTTCGTTGGGGAGTGATCCAGGGAAATATCTACCCATCAGGCCATCCATTCACTCAGCAAAGACAGTGCATGCTGTGCACCAGCTCTGTGCTGGCTGCTGGGAGGATACGATGAAAATTAAAACACGGTTACAGTTGGGAATCAGCCACAAGAGTCTGTAATGAGCCTAAGGGATGAATGCGGTCACTCGGAGAGCATGGAGAGAATAAAGGGGCAGGTGAGGAGCCATAAGCAGGCAGGTGGTGGGGTAGGAAGAAGACAGGAGAGGTCAGCGGCCCCCCAGCACACATGAGTCCACAGTCCAAGGACCAAGCTCTCACTGGGTTTAGTGACATGAGAATTGGGTGACCAACCAGAGCGGTCTCCATGGACTTCAGCACCGGAACTCCAGGTGCGCCGATGAGAAGGAAGAAGGGCAGATGAGGCATGAAGACAATATTATTTTTACTGTGAAAGATGAAATGTATTCAAACATAAATAAAAGAGGGTTCCTCCCTCTGTCCCTCCCTCCCTGACTTCCTCTTTCCCCCTTTCTAAAACGACAAGACTTAACCACACTTAAAGGCAAAAAAGACTAAATGCTGGAGACTAGATGAAAAAAAAAAAATGAATGGGATCTAGAAAGCATGAGGAGACCTCCTTTCCACTGAGTACTGAGAGACACACACAGAGGAAGGGAGAGGAAGAAAGAGATAGACATCAGTGATGAGAGAGCATCATTGATCGGCTGCCTCCTGCACACCCCACACTGGGGATCCAGCCCGCAATCCTGGAATGTGCCCTGACCAGAATTGAACCTGGGACCCTTCACTCTGCAGGCCAATGCTCTATCCACTGAGCCAAACCAGCTAGGGCTCTTTTATTTTTTTTTTAAGAAATAAACATTTCTGTCCACTTCTCAGGGATACCGTGGCAGAGACTACAGGGTGTGCCTGACACTCCTGCCAAAGAGAAAAGACCTGAGAACAGTGAAGGCCACAGGGACGGGAAGAGCCATCTCAACCTGGGCCTCACAGGCCGCACCTGGCTCCCCTCGCCTCCATGAAGGCCAGAGGCCCAGGGCTATGTGGTTCCTCCACGGCACCGCTCCTGCCCGCATCATCCTCTGTCCTGTACGCATGACTGAAACCCAGCCCGATCGGGACAAGCAGCCTCACGCTGTCTGAACTCGCTGTGTCTGGCAAGGCCCTTCCCACGCTCACTGTGTGAAAGGCGTATCATCGCTCCTCACACCCATCACATGAGCCTTTATTTACCGAGTATCTCCTCAGTCAACGCGGAGCCTTGATGTTTTGTAGCAATAAAATATAAAAATAAAAATAAAAAAGAGAAGGGCTTGAGGGAGGGCGGTATAAAAATAAGGCTGCTCTCAGAAAGTGAGGAATGCTCTAGGGACCTGGCTGATTCCCAACTGTAACTGTGTTTTAATTTCCCTGGGGGCTGGGCTCTATATGGTAAGTGCTCGCCAGAATGTCTGTCCCTGGTGGTGCTTGTCTAACTGGCAGCTTGCCACAGAGCTCGGGACCATGCCATGCTGCCAGAGAGGCCGTGGGCTACGTGACATGTTTTTGTTTTGTCGAGGTGAAATTGACACAATAAATGAACCACTTCAAAATGAACAAGTCAGTAGCATGATTGCATTCACAATGTTATAAAATCAGCCTCTCTATCTTGTCCCAAAACATTCTCATCGACCCAGAAGGAACCCTCTGCTCATTAAGCCGTCACTGCCCATTCTCCTTCCTACAACCCCTGGCAACCACCAATATGAGTTCTGTCTCCATGGATTTATCTACTTTGAATATCTATATACATAAAGGCCTGAGTGACCGTTACAACTGGTCACTATGAGGACACATTGACCACCAGGGGGCAGACGGTCAAAGCAGGAGCTGCCCCCGGTGGTCAGTGCGCTCCGACAGCCAACCTCCCATGTTACCTCCCCCAAGCTGGCCTGCCCCAATGGGAACTGGACAAGATGGCCCAGATCAGCCCTGATAGGCAGCCAGACTGAGGAACCCCACCAGTGCACAAATTCATGCACTGGGCCTCTAGTTTCATATGAATAGAATCATAAAACATACAACATCTTTTGTGTCTGGCTTCTTTTAGTTAGCATGCTTTCAAGATTCCTCCACGTTATGGCATATATCAGTCCCTCATTCCTTTTTATGGCTGAATAATATTTCATTGGCTATAACAATTAGTTTACCTGGTCATCTATTAATGAACATGAGGGCTGTTTCTGCCTTCTGACTAGTGTGCATAGGGCTGCTATGAACATATGTGTACAGCATGAAAATATTTTATATAGTGTGGGAGTGTGGGTTACATGAATATGAATTCTCAAACCTCATCAAATTATATGTAAGTCTATATATTTTATTGTTTATAGATTATAACTCAATTTTTTAAAAAGAGTATTATAGAGGAAAAATATAAGTGTGGTTCAAGAAGTAACTTAACCTATATTCCATTAGTGATATAGACATAAATATTATTTTATTTATATCATGTTTATATTAGTAATATTGACATAAATATGATTTTATTTATAAAATTTTTTTACAAAATGACATATTATTGTATTTTGTGACATGACAACTATCCTTTTATTGTACCAAAAAAAATTGAAGTTAGGTTTCAACATGTTTCCATAAGTTATGGTAATAAACTTAGAATGTTCTTGCTGCTAAATGAGATAAAACAATAAGTATCCCTGACAGAAGTGTACCTTTCAGGTAAAATAACTGCTTTGGTCTTTGAGATGTAGAACAATTACCCACATATGAAACAAACAAAAAGGTCATGCTTTTAAATGAGCAATCTTTGCAGTAGGACAGAAGCACCCTAACTAACCTTTAACATTCTTTCACTCCCCGGACTAACACACTTCAGATAGTCAAGCCAGCTACTGGAGGTGACTCACTTCCCACCACAGATCTGGGGGTGCTTTCTGAGCCATCCAGGGGGACAGGCATTCCAGGGTGAGCACTCACTCCGTTAGCCCTCACAATCTGGCTGAACAACATTTGTTGTAGATACTTCTGGAAAATAGAGGGTAATTTGCTGACGTGTGTGATTGTCAAGTGGGAGAATATGACAATCATCTAATTACCAACTTTTCACTGAGGGGTTTTTAATCACACTGCAAATGAAACGGGCAAATTAGTCAGAATAAAACCCTTTTCCAAAATATGTAATTATTTCAAAGGAGTTTCCTGTCTTATGTTCTCCATGAAAAGCAATTTGTATTGATCCAAGTGTCTTCCTATGGCACCGTCCTTTCAGAATAGATATTTATGCAAAAGCAGCAAGGAATGGGAAACAAGTCTGATAGTCTAAGATCTTATTAAAAATCACTAAGGATGTGAATTTTTAGTCCATTCCAGTAGCCTCCTTCCCTATTCATTGCTTCCACTAGATCCCAACACAAACCCTCACTAGAAACCACAATATATTTTTAATAATTCTTTCTGCTCACATGACACAAAGCATGAAATTGCAAAATTAGAGATGAGTAATCAGGCTCCCTGGACTACACTGAGTACACTGTATAAAGGCCATTCTTGGTTCCTCCCATCGCTGTCCAGATCCAAAAAGGGACCACATTTTGGGGCCATACTGGCTCCTCAGAGCCCTTGGCAGAAAGAGGAAACTTTTTTTTTTTAAAGCACTATTTAAATTGAGCTGATACTGTCACTAAAAAGTAGTATTTTGTTCTTTAGAACAGAAATAACATGCAATGTCTAACAATGAGGATGGACACTTTTATTGGCCTTTAATCAAAGACCAGAGGCCCGGTGCACAAATTCGTGCATTGGCAGGGTGGGGATGGGGCGATAGGGGGTGGGACTGGCTGGGGGAAGGGGCTGTGGAGGACAATTTGCACATTAGCCTTTTATTACATAGGATGCTGGTAAATGCAGGCTCCTCCCTGAAGGTGCGAGGTCAGCCACTTGAGCTAAAGAAACACAAGTGGAAGGGACAAACATAATGTGTGCATCTCCCCAATTTAACCGAAGTTGGTGGAAATATATTTCTATTTAAATGTAAAGAAAGAGAATTTTTTAGTTTCTTTGCAGGCTTGCAATTTAAATATTATAGGAACCATTATTATTGATACCTGGCATGAGGATATAAACATCTGTGTTTATATTCCTGACTCAGTCAGATCATTTCTAACACCAGGGCACCCTATGTGTGACGTTAGGAAGGGCGATGTACTAGGTATACCAGTTAATAATGGCAGATTTGTAATCAAATAAAACACTATAATTTCAAGAGAAACATCAAAAGTGCTTTATTCAAAGTACCATTCATCGCTAGCTACACATTTCCCCATCTTTCAGGGAATTTGTTTGATATCCTCCCAATAGAACTTCCCTTGTTTTGAGGCGAACCAGTCAGAGACCCAGTTTTCCACTTCTTCAGAAATTGTGAAGTGCTGCTCAGAAATTGTGTGTGCTGTCAATCAGAACAAGTGCTAATCTGAAGGAGCAAGGTCTGGTGAATAAGGCGGGATCTTTTAACATGTCTTTAACTGGTTTTGAAGTGTGTGATGGTGCATCATCATGAAGCAAAATTACTTTGCCGTGTCTTCTGGCACATTCTGGTAGTTTCACAATCAAAGCGTGGTTCAAATTGATTATCTGTTGTCAGTAGCAATCAGTATTAACGGTTTCACCTGGTTTTAGAAGCTCATAACACATTACACCTTCCTGATCCCACCAAACGCAGAGCATTGTCTTCTTTCTGAAGCAAACTGGCCTTGGAGTCGATGTTGATGGTTGACTTGGATCAAGCCATGATTTTGTGCATTTGGGATTCTCAAAATAAATCCACTTTTCATCGCCAGTCACAATTAGATGCAAAAAAGACTTTCTTTCGTTCCACTGAAGCAACATTTTACTGATGAGTTTTCAGTTTCCCATTTGTCTTTCGTTCAGTTGATGTGGCACCCATTTTCCTTCCTTTAAAATCTTTCCCACAGCTTGTAAACAATCAAAAATTGTTTGCTAAGCAAGTTTAGTCTTTCTGCAAGTTGTTTTTGAGTTTGACATGCATCTTCATCCAATAATGCCTCTAATTGTTGGTCTTCAAATTTTTTCGGTTGACCTGGACATTCTTTGTCTTTCACATTGAAATCATCACTTTTAAAGCGTTTAAACCAGTGTTCACAAGTATCTTGAGATAGAACATGTTCACCATAAGCTTCCCGAAATATTCAGCAGTACTTTTCTTCAAAGAAAGTAATGAATTAAAACTTCCTGCAAATGCTCTTTTTTTTGGCATGAAACTCAACAGTTTTAAGCATAAAAATATCTATGATGTTAACACCTTCAGCAAATTTGACATATGAAGTTTTGAAGCTTGCTGTCAATATAAGAAAATAGCATACATATCAAATCACATATGTATATCAACATATGTGTAACTCAAAAAAAATCTGCATCATAAACTCATATGCCTAGTAACCCTCACACACTCTGCTAATGTGCTATTCTCTTCAGCAGGAAAGGGTAAGGGTGTATTAAGGCCACCTGCTGGGTTACGAGCAAATGCATGATTTCACTGCTCTCTCAAATGAGATCCTCTCACTCACAACACTCACACTTAAGAGTCTGCAATGTAAAAAGAACAAGAACAAGAATCATAACAACTCATTATTACCAAAGGCAGACTTGTATCCAGAGTTGCCGTGTCAGTTGTCTAAATAAAGTCTAGATTTACCAAAAAAATAGTAGTAGTCTACCAAAAAAATAAAAACAATTCACCATCCCAAGATTAGCAGCATCTTCCCACCCCTTGTTGAGTTTTAACTGCACACACTACTCACTGGAGGACAAAATGGCTGCATGCCCTTTCCCATTAGTCCTGTAAGCAATTACTGTATCAATGTAAGGTTTTCCTATCTTCTTTGCCTTTATCACTTCAGCACTGCCGTTAAAAACTACCAAATACTATGCCCAGCCAGCGTGGCTAGTGGTTGAGTATAGACCTATGGACCAGGAGGTCACAGTTTGATTCCCAGTCGGGGCACATGCTGGGTTGCAGACTTGATCCTCAGCAGGGGGCGTGCAGGAGGCAGCCGATCAGTGATTCTCTCTCATCATTGGTGTTTCTATCTGTCTCCTTCTCCCTTCCTCTCTGAAATCAATAACAATATTTTTTTTTTAACTACTAACCACTATACATGGTAATTCCAGGCTAGCAACTGCACTGAAAAAGGCAGGTGTGCTCACTCTATAAAGGAGCTCAAAAGCACAAAGCGAAATCAACAGCACAAAGGAGAGGATAGGTTCCTCCAGAGGAGCATGGAAGGGCAAGAATGACAGGGGATTCTCGAAAACTGGCTCTGGAAAGGCTGTGAGCTGCTTTCCAAGTAAAGCCTCGTTCACACAATGTTTTGTGACCAGACTGGTGCCCAGCCCTTCCTAAATATGGGAGGAAATTTAAAGCATGGAGGGCCCTGAGGAGAAAGTAGAGGATGGTGTGAGTGGACAGAACGTTGTTATGTCTCTAAAGCCTTAGATGAAAATGAGGCAATTCAAAGGTCAGTCTCTCCATAGACATCAGTCTCATGAGATTCTCTAACCACACAGACCCTCCCAGGGCAGGCCTCAGGGAGAGAGCGCCCCCCTGCGCCTGCTGTCAAAGGGGACGCTGCCTCTGCTTAGCGATGTTTATAAAAATGGCAACAGTTTCCCATTTGAATGTTAATTACTGTTATGACACACAAGATAATTTAACTTGCTTCAGTAATTTATTCTTCCTTGTAATTAGATGTCGTAATTGGAAAATCTTCCAGAGTGTAACAACAGTTCGGAAGGTGAGATGGCAGAGGGGGAGCTTCCCCACGGGATCTCACCCAGGAAGCTGTGGCTCGCTGTTCAACTGGCAGTCACGTGGACGGCCCGTGCCAGGGACAGAGATGGTCCTTCTGGAACCAAGCAGGTGGCACCTGCGACCTTTAAGAGCTGGATGATTGGAACGGAAGGCAAAGCCCCAGCAGATGGTTAGAGCTACCCTGAGAAGAATATTAAAGACTGAACTCGAATGAATCCAGCAATGAGGCCACACAGGACTGCTGTAAGCCCTCTGGTCTTGCAAATATTCGCATACAGTTCAGAGACGCCAAAGAGGAGTGCAGGCCAGAAATATCACTGAGTGTGATGGGCTCTGCTTATGTTACTTCATTTATGGAAGCAGTTGGTGCTCGCCGTAAATATTCACTAAAATAAGCAAACGAATAATTCGTACTCATAGCAAGGTGAATGAATAGGTGCATGCAGGACTTGGAAATAGTCAATAAGCACTCAATGTAGAATACATCAGGTAGGGTAGTAAGGACTTAACAGCATTTCCTCCTCTCCCAGTTCTTCTCCCTTGTACCCAGAGCCTTAGTACACATCTTTACCTAAAATCCTCTCTGGAAAACATGCTATGACAGGTTATTTCAAACATATACATAAGTAGAGAAAACAACTTCATGTGACCACCTTCCAGCGCTAGTGATGATGGCCAATCTTCTTCCCTTAAGCCCTGTGTTACTCACCTTCCTGAATTAGGATGAAGCTAATCCCAGACATCATATCTTTCCATCTGCCAATACTTACCCGGCTCATTTTTGTTCCAAAAAAATGTTGTAATTCCTTAAACTATTAACAAGGATTCATTAATGGCATCAAATATTCAGATAACCACAATACAAAAAAGGTCCAGGCATTAGGGTTGATAGATCTCTTAAATCCTTTTCATCTATAGATTTCCCTCCCAATCTCTTTTTTCTTCAGCTTTTCTTTTTGTCATTGAAATGGAGTGATTTGTCCTGTACAGTCGCCCAGTCAACAATAGATTTTTAAAATTGCATCTCCATAATGTGTAACTCACACTGCTCCCTTGGCCTCTGTCCTTTCTGTTAACTGGTAGACATTGAGGATGAGGCCAGATCAGGTTACACTTTTAAGTTTTGGCAAGAACATCTCGGAGGCTGGCTTCTTCGCCAGGAGACGTGCCATCCCAGGCTTTGTCTGTGTGGTGTGGGCAGCCAGTGAGGCTCACTGCTCAGATCCATGAACTCATCTCGAGTTGCAAAGTAATGAATTCTGACTGTCTGAAATTTTCCTCATTTATTAGCTAGGTTATTTCTCTAAAGAGAGACTCTATCATCAACTACTCAGCAAACCTGAGATACAATTTATAAAGGGAAGCAGAAAAATACTTGATGCTTTCCCTTTGTTCACCAGTATTCAAAATAATGAGCTGATTCCCTAATATCATCTAAAAAGTTGACCAATGAGGGTTTTATTTTTAACTCTGAAATTTCCTTGAGAGGAAAATTCCCCACATCTGAGTCAGAAATCCAAAACCGCCCAAAATCTAGGTATGATAGGTTTGGCAGTGAGGAAACATATACTAGAGGCCTGATGCACAAAATTCGTGCAATAGGCTCAGCCCTCGCAGCCCCAGCTTTGTCCAGAAATTCGTGTGGATGTCCAGAAGATCATTCGGCTGTCCTGTCTAATTAGCATATTACGCTTTTATTATTATAGATAGGATTATATTAGCATCAATCCTTCCTTCTCCTTAGTGCCTCTTCAGCAAGCAAACACTTTTTCTCAATTTGAATATCCCCAAGTAAGAACATTTTAATAAACCAATAACTCTGTGGTTCTATTTAAAAATACCACCTGCCTCACACCTTCCCTCCAAGTCGTGACGCTTGCCACCTGAAGGGCATAAGAGAAGGGGCAGCCACCACGGCAGCTGCTGCCTGGGCACTCCCAAGAGTGACATGAGCAGGGCAGGAGCAGCCAGAAGCCCTACCGAGATGTGATGGGCGTTAAAAGCAACCAGAATGCACACAGGGAATATGTTCCCCGGCAGCGTGTACATCGGGCGGCTCCATTTGCTCCTACAGATAAAATGATCACTTATGCCACAAAAATTACTATGATCCATCTCTCTGCATGCGTTCCCATCCTTGAGAAGTGGGAGGAACTAAAAGCCAAGATGGTGCGCAAACAAATGCTCTTGTGAACAGAGGGAAACTAGTTCCTGCAGGTTTAATTCCACTGAGAGAAACGCAGCACCCACCGTGCAGAGCAGCAGTGCAGGGGAGAAATGAGGGAACAATAGGATGAGGAAGACATCCTCCCACTTTCTCCCTGCACCCCACTCCACTTCAGTGAAAAGGAGAGGTGTCCTTGACATTACAGGCAGCTGTGAAGGGAGGAATCTGTCTACTTACAACATTAATAAAACCTACTTCAGACTATCAGCTGACACGCTCTCCTCCTCCCAACGCCGAGACTGCTCAGCAGTAACAATACATCTGACATCCCATTTGCCAATGCAGGACTCAGGACACTTGGTGACAATGCTATGAATTATATCATTGCAAGAATGGCACTCTGGGCAGGCTCTGCACACAAACAAAGGAAAGCTGAGAATGTCTGTTCCCAGTGGAATCGATATTTCCTTAATTTGTATAACGTTATTTACGAGAGACAGAATTCAAGTTACTGAGTTAAGAAACGGACCAGGGTCGTCTGCTTTGGGACCCAGTGCCCAGTGTGAATTCGGGGATGGAAGACACCGAGCCCTGAGCCATAATACCAGCCCTGCTGCTTGCGAGCCCAACACCAGCGATCTAAATAACACACCTGCCGCTCCCGCACACCCCGAAAGGCGCCTCACAGCCGCTTCCTGAGCTAACTGCCTGTGCACCTTCACCCTCCCAGCCTCACTTCACAGAGATGACTGCCTCTGCCTCTTCGGCGGGGCACTCCAAATGACAAAAAGAATTCCCTGAAATCTTCAAAGAAAGAGCATGATTTTAACCTAATTATGAAGACAACAGAAGGAGAAACTTGAGCAAGCTGTGTCTAATCCTGCCCAATTAATCCAAGTTTTAAAAGAGAGAGGGTGATCAGCTTCTCTCTAAGACAGGGAGCATCCATTGCCAGTGCCCCCAACACAGTCTTCCTCACCAATTCCTCCCGGAAACTAAGCCTTCTCACCCCCCCCCCCCGGCACCCCCTCTTCCCACCTCCTTAGCTTCCCCAGGTTCTCCTCCAGCCTCCTGGCTGCTTGGTCACCTGTACCTCCCTCTGTAACTGCAGCCTCCCTCCAAGGCCACTCACTGCGCTGAAGCTCCTGACCAGGCTCCTGCACAGTGACAGGGAAAGCCGAAGCCTACGGTGATGCAGAAACAAGCTCAGGCCACGTGGCCAATCACAGCACTTGCAGAGCTGGTCCCCATCCAGACACCTGACACCCAGCACCATGCTCTTCCCACTGCACCACACCACCTCCTCCCTGGGCCTATTCACACTCTGACCCAGGAAATGGACTGAAGGACTAGTCATACATCTCATTATTTCCTCCACCCTATGGAGGGCTCTGAGTCACATTTAGAAAAACAGGATAAAACTGACTGCAGAAATCAGACTAGGATCCTGTATGTGGAAGATGTCTCCAAAGTTCCATGTTCTTCATGGTTAACCCATCATGTCCAGGGATTGAGATTCCAGAGGGACCTTCTTGCAGTCATTTACGCCACCGAGGAGAGGCTCCCAGGGTCACGCTTAGGCCTCCTACGCCAGACACAGCTCCTGGTTCTTCACTGTGACTGGAGCACAGTCACTGTCCAGCTCCAGCTGAAAAGGCCCAATGCAACTGCCTATGTGCAAGGGGCGTGAGTGACACAGAGGATGCTGGGTACTTTTATAAACGCGCATGGCTAAGTCTGCTCGCAGCCTTACCTTTAGCAACTTCAATAATCTCAGCCCTTTAACCCCATCCATTATAGTTTTGGCTTTTGAGTAAGGTCCTTCAAATGGTGCATGCTGCTTTTTTGAAAGCTGGAGTCCAGAAACAAGGACAAATAGATGAAGCCCTTAATGTAAGAGAAATCCCATCAACTAAAGCATTAGAACATCTGTACAAGCCCACGGGAATCAACAAAACCTCTTTACAAAAGAATCAACATTCAACACAGTATAACTGGTAGACTTGAGAAGTAACCAGAATTGAAGGAGAAAACATGAAGTGAGTCTTAAAAAGAGTTTCCAGAACAAACCCTGGCACAGTCCGTTAGACATTTAATTCGGCAGCTCTGACCACGTAGCTAAACAGGAGGAGGTTGGGCCTGAGAGCTAAAAGCCAGGATGGCCAAGCTGAATCCCTTGAATACTGACAGAACAAACGTAAAAAGAAGAAAGGTGAGTGGGTTGTGAAAATACAAATTCCTACAATGTAAAGAAAGAAAATTAAATAAAAATCCTGACTGAGCTAGGGAAGTGTGTTTAGAAAAAAAAATAGTAGCTGGGTGTGTGCTCTAGGTACAGAGTCTTGAAAATAATAAGGCTATTAAATTGCAAGCACCAGGGTAGCGGAGCACTCGCTCAAAAGATTATGAAAATTGAGCTTCCAAAGCGAATCTGAAAAGGAAACAGGTAAAAAGGGGTCAGCTCCTCACAGGCAAGGAGGAGACTTCTGTTATTGGGCCGGCTGTTTTAAATTAATATCCTGGAACATTAGCAGGTTAAAGAGCTCTATAAAAATGACAGAGAGAAAAGCAAATGAGGTAGAAACAATAGTGTTTACACCTTAGTAATAGAAAGGTATTACAAGTAGGATTTACAAGGTGCTAGCATGACATATGTCAGAGGCAGAAAGGCGAGCTTTAAAACATAATGAGAAAGGCATTAGGCCTGGAGAACTCCATCTCTGCACACAGCAGATTTAAACCAGGTGAGCTGCCCAAGACCTAGGAACGATCATGTTTTATTATTCCCCAGCGGGAAGAATTCCCACTGCATCCAACCAGTAAGAAAACTAATAGTGAGAAGAATAGAAAACACGTGTCCTCTCTTTTTCTTCTTTAAACTGATTTTTAGAGAGAGAGGAAGGGAGAGGAAAAGAAGCATCAATGTGAGAGGGAAAGTCAATCAGCTGCCTCCTGCATGCCCCTACCTTCCAGCCCACAGCCCCGCCATGTGCCCTGAATGAGAATCGAACCAGCAACCTTTTGGTTCACAGGACAATGCCCAGCCAACTGAGCCACACGGGCTGAAGGATAACCAGCACCTTCCAGGTTAGCACTAACACACACGCAGGCTTGGCTGCTGTCCTCAACACTGGCCTGGCCTCCTCCGGCGATAGCACTCCTATTATCCCCCAAATCCTAATCCCTTAGAGGCAGGATTTCTACTTGTCAAAAGATGGATTCTTGTTAGAGACCAAATGTTTGTGCCACCACGAAACTCCTATGTTAAAACCTTACCTCCCAATGGGCATCTATTAAAAGGCAGTAATTCAGACGTGCTGAGGCCACACCCTGGTCCAACAGGATTAGGGTCCTTCTAAGAAGAGACGCCAGAGAACGTGTTCGTTCTCTCTCTCTCTCTCTCTCTCTCTCTCTCTCGTACATCGGAGGACAGGCCTCGCGAGGACAGAGCAAACCAGCAGCCCCATAGGAGTGAAAAAGAAAGTCCTCAACAAAAATCACATTGGCTGGAACCTTCATCTCGGACCTGTAGACCCCACAACTCTGAGAAAATAAATGTCTGCTGTTTCAGCCAGGCGTCTGTGGCCTTCTGTCAGAGCAGTCTGAGCTGCGAACACCTGCTCGATCAATGTCTGACTGCGGCGGGAATGAGCATTTTGTCTAATGCTCTGTGAGTCTGCGTGCTTTGAAATACATTATGAATATAATAATGGTTTAAAAACAACATTGACCATAACACCCACCATTTTCTATAAGCACAAATAGCATTACAAGCTGAGATATCATTTTTACAGGACAACCATTTTTTTCCCTCATTAAAAAGCAGACTGTAGAATGTTCACCATTTCTTCATGCACTACTAAAAATTGTCAATAGCAATTCAAGCACTATAACTCCTTTTTGAGAAATAGAAACACAATAAATGAAATATGCTAGCTTATATACACAAGTGTGCCGAAAATACTACAAAGAATTTCTGTGGCAATTTGTATATAAATAAGATACTTCAGTTGCATGATGATGTGCCAGTTCACCTAAATATTAACAAATGTTGGACCGTTCACGTGGGCTCATAGTCACAGAATCACAAAGTCAGAGAAGCACAGATGAGGGCTCATTAATGTCAACCTCACTTCTTTCCTTAAAAGAGGAAATTTCAGCTCCATAATATGAGTGCCTTCCTCAAGGCAATATAAACAGACCCTGAATTCCCAGCATGGTGCTGTTCTCCTGTGATGTCAGGAATAATTTTGTTTTTTTACAAGTAAAATGAATCTCAAAATACTCTGTTGAACATGCTATTAAAATATACATTCAGCCGAAACTGGTTTGGCTCAGTGGATAGAGAGTTGGCCTGTGGACTGAAGGGTCCCGGGTTCAATTCCAGTTAAGGGCATATAACCTGGTATGGGCACATCCCCAGTGGGGGGTGTGCAGGAGGCAGCTGATCGATGTTTCTCTCTCATCAATGTTTCTAACTCTCTATCCCTCTCCCTTCCTCTCTGTAAAAAAATCAATAAAATATATTTTAAATATATACACACACACACACACACACACACACACATATTCATATAACAACAAGAGACACTTGAAGAACAGGAAAGGTAAAACTACTTTAAAGGGAGTGACTCTGAGTGGGTCTGCTCTGGGATCATCCCCTGGCCGCCCTGTGACGGCCTCGGTCCCGTGATGCTGCCCGTCAAAAGCGGGACCTCTGGTCATCTTACTCAAAGTAATACCTCATATGGCTGATTGGAGGATTCCACAAAATTGTGCACACAAAGCAGGACAGAGCCTTGCACGATCTTAAAAGCTCATCATAAACTTGTAAAGAGGAGACAGAGGGAGGAGGAGTTGAAGCACAGAATGAGTTTCCGCGTGAAATGCCTTAATTTAAATTAATACTCAACAAGCCAAAACCGGTTTGGCTCAGTGGACAGAGCATCGGCCTGTGGATTGAAAGGTCCCGGGTTTGATTCCGGTCAAGGGCACATACCTTGGTTGTGGGCACATCCCCAGTAGGGGGTGTGCAAGAGGCAGCTGGTCGATGTATCTCTCTCGTCGACGTTTCTAACTCTCTATCCCTCTCAATTCCTCTCTGTGTAAAATCAATATATATATATATATATTAATATATATAATTAATACTCAACAAGACTAAGGGAGACATACCAAAGTTTTCTCCCGCCGACCAAACAAGAATAATAAACAATAGAAGACAGTCATGGCCATAACTTCCAAGGTGTCCTTCAGCTATAATGTGTCTCTGACGACTTGCTGGAAGGATTATGGTGTTTCAAGGGTCCAAGGTCAAAGTAGGACGGGAGGGGGAAGGCAAGAGAGAGCAGGAGCTGGAAGAACGATCTCGGGGAAGTGCAGTGAGGGCTTCCTCATGAGGCAGCACCAATCACCATGCAATACTCCCCAGGACAGCTCTCAGTAGGGGCGACCCTGTCTGAGGTATCAACCCCCGCACCCACACACTGAGTGCCTGCCGAGGACAGAGAAAATGGGGGGGGGGGGGAAGGAGGGGGGGAGAGCACTCCTCTAGTTCCTTCTGGATACCACTGCTGTGCACACAAGAGCTTACGTGGCTTGTTACCAACCAGAAAGACAACCCACCAGCTCTCCATCTGACATGGTCTGGTGCTGTGGTTTCAGACTCCTTGTCCTGGATCACTCAGGATCCATCCTCATTGGCTGGACCCGCAAATGACAGTTCTGCCTAAAACCATCACCACAAGTGAGAGTGAAAGCATGCCAGAACCCCAGGCTGGTGGGTAAAAAAAATCAACTTCTTCCCTCATGATTAAGCTGGGGTGGCTTCAACTGATTATATAAGCCTTTTGGTTTCTACAGAGGGAGGATGCATTTTTAGAACATCTTGAGGCACAAAAATCAGTTATATATTTAAAAGAGAATAAAATTTAAACAATATTTATTAAACGTAAATAATGGTGGAAGGTGTATCTAAATATAAGAAATGGCTCCGAAAAGAATGAGACAATATTGATCGTTAAAACCAAGAGAACTGGGGAACTGAAATATTGCCCTGAGCAAAAGGGGCCTGAGAGAGCTGCAGGGGTCCTGTCTCTGCACCACTAACTCAGGAACCTCTTCAAGCCTCTGCTTCCCCCTCTAATCTGCCCAAGACCCCACTGCGGTTCTGTGAGGGTCAATTCTAGTAGCCATTCTTATCAGTGAGCTCTGGCCCTCCTGCCAGCAGCAGCAGCAGCCTGGAAACTTCCAAATGCACAGTCTCAAGCCCCGCCCAGACCTACGAAATCAGAAACTCCAACAATCTGTAACTCTGCTGCACCCTGAGGTTTGTGAACCACTGCAAACACATAAGTACAAATAATTTCTAAAATCTTAAAATGCTAAATAAAAATTGTTATTATGGCCAAAACCGGTTTGGCTCAGCGGATAGAGCACCACCGGCCTGCGGACTGAAGGGTCCTGGGTTTAATTCCGATCAAGGATATGTATCTTGGTTGCAGGCACATCCCCAGGAGGAGGTGTGTAAGAGGCAGCTGATCTATGATTCTCATCAATGTTTCTAACTCTCTATCCCTCTCTCTTCCTCTCTGTAAAAAATCAATAAAATGTATTTTTTAAAAGAAAATTGTTATTATGGAAAAATTAAGAATGCTACATTTGCTTGAAGATTCTAAGAACTTTCACTTGCACATCATTGAATACAGATAAGCCTGCATATGTGTTTCATGCCCAGATTCAACAGTCCATGTGTTTCTTTAGTAAATGTTACTATAAAAAATAAAATACCTGTCATTACAGCACCTATCAATGTTAAAATGTACTATTATTTAGTCATAACTTCAAAAGGGCTGGGGGAAAAGAAATCAAATTAATAACCATTACATATTCTTTAAAAGTAAAAGACGACATTGATTTAAACCCAGTTATTAGTAAATTAAAAGATAAATTTGAAATTAGCGCCCGTGACTGTGTGCTGACCTCTCCTGCATGTCTGGCAAGGGTCTGGATAAAAAAAAGGCATAAAACTGTCGCCCTTGTGACATAAACTGCAGTTCCCTGGAAGTTCCGGGCAGGAGAGGGTTGAGCTGACATTACTGAGGCTTTGCTTCAGCCCAGGAGACAGGAAGGACAGCTGTGACTATAAAGTAAGCAACCGCTAATAACTTCAGATTTTTAAAAATATTTTAATAGGAAAGTAAAATATACTTAAATGAGTGCAGTATCATTATCACACAAAACAAAGAGGAGGGGGCCTCTCCTTGAAATAAGAGTTCCATTTAGAGTTAGATTTTCTTTCCGGTCCGATCGCAGCATGCAGTGGCCACAGGGCTCTGTGGCAATAGCTACATTTTCATAAACGCTTAAGCGCATCTGGACTTGATTCCAGTGCCTGCCAGGCTCCTCATGCTGTCAGTCACCTCCTGCCTCTGAAACCCAAATGGCCCAGAAGGTCCAGACCATGTGACATGGAGCTCAAGAGAAGACACAGGGAGGAAAACAAAAGCTCAGACAATGTTCTAATAGCTCGCCTTCCTCTGAGCGGTACCCTCTGTGGTTCAGACTCCCCAGCACGGGCCCAGGACACCTCTCGCGAGGCTATCACTCTGCAGGTCACTGGCACATCCCACATGCCCGTGGGTACCATGGGGGAGGGGCCCTCCCGCAGAACTCAACAGCAAAGCCTGTGCTGCCTGTGCCACCAGGGGCCTCGGAGCCTGGTTGACGTCAGCTGGTGCGGTGGTTGGCTGCCCGTGATAATCCGCTCCCTTTTACCCGGGAAGAATGAGGAAGGCTTTCCCGGGATAATTTACTATCCTCCAGAGGACAACACTCTCTGAAAACTAGAGAAAATAAAGATTATTGTCACTCCTGTGTTTTAAAAAGCTTCCCTGAAAGATCACTGATGTTTAAGACCTTTACTTCCTGTTATTTATAAGCCAAGAGAGCACAGGACGAGCAGCTCGCTTAGTCTGGAGGGCTGACATCCGCCCTGGATGCAGCGACATGACCTCCTGGCTGTCTCGGCCAACGGTTCGGGCCCAGATCCTGACGTGTGTCTCGTTTTCATTGTGTAACAAACACAGTAAATGCTCAGACCTCTCGCGTGCTTGGCCTGTCTGCATCTGAAACCCCATCCAGATTCCCTGCTGGGCAGGCCCCTGAGGAAAAGCCCAGGCTCTCCTGGCACAGCCAGGCATCAAGGCTTTGTTCCAGTCACTGGAAGCGACCTTGGAAAATCACAGAGGGGATGGCAGAGACAAACATTCTAAGGCAAGGGGGCACGTTCATACAAAGCATGTGTTCTTTCTAAACTTATTTTTGGCAATTCTTAACCATAGCCACAACAGAACATTCTCCTTGGAAGAAAAAAAAAAACAACAATTAAAAACCATTTGTATCATACTTTGGTTCCTGACACTGAAAAGCAGTGCTGCTCGGTAAGACGCTCAAGCAGCTTAAAAAGTTGATTAAAACTCGTAGAGAGAACCGAGCAGCAAAGACTCCCCAGGAGCAACAAGCTGAATATGGCTTCCATCCTCCAACGAAGGAACAAGCTCCTGGCACCAAGGCCCTCTGATGAGAGCAGAAAACACACAGGATGTGCCTGGAGCATCCTGCAGAGGTGGAGGCAGGAAGTGCTGAGAACAAACAAAAACCCCACAAAGAAGGGAAGACAAAGGGCCCAGGGAGCCAGCTGAACAAGCTCCCAGGGGTCGAAGCTAGAAGCTTCCAGCAATAACACAAACAGCAGCATCAGGTTAGCACCCCATGTGCAATACACGCAGCCCAGAGTCCATATGGATATAAATAGGTGACCTAGTCTGGTGGACGGCAAACTCATTAGTCAACAGAGCCAACAGTACAACGATGGAAATTTCTTTGGAGAACCAAATTTTTTAAACTTAAACTACTTCTAACGCCTCTTCTTCAACATAGACTCACCCAGGCCGTGGTATTTTGTGGAAGAGCCACACTCAAGGGGCCAAAGAGCAGCATGTGGCTCATGAGCCGCCGTTACCTGACCACGGACCTAGTCAATCCTAACTAGTTAGTGAGTGGATCTCAGGGAGAAGAGACAAACCTATGCATTAGAATCACAAATAATTAATGTAAATGCCATTTCTTCAGGAGGGGGTCGGAGCTCCTGGCTGCTTCAGTGTGGGAGGCACAGTATGGAAGAGGGGAAGAGGAGGGTGTGGGAGGTGGGGAGACGAGTATGCGGTGGAGAAACTTCACAGACGCTGCTCAGCCAGGTGATCAGGGCCACACCAACCATGCCGTGTTGACAATGCATGCCCGTCACGTGATGTGAGGAAAATGGCATGTGACCTCTGTGGCCTTCCTCTTCAAAACCCCACATCCCGCCCTGGTCAGGAGAGAACTTCAGACAAACCTTAGTTTATTTCTACCTACGGGACATGCTATGAAACACCGGACCCTCCTCCTAAAAACTGCAAATACCCTCCAAAACCAGGTCTGAGGGGCTGTCAGAGGAGCCTGAGGGTAGCATGGTCCCTGTGTGGGATCCTGGCACAGAAAAGGATTGGGTACAAAGAAAGGAATCTGAATCAAGTGTGGGTTTAGTTAAAAACTGTGCCTCAGCACTGGTTCAATGGCTGCACCAAATGCAGCATGCTAATGTGAGGTGTTATTATAATTCCAGGGAAAACTGTGAGGGACAAGTAGGGATCTCTGAACTATCTTCACAGTTTTACTGTCAATCTAAGCTGTTCTAAAAGTAAATGTTTCTTTTTAAAATTTATAAAACCTTCCCAATACCAAATCCAGTTTTGGTTTGCTGTAAAAATATTCATTTGCTTGTTTGACGTTGCGATTGTGGTGAGGAGTGTGGACTGGGATCAAACTGCTTGGACTTGAGTCCAGTTCAGCTGTCTACGTACCTCGGTTCTCAGTGGCTCTGTGCTTGGCCTGCGCACAGAGCACAAGGCTACCAGGGCCCAACGTGATGCCAGGTACTGTCAGCACCATCTCCGCTCTCCCCACGAGAGAAAGGAGAAAATAAGCCCGATCAGCAATGCCACTACCACAGGCCCGTGTGTATCCGGCAGGGACCAGGCCCACGTGCTGCTCTGAGAGGCACTGGCTGAGCCTTGGGCGGCGTGACCCCCGTTCCCAGCGAAGGCAGCTCTCGGGCCCAGGAACAGATGTGGCCGCCACGTGATTAATGCCTCTGTGGAGAGCAGGGCTGGTTTTCGGAGCCGTCGGCGGTTTCCCGTGGCGGGAGCCTGTGCATTGCTAATATTCAGATGAGGCTACTCAAATCTATTTTCTTTCCATGAGCAGAGAGTATAAGAAAAAGGTGCAAAATGAACTGGATGAAAATATCTGAAGATGCTTTTAATAACAACATAGCCGGGGTTACAGGATTATTTGTTGTGTGTTTTTAAAGCTTACACGTAAAGCTTATAAGATTTACAACTTCTTCCCTACCAATAAATGCTTCTCCAATGAATATTCATGCACAATTGCCGTGGCTTTTCCCATCTAAGGTAGTCATTAGAGGCTTGTCATCTTGGTCCAACAATGCCTCTGGCACTTCTAAATTATTAAATCTTAGTCTACAGCTTTGAATGCTATAATAGCAACATAAAACAGAGAAATAAATTGCCACTATGGATAATCAAAAGTCACAATTTTCAGCCAAAGCTCAAAACTTTCTAGCGTCACCTACTTTTTAATATAAAACTATTAAGACTTTTTTCTTGACCACACTGAATAAATAAAAAGATGTCATTAAGGGAAATAAATGAAAAGACTGAGTAGCAGCTATTCTTTACATATACTGTAAACAGCTAACGGGCAGAAGAAGTTTTCAAGTTGCACTGACTGTCCCAGTGCCTAACACCAAGTTTAATTTGGGATTACGCCAGGCTGTGCTGCCCGGGAGCTACCCTGCCGGGAACGCAAACCCTCTGTGAAGCTACTGACTCAGAGCCCAGGGTAGGAAACCTGTGCTCTCTCTTCTTTGAATGCACTGAGCACGAGATGTGCAAAGGAAAAGGTTATCAGGAAGAAAATGACTGTATCTGCTTGTGAAATTACTCCAATCAAATGTGTGAGCCAGGGGACTTTGGGTGTAAGAAACACAAACAACCCTGCTCATTTCCGGTGGGTGGGTGGCGGTGATGGTGGTGGTGGGTGTTGATGGTGGTGGTGGTTGTTGTTGTTGGTGGTGGTGGTGGTGGTGGTGGTGGTTGTTATTGTTGTTGGTGGTGGTGGTGGTGGTTATTGGTGGTGGTGGTAGTGGTGATGGTGGTGGTTGGTGGTGGTGCTAGTGGGTGGTTGTTGGAAGCCAGTTCCAGCATGTCATAATTGCAAGAGTTTTATCAAAAGGTTGATGGAACTTGGGGACTCAACAAGGGCTGAGTCACACATGTACTCACGTGTTGGAATGGCTCAGGGCATTTCCCCCAAACCTGAGTAGGATGATTGTTTGTGGCCAGACAGCTCAGGGCATCTTAATCTACATGTTATTGCCTCCTGTTGGCCAAACACGTGAACAGCCGAAGGCAATTCCCCAATCTGACAATGCTTCTAAACCCTACCCTTTGAAGTGTATTATCTCCACCTTGCCTTAGGACAAATTGTGTTAATAAAAAGCAAGGGGTCCTGAGACAAGGAGAACTTAGGTCTTTTAGCTAAAGCTCCTCTGACCCCCAATGCCTTTCAAAATTATGTTTTGTCTCTGGACTCTTATTTAATCTACGCACAGCCTTTCTCCAGTTTGCTGAAACCTTCTTAATGCTGGAACAAGAACCCAGGCAGGTAGTGGTGGTGGTGATGGTGGTGGTGGTGGTTGTAGAGGTGGTGATGGTGGTAGTGGTGATAGTGGTGGTGGTGATGGTGGTGGTGATTGGGGTGGACGGTGATGATGGTGATGGTGATGGGTGGTGGTGGTGGTTGTGGTCATTGATGATGGTGGTTGCTGTTATTGTAGTTATTATTGTTGTAAGTGTGTACTCCAAGAGACCACTGCAGTTGTAAGGCTCTAAACAGCAGCAACTACTGGGCAGTGCTTCCCTCCGGACAGGATTCCACACACCTGCAGCATCATGTCACTCAGTTCAAGAGTCAGAAGAGCACATCTGATGGGTTGTATGTTCTCCAGAGGATCTTGATTGACAAGTACACCAAGCCTTTATCCAAAGGTGGAAAACAAGTTACCAAAGCAAACGTGGAAGGTTGGGTACTGGGCGGGCATGAGCACAGATGCCCACTACGATGTGCAAGAACAGGGGATGGGAACAACCGAGTCATCACCGGGAAGTGGTGGGCACTGTGCCTTCCCATACATTTGACTCACTTCTCCAAACAACTTGTGAGGTGGCATTATCAGCCCCGTTTTACCAGAGTTCAAACTGAAGTTCACGGAGTTTAAATTTCTTTGCTGAAGTCATATAGTATCAAGCCTCGGTTTTTCTGTTCTACATCCCAAAGGAAATAGCAGTGAAACAGAGCGTCAAGATGTGAAACAAATTCACTTATTGTTTCAGAAACGCAAGTCTTTCTTGAAAACAACAATCTTGATGATAAAGACTTCTTGGCCTCATATAACCCACATTTTTTCACATAATATACACAGAATCCTATTCATTCAATAAAAACATGTTATTTGCTTATTTACCAGCCTGCAATGCCCATGGCTAACGACAGAATATGGCAATACCGAGGTGACAAATACAATTCTTAGAAACGAGTTAATGAATTTGCTCATCTCAACAATTTCAGCTGCTCCTCCAACTACGTGTGACAGACATTATATGTGGCACTGGTGACAGGGGACACCAGGTAAGAATAAAACATGTCAGCAGAAGCCACTAATCCCTAATGGCAAACCACACTGTTTAAACCAGTGCAAGCCCAGCGTTTTCCACCACAGAGAATATGTGGGTTCATGCCCAGATCAGCCTCAGCACACACATGCAGTTCTGCCTGTGATTTGGGTCCCTGTGCTGCACCCTGAGCAGATGATATTCAATGAGGCCATCGGGAACATGGCGGTGCCAGCTGCTCTGGCCCGCTGACCTGCAGGAAGAGATAGCAGAATGATGACGGCGCTCCGCTGAAGCCCAGACAAGGAGACTGCTTCTGAGGACATCAGCAGCTCTCGCCGCTGAACTGCAGGCTCAGCCCCGCTATCTGGCTCCCATCACTCACCTTTAGGCCCTGATGTTCGTTAACAATTATTCGTAAGTGATTTCTACTACAATGGTGGGGAAAAGAAGACATTTTGGGGGGCTAGCAATCTGAATCTGTGCCAGGAACCTAACGCACATTCTTGTTAGCCTATAGTCTAGTCACTGCCCCTTCCTTAGTTATCTGGTCCTGCAGGGCCGGTTTACTGCTCCCATTTTCAGAGGTCACAGACCATGAGCAATGCCCAGACGGGGTTATCAGCGGTGCCAGCCCAGGCCTTTAGGTGTGGTCTCACGCCCCCCCATCCCAACACGCGGGGCTTTCTGCAAAGCCCGCGAGAGGTGCGGAAATCCCGTCCATATTGGGGGACAAAGAAGCCAAAGGGTATAAAGGGAGAGCTTCCTCCATATTGGAGGAAGCTCAGGATGTGGAGAGAAACAGGCTCCCCTGAGTTCTGCACTGGTACATGAGAAACATCTGAAAAGAAATAGCTCTCCAAGTCCTCCTGCGATCTCCCATGGCCTGGTAAATTCTGTAACGCATACGTAGTAAAAGTTCTGGGAAGTGTACTTCAAAATAGTAATGCCTGTTATTCTAGACAGTGAGTTTATGGATGAATTTCATTTTCTCTTTCTTACCAGTATTTTCCACCATGTTATTTTATGATTTAAAGTATTTTGAGCTAAAAAAAAAAAAAAAAAAAAAAAAACTAATGACTTACCCACGTCTTTGTATATCATATCTGAGTTCCTGAAACACTGCCATATAAATCTGTTTGTTTGTTTTTTTCTTACAAATAAGGAACTCTATCCTTCGGCATTTAAGCAATTCTCATCTTTCATACGCGACCCCCGCCTCCCATAGGCCTGTAATTCCTTCTGATGTCTCAGCTCCGCCAGCCAGTCCTTAGGCACCTGTGATGGCCAACCCCAGGCTGGGCCGAGACCCTGCCTGTCTCCACCAAACTGACTCCTTCCCTCCTCCTCAAAGACCTTCCCAGAGATGCCCCTTTCCCCTGACTGTGACCTCTCTCCAACCAGACTACCAGGATGGGAAGCCCTGAATTCGCACCGTCGCAGCAGCAGGTGCTCCTTGAAAACAGCAGGTGATGCAGTAACTCCTGCCCTCACACACCTAACAGAGCACAGGCCCCTGCCTTCCACCCAATACATGTGGGAGACTTGCTTCCACACAAGCCTAAGTCGCCACGGCCAATGACATGTATGTTGCTAGCGAGACAACAAACCCCACCCACTGCTCCTCAGCCTCTTCACAAAGGAAATGGGGACCGACAGCTCCGTTTCCCTTCGCGTTTCCAGAGCCAATCTCTGAGCCCGGGCTACTCCCCTCTTCCTGACCATTCAGTTACGTGAATTCCATAAACATTCAACCAGCTCTGAGCCAAATGTGGACAAGTGCTGTGGACTTTTCTAGACAATCTAGACAACCATCAGAGGCCCCTGCCCTCAGAGCCCACAGCCTGCTATTCCGTTCTCCCTTCATCCCCCAGGGACGGCCATAACAAGTACCACGGACGGAACGTGTTAAACAACGTTTATGATCTCTCGGCTCAGGAAGCAGGAGTGCTGAGGCCACGGTGTTTGTGGGCTGGTGTCCCGAGGCCTCTGCCTGGCTGGCAGGTGCCAGTTTCTCACTGGGCCTCACACACCATTCCTCTGAGCATGCCCTGCCCCGCCATTGCCCCCTCTCTCCTAAGGACCCAGACACACTGGATCAGGACTTGGCTCTAAGGTCCCATTTTCACTCATCACCTCTCTACAGGCCTCCCCTCCAAGTTCACACCCTCCCCTCTGCGTTCACACCCTCACCTCCGAGTTCACACCCTCACCTCAGAGTTCACACCCTCACCTCAGAGTTCACACCCTCACCTCCGAGTTCACACCCTCACCTCCGAGTTCACACTGAGAGGGAACTGGGGATGGAGACTCCCAATATAAGTTCTGGAAGAACCCAATCTGACCCTCCCTCTCCTCTCTCCACCCCACCCCGCAGGCTCTCGCTAGGCCCTGCCTCTCCCTCGGCCCTGGCTCTCCCTCCTTGGAAAGTTACATCCTCAAACCCTGTTCATTTCCAAACCCCAACAAGCTGCCCCAGCCCGCACCTTCCCCTGTTCCATCTGGCTGCTTCCCTTCACCGCCAAGATGTGGAAAAGCCCTGAACTTGGAGTCTCCAACCCAAATCAGAGGAGCTGACCGTCACGGGCAGGTGGAAACCGGAGGCCACCAGTCCCCTCGCACGGTGACACCCTCGGCTCAGGGCCGGCTAAGCTCAGTCAGGTGTGACAACTGCTCTGCCTTTCCAGAACATACTAATGTGAGATGTCCCACATTTTATATGACAGTGACGAAAATAAAACATTATAGGGGGGGCAAATAAAATAGGCCCACAATCCCCATGTTCCCTACTTTTTTTTTCTAATTCTTTTCCTGCAATCTCTCACTTCCCCCTTTCCTACCTGTCACTCATTCCACATACTCTGAAGCCAGGCTTCTCTGCACCAGGCCTTTCCCTCCCACCATGGCAACACGGCTACAAAAGTCCCCAGGGCTCCCTGTCAGCCTCCCATCTCGAATAGGGGCTCCTTGAAGACAAACAGCGTGCATTTTATCTCTGTGTTTCCAATGCTGAGCCCTGTGTCCTGCACAGAGATTGGGTTCAACAAATGACTGTTGAATAAACTATTGGCTCCTCTCTTTAGAATGACCCAGATGCACTGAAGGAACCGTAAATCACAGCAGCCTCCCAGGAAAGACTTTGTAAAGGCTCACCACTTATTTATCTGATTGCTTCTCAGTTAGCAAGATGCCTGACTAGCATGTCAAGTGTACGTTCCTACCTGAAACAAGAGCTTAAATCCTCACTATTCTTCCAAATAGCAAAAGTTAGCTTCTTGAAAAAAAAAATTCTGATATAATTCTCTCTGATTTATTCAAAAGGTCATTTATCCACATGCTTAACACTTTGAAATACAGTCAAGCATCAGGAGTTAAAAATTCTCTGAGCATCAAAATAGATGGGTAATGTTCCTTCATTTCACTCATAAGGGGACCCTGCAGGCTTTCATTCCGAATTCACTGGCTTTCACTTTAAGACAGTTTTACCTGGAGGGGAAGTCTATCTGGCCAGAACTACCTTCCCTTGAATTAGCCTGGAGCCAGTGATCCTCCTCATGGCACATAAGCTCATTACTAAAACTCTTCGGCACACCCGAAATATGTTTTGTGCTGATCTGACCAAAAAGAATAGGTATAAGCCTGATTAATTCACACCACATGATGATCACTGTGTTAGCAGTTGTTTTTTGGTTTTGTTTTTTTACAATCTTAGGGAAAAGAGATCAGTGCTCTGGACTAAATAGTCAGCCATTGCATGTTTTAAAAATTCTTGGGGGCAACCCAGTTGAAAATCACTGCCCTAGGACAGTGGTTGGCAAACTGCGGCTCGAGAGCCACATGCAGCTCTTTGGCCCCTTGAGTGTGGCTCTTCCACAAAATGCCACGGCCTGGGCGAGTCTATTTTGAAAAAGTGGCATTAGAAGAAGTTTAAGTTTAAAAAATGTGGCTCTCCAAAGAAATTTCAATCGTTGTACATATTTGGCTCTACTGGCTAATGTGTTTGCCGACCATTGATCTAAGTACTCCAGTAGGGTAGGGTCTGTGAAAATTACAACAGAGAGCACCTTGTGCTTACAAGGAGGTGGTGACATCAGCGGACATCCAGCCCCCCATGTCCAGCCTCAGCACGTTTCCCCCGGGAAAGTGGGAGGCCCCTCACAAAGCTCTGCCCCTGCTCACTCCTGCACAACAGGATCAGGTAAAATGGACTCACACCCCCTCGCCCCACCCTCGTGTCCACTGCTGTGTTAAGCTGAGCTACTTCACTTTTCAGTCTCAGTTTCCTCAACTGAGGAAAATGGGGAACATGTTAATTAAAACCTACAACACTTAAAAAACATTCCATTTAAGCAACGTGGTGAGCTCCCAATACCCCAACCTATCTTCACTTTCATTTCAAAAGAAAAACCAAAGCCCCACAAATTAGAATTCTAGTCTCAGCTGAAGTTTTCATATCAGACACGGAAAATTGCCCTGGAGTGATATTCAAGGTAATAATCAGATTTGCCATTGAAAATCTTGCAGGAAATAATCGTCTTTAACTATTCTTAGGACAATTTCAATTACATGCAGAAGTAACATGAAAAATAGAAAACTCCGAAAATGTTTTCTAAAAAACTAGAAACAATTTAAACCCAGAAAGAATAAAAATTTAACAGCAAAATAACAACAACACATACCTAATTTTACACACACACACACACACACACACCCTTATATTTAACTACATTTTTCAAAAAAATCAGAAAACTGTCACTGACCAAAACTATTAGAAAATATTAACTATCATAAATTAAAAATATCAGTCCAGATGACACATAACCAAACATCAAAATGGGGGTGAGAAGTAGAATCTAAATCGAAGTCAATATTCTACCGTAAACCAACATGAAACTTTCTTGTAAGAAGTAAATAAAAAAGAGTTCTAAGTTACCGTTTTGTTTTTAAGATCCTTTTTTTAATCTTTATCATGGAAAGTATGTCTCCCATTTCCCCCACGATCTCCCCCACCCCCCCACCCCCCACCGGCTCTCACCACCCTACTGTCTGTGCCCATGGGTCAGGCATAAACACGGAGGAGTTCGTTAGCTGATCTCCCCACTCCGTATCCCCTGCCTTCCCTCTGAGGTCTGACAGTCTGGTGCATGTTTCCATGTCTCTGTCTATTTTTGTAAAAGCACATGAATCCTGCGGGCACACAGAGCAGCTGAATAAATGAGGAGGGTATCCGGGCGCCCTGAACACCACATACAAGAAGTAAATGGAGTCAGCATTCTATGGACAGTGCCAGCGGTACAAACGCCACACAGAAGCAACAGAGAAACACTGCACAAAACTCACATGCTTGAAAGACTGGAAGTATAATTTTTCTCTTGCTACAAATGCAAAGCAAGCGAAATCAATAACCAGTTTTATTTCCAGGTTGTTATCACTGCAGTGCATAGAGGCAATTGGGGACCACCTGAACAGGCCTCTCGCATCTTCTCAGACACATGAATCTGTCATTCCGACCAACGCGTAACTATTCACAGAGTGGCAGAGACAGCACTTCACATTTAATGCTTTCATAAAACCCAGAAAAGGTTGGGAAAAGCTTAAAACCTTAGCTGCTTTAGAAAAATCATATTATATTTTAATGTAGTTTTAGAAACGGTACCATTCAACTGACTTACCAACCATGAAAGCCAAATTTAGCGTAATGTAATCCACATTAATTTTTCAATTCAATTTTCAAAATTAGCCATTTACCAGAAGTGCTGGCAGACACGGAAGTTTCCTGAAGGAACCAGACGGCGTTGCCAGAACATTCCATCCTGGTAGTTAGAGGGAACGCGCTCCAAGGCCACAGCGCAGAGCGGCTAGGCTATCGGACTACCTCAGAGCACACAGCAGTGGTCACACACAGATATGGGCACTGGGCATAGGATCAGATCAGAAATAGTTGCCATACCCAGGCCATATGAATAAATGTTCACATGAACATCACAAAATGTGAATTTCTGGGTGTCAGCCATTCATACGTTTCTTCTCCCTTTTACATTCTTCTTCACCACCGGCAGGTTCTCCCACCTTTTATCTGGATGGACCTTTTTCTCATGTCCATTCTTCCACTGACATCCTTTATAAGGAGAAACTCACAGCACTGGACCCCCTTCACCCCTTTCACCCAAACCTCAACCCCACCTCCGGCAACACCAACCTGCTCTCTGCATCTATGCAGCTGTCATCTTTCATATTTGATCTATTTAAGTGCAAATGCCTGTTTTGAGTGCTATTAATTATGCTTGTACGTTTAGGGAAATCTTGAGGTATTTTTATCTTTTTTTTCCCCTTTTTTTTTTATCGCTTTTAGAGAGGGAGGGAGGGAAGGAAGAAGAGGGGAAGGGGAGGGGGAGGGGGAGGGGGAGAGGAGGGGAGGGGAGGGGGAGGGGGAGGGGAGGGGGAGGGGGAGGGGGAGGGGGATGAAGAGGGGGAGGGAGAGGGAGAGGGAGAGGGAGAGGGAGAGGGAGAGGGAGAGGGAGAGGGAGAGGGAGAGGGAGAGGGAGAGGGAGAGGGAGAGGGAGAGGGAGAGGGAGAGGGAGAGGGAGAGGGAGAGGGAGAGGGAGAGGGAGAGGGAGAGGGAGAGGGAGAGGGAGAGGGAGAGGGAGAGGGAGAGGGAGAGGGAGAGGGAGGAGCCTCGATGCAAGAGAGAAACATTGATCAGCCACCTCCCACATGCACTGGACCGGAGACGGGGTCTGCAGTGTCCGGATGTGTGCCTGCCCCCTCCTGGTGCAGGAGCTGATGCCCCACCACTGAGCCACACCGGCTAGGGCAAAGCATTTCTTAAACTACATAAGTATCGAATTAAAACCAGAAAACTGAGCTTGAATAATTTACACACTAAGAAATGTAATTCTCCAGTTTTCTGAGATGAGCAATCAATAACTGCCCTGCACCTCTTCGTTAAGTCAAAGCCCGCCTCTCCCGTGAACCCAGCTGAAGCGGAGCATCCCTCCATGACCCTGGCTCACAAGGAGCGCAGCCCGGGCTTCCCAGGTGACCTCCGCGCCGCTCACTGAGCCACCTTTCCCCCGGGAGACTCGCTGTAACAATAAGCCAGCTATCGGGGAGCTGTCGTGTCTCGTTAGAAAAATTATTCTTTCCCCATACAGCTGTGACTTCTAAAGTCCCAAGAGACTCCAAGCATTCTTAAAAGTAATATTGCCAATACCTTGGTGTAATGGCTTTTTATCTAGATGAATCTCTCTCTAGCCAGAAAATATAGAGAAAAATCAATTCGGTACACAAAAAATGCTTGTGACAAGGGATTTTTAACAAGCATCTAGTCTACATTTTTGTTGTGTCCCTCTGACATGAAATAATACTTGAATGCTGGTCACCTCTGCCTCACAGGATGATGGGAAGCACAACCATCCCCGTGTTCGCTTTTTGTGTCTACAAAGAACTGCTCCAGAGCCGTTGTGACACCAGCAAATGACACGGGGGTGAGAGGCCCAGGCCCTGTGAACGGGGGGGGGGGGGGGGGGGGGGACGACTCCTGCGTGGACGTCGTGTGGTCAGCTGTGTTAGCAGGGAGCGGCCTGACTGTGAGATGCACACGGAACCCATTAAGCTCAAATGAATCTCACCCTGTGGCCAGCTCCCTTTTGACTAACACTTCGTTGGTAATAGAGCTCAATATTCTGAACGGCTCATTTCCAAGGGATTACTGCACACTTCCCCAGGCCTCAGCCATTTATGTCTTTCAACTTATCTGAAAGGCCCACTAATAACTCCTCTAATACCCACCTCCTGTCATTTCTAAACACGGAGTTCCTGGATGCAAATACACAGGCCCTATTGGAGCGAAAGGAAGTGAGTATCTGCACCAAGGAATGGGCTTGCATCTAGAAACCTGCTCCCTGCCTCTCGCAGGCACTCTAGCTGCATTTGCTCCCGCGGACAAATAAAAATGCATTGCTATTTATGTGGAACCACTCAGGTGTTACAGGCACTTCTATAACAGCCAAGAATGCATTAGCCAAAACCAACGAAAGCCGTTTTCTGACTCATCATCATTCAGGCTGAATTAATAATATTTCCCAGCGTGTGGGACGAGGGGACGCGCAGTGCAGAGCAACATTAAAATCCCTTTCCACTCAGGCATAATTCACTTTGATCTTTACTACTTGATTCAGCTAAAGGTCAAGCCACATACGATGGCTTAGATTCGGGAAATATATTATTCTGCTGCTGAGTATGGTCTGAAATGAGGGCGACTAATTTAAAATGGAAGCAATTTGGAAAATATAAATGTAATGAAAAATGTCTTCATTATAAAGCACATAAATTAAGTTCTACTATTGATTACTGTCAACATTTTCAACCTCCCCACTCGTGCTGGTAATGCCTTTCCTGCAAGTTAATTTCCTTCCTATTGTGCTCTACCCACTCCATGGGCATCATTCTGGTGAGGGACCAAGAACAGGTCAGAAATGTTAGTGATGATAAACTGCAGGCCTTATTGACTTTGAACAGTTTTAAATGTACAAGTTATTCATAAGTCCGTTAGCTTGATAAACGAATAGTTAACGAACTACATAAATTAATAAGTATCGTGTGTTAGCCCAGCCGGCATGACTCAGGGTTTGAGCATCGACCTATGAACCAGGAAGTCACGGTTCGATTCCTGGTCAGGGCACATGCCTGGGTTGCGGGCTCCATCAACCCAGGGGTGTGCGGGAGGCAGCCGATCAATGAGCTCTCTCTTCATCGATGTTTCACTTTCCCGCTCTCAAATAAAAATATATTTAAAAAACAAAACAAAAACAGAACCATGTGTTAGTCTATACTACTACAAGATATGATGGCAAGATCTTAAACATGATCTAATTAAGACCAAAATTGGGATTTGGAGCATATACAACTGAAGAAATAAGAAAGAATTATCTTATTAAAAGACTACATACGTAACAATTACTCATTACTTTATGCAAACAATTTATAAGCACACAGGTTTTATTAAAGGATTAGAGGCTCAGTGCATGAAATTTGTGCCTGGGTAGGGTCCCTAGACCTGGCCGGCCATCAGGGCCAATCATTGGGATGATGGGGTGGAGGGTTGGGAGAGGACTCACAGGTATCTGCTCTGGCAGGCCTGGGGCCTGCTGGCTGGGGGCAGCTCTTGCATTGAGTGTCTGCCCCCTGGTGGTCAGTGTGCATCATAGCGACACAGGTTGTTCCGCTGTTTGATTGATTTGCACATTAGGCTTTTATTACATAGGATTAGCCAGATTCACAATTGACCAACCACTGAAAGGTTAGCAGCTTTAGGGTAAAACAAAGGGGACCAGTGAGTTCAAGCAGTGAGTTCAAGCATTTGCTTTTTCATTTGTGTTTAGCTTTCAGTGAAAGGCAGTTTAAAAATTGAGCCTTTGAGGTCTGCACTGCAGATTATTTGGGTCAAGGCTCTGTACTTTATGTATGTACACCCATTTCTCACTCTTGGGTGAGTCACAAGCAGTGAGGGGCTGTCCCTCAACATCCTATGTAGGGACATTCACAGAGCAAGTTCTGAAGGGAACCCAAGCTACTGTAACCCCACGGAGCCCAAGGCAGTGCGAACAGGGAGAGACGTAAGAATCACTAGGAATCAAGCAGGAAGAGGCATGAGCTGAACAAATACACCACAGCAAGTGGGCCCCCGTTCCTGAGTGAAAACTGGCTCGTGATAGCATCCTCATCATCCGCCTGCCTCAGCTTCTCAGAGTGGTCCTCCTCCACCAGTCTCAGAGCCACCTGGGCACCTGTCTAATGCACATTCCTAAATTGCCTGTCGGGCCTCTGGGAGTAGGATCGCCAGGACGGGGCTGAGAGGTCTTCTAACAGCTGCCCGGGAGGTTACCAAGTGCCCTAAAGCCTGAGCGTGACCATCAGGAGGAGTCCGGGCCACCTCCACACGCTGCAACGGCACCTCTGAGTTCCCACCGGCACCTCCAGTGCACGTGCCAGCAATGCCAGACACCAGGCTCTTAAGGGCCTTGAATATTGGCTAAATAACCATGTGAATATTGGCCGGAATTAATGGATGAATGCATGAATGGGAAATTAATGGGATTTCTGAAATAGAAAAAGGAATTCTGGTTCCTTTTGTGTTGGCTCTATAAATCCACCCACGGCTCTCTAAAAGCCCCCGAAGTGCTCCAAATATTTCAGTCTAGATATCTGAAATCATAATCTTAACTTCTCAAAGACTGACCACAGAAAATGGTGAGGCTGCCACGCCAATGTGGCTCAGTGCTTGACCATCAACCTGTGAACCAGGAGGTCATGGTTCGATTCCCGGTCAGGGCACACGTTTGGGTTGCTGGCTTTGGTCCTCAGTGTGCAGAAAGCAGCCGATCCATGATTTTTTCCCATCACTGATGTTTCTATCTCTCTCTCCCTCTCCCATCCTCTCTGAAATTGATAAAAATATTTAAAAAGAAAATTGTGAGGAAAGAAATGCAGGGCTCTGATTCTGATTTCTGGAAACGTCTGAGCTGCACAGTGTGCTGGCTCATACCACCACTGTCCCTTGCACATCTGCCGGGAAAGCCGTTGCTTAGCAACAGCAATCAATGCTGTATTTCCTCTTCCCCGTTTTCCTGAAGATTGAGACACTGCTCCAATGTATAATTTTTAAATTCCTTCTGTTTCACTGCTTGAACATGTTGGTTATTTTTCTATTATGAAAAACAAAAACAAAACAAACAAAAAAAAAAAAAAAAACAACAACCAGGAACCAAATCAGCATAAGGATCCAAGAAGGAAGAGTGAGAAAAGGTCAGCAGAGCAGGGTGCTTTGGGACTTGTGTGATGAAAAAGAAATTCTTTGACAGCTCATTGACTTTATTTGCTATACCCTTTCATTCTGCCATTTTAGAATTGATTTCTGCTACCTCATGGGAGATGAAAGCCATTAGCATGAATTATCATTCCAAATGCAAATCCACAATGTACTGTTATAAAACACAAGAAGCAAATGATCTCCAGAACTGGTTTAATACACATCTCACATCTCTGTTAAAGCTCATGCCATGGTTACATTCCTGCTAACCATGAGCAGCATCTGCCAGTGTCTCTCAATTGGTAATAGAAGACAGGATTCGTTCCGATGGGCAGTGCTCACCAGCTACATTACTTAGTGTTTCTGGTGTAATTTACAAGCTGAAGTACATATAGCGACAACATATGGAAGGAGGGGGTAAAAATTCTAATACACCGATATGACCTACAAATGAATGCAACCGTCACACAAAAACAAGAATGAGAGCCAGGAACTTTATGTGGCACTTTCCAATTAAAAAAAAAAAAAAAGCTGATGTTTTCTTAAAGCAAATGTACGAATAAGTTAGTAAGGGGTGGAATCCATCTAGGTAGCTACTGCATTATAATTATTTCCCACTTTTATTGAGCACCTACTATACACAAATCTCTGTGGGCTGCAATAAAGATGAGTAAAATGTGATCCCTGTACAATCTTGTGGTAGAATCTGTCTCATCAATAAGTAATACAGAGAATATGGATATAACCCCAGGTGTCTGTTTGGTTACAGCCAATGTCACAGTGCACAGAGTCCAGAGCCTTTTCTTTTCATGGCTGCATGCAGTGTTGCTGAGGATGCAGTAGTGAGAGAAAAATGGCACCAGGAATTACATCAGGTGGGTAAACCAAATCAACCTTGATGAAGACACTAGCGAAATGTAACAAAAATATGCATGGAATTTAAAATTTTGATATAGTCATTTACGTTTAAGGACCAACCAAGAAGTCAACAAATTAGCATGCTGCAGTAAATAAAGAAACACACAATCAACATGGCCCCAGAAGTAGGGCTGAGATAGACACTGTTTTAGACCATTGGGTCCTGCAAAGAGATGGTTCCATTATAGCCAAGACTTTCCACAATGGTCACTGAAAGTATCTTTAAAACCTTCCAAAGGCAGCTACTGTGGTATTTGGGTTTAAAAATTAAGAAACAGAACCTTCTGATTTCTGAGGAATGAAATAAAAGAGATGGAGAAAAGTAATTTTGCAGTTGTACTAACTGAACTCCCAAAATTACATGCCTAAGCTGATGTTATCAGTACTACAAAAGTAGATATAGATATAGATATATAGATATATAGATATATAGATATATAGATATAGATATATAGATATATAGTAGATACACACATAGATTCTATTATCAAAGTCACTTTCCCACTATCTAGTAAGTCAAAATTCATAAATATACCTTATTTTCTTTATCTTTCCCACACCTTTACCTTTCTAAAGAATGCTTCTACTGAGCTTCTATTTCTTATTCATGGAAATTAAAATGCAATGATCCACCAGTTATTATGACAATAGCCACACACATGTTGAGGAGAAGCTCATGATTATAATCTGCACAATTACCGACTCTATATCACCTGCCTAAACAATGTTTGAAAAAGGACATCATTTCCGATGGAGATTAGGGCAGCAATAAAACAGTTTCGCAGTCTCATCACGAAATACATCTTTGTTTACACGGTCGATGTGTACTTTCAGGGGGCAGGTGCAGGAAAATATAAAATATAAATATTTAAAATCCTACTGAGCTGCTATGAAGTCAGTGACAAAGAAAAATACAAACATGGAGCTTCATGTGTGTAGCTAAGCATATAAATAACAGTGAAATCATAAAAAAAAGAAGTACATCTGTATTTCTTACTTGATGCTTATTATTATTCAGCAGCAGATTTTTGTTATCCTGAGCCATCTTAAAAGTATGTCAAGCAACACTAAATTCATCAAGTCTTAAGCGCTAAAAAAAAAATGGATTAGCACTGAGCAGCAATAATAGATTAGCTCTGCGTTCCAGAAGCAATCCTGCCATGACTTCTGTCTCCTCCCCATGAAGTAACGCGGACCCCTCTCTGGCTTCATCACTCCGTGTACCATGTTCATGAGCTGCATTGACCAACAGAAGCACACACTAGGGGTCAGCAGAATTCAGCTGGCCAAAGGCAAGCCCAAAATCAAACTGGTTTTTCCTAGAAAGCCAAAGTCTTAAAGGATGCCCACAGGTGGGATCTGGGCGAGGTCAGCACCCTTACCTGGCAGAAATTAAAATGTGTTACTGTCAGTGAACTAAGCACCTCTGTGTCTTCCATGTGACAGGCATCATTCTTTAAAAGGGACATAAAAATATTTTTCAATTACATTACAGTAAATCTTCACTTAACGTCATTCATTGACAGGTTCTGTGACTTTATATAATTAAACCAACTTCACCACAGGCTAGTTGACACCAATAAGAGCTAAGTTCCATGGTAGCTCATCACCATGATAACATGACTCAGGGATCTGCTGCATGGTCCTGTCACTCACACCCACATGACAGCAGCTCCCAAGCAAGGTGAACAGAGAGCAACAGACAGCAGTGCTGGCTACTCGGCAGAACAGAGTCAAGAGCAGGCTTCAGAGAAGGCCAAACAGTGCATTCTGTGCTGAGAATGGTGAGGCCAATTACCCTTACAGCCCTGCTAACACACATCTTTTAAAATGCATTACTTGTATTCTCATTTGGGGGGGAAAGGGGAGAAAAGAACTGGGAAATTTGAAAATTGTCTAGGTGTTAGATAAGAGATTAGAGAATTTTTATTCATGGTCTACAGCGTGTTACAGTATTGTGACTATAAAGGAGAATTTTCTTATTTTTAAAAGACTCACAGAAAAACACCCAGCATCCAGTGTCATCATATCTGCAAATGGCTTCCAAATGGAACGTGTTCACACACACACACACACACACACACACACATGAAAATACTAACAATTAAGGAATCCACGTGGTAAACTTCATATCCTATCCTCCCTCTTTCCTGCGTGCAAATATTTATAATTTTAAAATATTAAGAAAACGAAAGCATATAAGTTCTATTAAGAGAGAAAATTGAAAAATAAATACAAGTTATCATTCAGAAGACAAGAGAGAAAAATATGCTTAAGTAATTACATTGGAGCAAAAGCAGTAACCCAGAGAGGAGCGGAAACTCACGCTAGCTCCTCCCTGGAGACATTTGCCAGTCTGGGGCCCTGGACTTCCATGCTGACAGCCACTGAGCACGAAGCACCACCAGAGTCTGCTCAGGCGGAGACTAAAACCAAACTCCAGAACAGAGCCGATTCCAAAGGATCAGGCCCTCAGAGTGAATTAGAGTAAACCTATGCCACAGAAGGGACAGCAAGCACGCTGCCAACCTAGACCTTAGCGCTGGCTAGGAAGGGATAACTTTTCCCAGAGAACCCGTGAGCATAACTCGGCAACTGACTGAACTCGCTACTTAAATTCACACTGTATTTCTGGCCCAAGAAGCCTCAAATGCAGAAATTAACCCGAAGGGGCCCGGGACTGTTAATTCCCTGTTAGCCACCAGAGCAAAAGGCAAACTCAGTCCTTCCCCCAAAGAATTTCAGAAGAGCATAAGCTTACAGTTTTCTAAAAATCATAATACAACAAGGAAACAAAGACTAGTGAGCAAAACTCAACAGAAATATCCCATAGTTGAATCAAACTCACAAAGAACGCACAATGTGAATTGTCAGAATTTAAAATAAATGTTTAAACCAAATTAAACCAAGAACTGCAAAATATGGTGATAATGAAAAATTCAGTGACAATCCTTAAATCCTACCATGTCAACTATTGGCAAAGATTGGAAACAATGCCAATTCAGAGGCACAAATGGCTCAGTATAAATACACAGTCTCCTTCTAAAACAATTTGACATTATCTAGCGAAGCTGAGATAAGCAGAGTCATGGCCCAACAATTCCATTACAAGTCATATCCCCTAGCAAACTCCTGCACACGTTCAACAGGAGATAATTTCATGAATGTTCCTGGCAGTGAAGTGTGTAATAGGTAAAAACAAAAGCAAATAAACTATGATATATTCACATAATAGAAAACTATGCAGCAGTGAAACTGAATGAGATACATCATCGTGGATAAATCTTAAAATACCGGGTCAAAACGGAACTGAAAAAAACAAGCAGTTTAGCCAACGCAGCTCAGTGTTTGAGCACAGACTCATGAGCTAAGAGGTTACAGGTGAGATTCCCAGTTAGGGCAAATACTGGTTTGCAGGCTTAATTCCCAGTGAGGGGTGTGCAGGAAGCAACCGATCAATGATTCTCTCTCATCATTGATGCTTCTATCTCTCTCTCCCTCTCCCTTTCTCTCTGAAATCAATAAAAAATATTTAAAAGAAGCATAATTTGACTTGTTTTAAATAAAGTTAAAAACAATAACACTAATCTTACCTTTTGTGACAGAGAGATCTAGAGAGTATTATGCTAAGTGAACTAAGCCAGTTAGAGAAAGACAAGTACCATAGGATTCCTCTTTTATGTGTAATTTAATGAGAAAATAAATAAACAACCAAGATAGAAACAGAAACCCATAGATACAGAAAACAGACTGAGAGCTGTTAGAGAGGAGAGAGTTTGGGAGGCTGGGTAAAAAGGTGAAGGGAATAAGCCAAACAAACGAAAAACACCCTCACAGACATGGACAACAGTATGGCGATTACCAGAGGGAAAGGTGGATGGAGGGAGGTAGAAGAGGGAGGATTACCAAAGAGGAAATAAATGGTGACAGAAGGAGACTTGACTTTGAGTGGTGTATACCGAACACACAGTACAGTGTACAGATGAATTATAGATGTACACTTGAAACATATATAGTTTTATTAAACAACTAGAGGCCCAGTGCACGAAATTCATGCACTGGTGGGGTGGGGGTCCCTCGGCCTGGCCTGCTCCCTCTCGCAGTCTGGGAGCCCTCGGAGGATGTCCAACTGACAGCTTAGGCCCGCTCCCTGCATAAGCCAGCAGCTGGACATCCTCAGCACTGCTAAGGAGCAGGAGAGGCTCCCGCCACCCCCACTGCACTCACTAACTGTGAGGCCAGCTCACGGCTTCTGGCTGAGCTGCACTCCCCCTGTAGGAGAGCACTGGCCACCAGGGGGAGCTCCCACATGGATCATCTGGCCCTTGGTGGTCAGTGCATGTCATATCAACTGGTCATTCTGCTGTTTGGTCAATTTGCATATTAGCCTTTTATTACATAAATTCAATAAAATTTTAAAATAAAAAAAATCTAAAACTCAACCAAATATTTATTGCAATATGTATATGGTGAAGTATAAAGAAAAGCCATTGGAAGATAATACAAAATGTGAGGTAGTGTTTGCCTCATGGGGTAGACAGGGAGATAAAGGAGCAGTGAGGGATCTTCAAAAGTAGGGGCAATATTCTCTCTCTTAGGCTGTTTGACTGCGATACAAGGTTTTTTGTTTGTTTTTTTACTATTATATGTGCCTTTATACTCATGTTATAAAGATTTTTCCTATTTGTTGAATGATACAAATTTTAGCAAAATAAAACACAGTAATATGAGTAAATATCCTAGTCAAAGGCATAAAGGTTATACTAGTTCTGCAAGCAAGAAACATGCTTGTGAAAAAAAGAAAACTAGCATCACTCAGATGACCACAGCGAAACATCCAAGTGCTTCAGGAATATACAGCAGTGGGTAACGGACCATCTTCCCACATGAACCCCCTTCCTACAACACCAACAGCCTTCCTCGAATGCTTAGGAGCTGTCAGCCTCTATGCAACACAGGCTGGGGTGAGACTAATTCGTGATTTTTCTCCTACTACTATTCTGTTCATTCAATTCCAACTCCAATGATACCTGTAGGTACAATTTTTTGCATTTCTTTACTGTCTTAAACCCACTCTTAATTGTATATGATAAAAATCTTGAGTTTTTCCAGAATGATACTACCTCTTCCCACACCTGATGACTTGGATATGACATATTCTGTGTTATATTGTCTCATTATAATTACATGTTAGAGATGAATCTGCTATTTTGACTGTGATGTTTTGGCTACCGGCTGAACAGATGGATAGTTTTTCTTCAGCAGGGATATTTGCCAACAATCAGGAGGGTGTAAAACTCATTCTCAAAGAAACCCAAACATAACCACGAGGAGTCTAACAAACAATTAAAATATCCAATGTTGCAGATATAAGTCTTCACAGATCACAACATATATTTAGGGATCATGGAATAAAATGACAGTTAATTAAAATAACACATTGGCAATGGTAAATTAATGCTACTAATAATCATAACGGAGCCTGGAGTTTGTACAGGTATTATGTGCACATTCATCTGGTTCTCATAGTTCTACAAGAAAAATACTGAGGCGTTATTATGCTGACTTTATAACAGACAAAGACTAAGGATAATGAGACACCACGTTACTATAAAAAACAGACTGATCTCAGAAGTCAGACGTGGGGTTTGAGCTCTTCCATGTCTCAGCTGCAAAAACTTTGAGCAAATAATGGAATTTTTCAGGGCCTCCATCTCTTCATTTATAAACAGGAACAACACTACTTAGTTACCAAGCAGTGGTGAAGGAGAACCAAGATGGAAGCAAGGCAAATGCCTGTACCTGCTGCCTCCCATATCCACATCAAAATTACAACTAAAACACAGAACAACCATCACCCAGAACCGTGGATGAATGGAAGTCCTACAACTAGAGACGTAAAGAAGAAAGCAGAAAAACAAAGATGGCGGCGCTGGGTAAACACTCCTAAACGGCCACCGGGCACAACAAGTCCAAGGAAAAACTATAAAACAAACGTCTATCTCCCAAAAACCAAACGAAAGCTGGCTGAGAGAAAGCCCTACATCTAGACTGAAAGAGAACGAGGAGAATCCAGGGCATACGCTCTGAAAAACTGAGGTGGGGGGGCGAGGATGCGATAAGGGCTGGCGGAGGATCCCTGCGTGTGGAGGGCGGTGCTTTCTTCAACCCGAAGAAAGACAAGCGCCCGGTCTCTCTGAAATCCAGTTCCTGGGGAAAGGCTAGACCGTCTGCCATCTGGTCAGAAAGTGAGGCTGGCTTGCTTGCAGAGCTGAGATTGTTTACTGTGCTTGGTGCGAGACACGGGAACTTCATCCCAGGCAGCCATGGCTGTTGGCCATGCCCCAGCCTAGTGACACCCTGAGACTCCGCCCTGAGACTCTGCCCCTCAGAACACATCCAAGCTACAAGCATGGGACTTTGCATATGAATGGCCCTCTCTGTTGCAGTTTAGCAAAACTGCAACCTGGGGCAAACAGATCCAAGGAGGACAGGATGGTAGTTCACGCTGTGGCTTCTGCAACAGTACTGGCCTCAGACAGTAGCTGAACTGCACCTCATTGAGACCCAGAAACCAGAGTTCTAGTGCTCAGTTTCAATCCCTCACACCCATAAGTGACACATTCGGGAGTCGAGCAGTTCTTCCTTTATACACAGTGGATCCTCACAGACAATTGGCCTGGAGGTCAATTCCTCCAGTATACCAACAGCAACCACGGCTTAATTACACCAAGACTGTGCACCAAGCCCACAAAGGGATATAGCAAAAGCGACCACCTCAGGTGATTGGGGAAGCTGAGCTACTGACCCCTATAGGCCACCGACCACATAAAGCCACTCCATCAACACAGGGAGATAGTCAAAATGAGGAAATACAGAAGCATGACACGAATGGGAGAGATAGAGGAGAGTAAACTACTGGACAACACAGAGTTCAGAATCACATTTATAAGGTTACTCAATCTTCTAAAAACCTTTGAGAAACTTGGTGAGACTTCCAAGAAGCTTGGTGAGACCTTCAAGGACCTTAATGAGAATACCAAAAAAAGGAAAAGGACCAGCCAGAAATTAAGCATACACAGTCTGAAATAAAGACTTTACAGAAACTCAACTATAGATCAACAAGTCCTAAGAATCAAACCAAAGAACTGGAATATAAGAAAGCGAAAATCATCCAACCAGAGAAGCAAAAAGAAAGAAGAATCCAAAAGTGTGAGGATAGTATAAGGAGCTTCCGGGACGGCTTAAAACATACCAACATCTGGATTTTTGGGTTGCCAGAAGAAGAAAGTGAGCAAAATTTTGAAGGCTTAATGGAAGAAATAATGACAGAAAACTTTCCCTACCTGGTGAAAGAAATAGACCTACAAGTACAAGAAGCGCACAGTACCCCAAACAGGAGGAATCCAAAGAGGAATACACCAACACACATCGTAATTAAGATGCCAAGAGCGAAAGACAAAGAAAAAATCTTACAAGCAGCAAAAGAAAAACAACTAGTTACCTACAAAGGAGTACCCATACGACTGTCAGCTGATTTCTCAACAGAAACTATGCAGGCCAGAAGTGAGTGGCAAGAAATATTCAAAATGATGAACAACAAGAACCTACAACCACGATTACTCTATCCAGCAAAGCTATCATTCAGAATTGAAGGTCAGATAAAGAGCTTCACAGGCAAGAAAAGTTACAGGAGTTAATCAACACCAAACCAGGATTACATGAAATGCTGAAAGGTATTCTTCAAGAAGAGGAAGAAGAAAAAGATAAAAGATAAAAAACATGAATAACAAAGTGGCAACAATTGACTAAAAATCAAAGGAATAAAAAATCTAGCAGGAACTGGTTTGGCTCAGTGGTAGAGCGTCGGTCTGCGGACTGAAAGGTCCCGGGTTCAATTCCGGTCAAGGGCATGTACCTTGGTTGTGGGCACATCCCGGTTAGGGGGTGTACAAGAGGCGGCTGGTCGATGTTTCTCTCTCATTGACATTTCTAGCTCTCTATCTCTCTCTCTTCCTCTCTATAAAAAAAAAATCAATAAAATATATTTTTTTAAAAATCTGATGAACAGAATAAACTGGTGAATGGAATAGAATCAGGGGCATGGAAATGGGACAGACTGATGATTCTCAGAGAGAAGAGGGTTCTGGGGGCTGGGGACAGAGATTAGACAAAGATATTATATGCATGTATGCATTACCTATGGACACAGACAATAGGGTGGTGAGGCACTGGGGCAGGGTGGGAACTAGTTGGAGGGGAGCTATGGGGATGGGGGAAAGAGGGACATTTTTAATAACCTCAACAATAAAGATTAATTTTAAAAATTAATAATACTTAGTTCCTGATGTTCCTCTGAGAATTACATAAAAATTTTAAAAAGTTCCTAACAAGAGCACCTATCAGAAAGTAGGTTCTTAATGAATATATCCGTCCCTAATTAATGAAGTTTCAGTTGACAAAAGTCAAATATTCATGTTTACTCTTTTAAAAAGGCGTCAGAGATGAAGTCAGAAATTTAGGGCAAAAGTTTACACCTGACACATCCATATAAACTGCAGGTTGCCTTGAACTCAACATTGTAACATCCCATTTCAATGGCTTCTCAATGAGCAGGTCATAAGCAGTTTAAAGGGACAGAGACCCTGTCGTCATAATCATGACTCATTTGATCCCAACACATATAGTATGCTCTAATGTTGTTATGTGACATCTAATGCGTGCAGGTATTCTCCACACAGTTAAGTAGTTCACTCCATGTCCCACAGTGATGGCCCTGGACATCCATTCACAGATTCCCTGCTTCCGATGCTGGTCACTTAGAGCTTCTCCCTGGAACTGGAAGCAGACGCCTCTCTGCCCAACTCCTCTGGTTCCTGACCAGGGAAGAGTCTCTTGTAGCCAGGGAAGAGGCGGAAGGTGGGCACAGGGAAGCCAAGGACTGCAAACATAGATGCACCCACAACTGACTCCTCAGGCAAAGCGGACAGAAGTGCTGGCAGGAAGTGACAGTGGGGGGCATTCCCAGGTCAACCACACCGCCCGGTTTCCCGTAAAAACCTCAGACACCTTCCACTCTGCAGGACTCTAGCTTCTTGTCCCCTATTCCCTGCTTGAGGGTGACATACAGCACCTCACCAAGTATTGATTCAAATACTGACAATGGAGTCACAGCCACTAGAGAGGACGTCGTAGCCGCTGCTTGTCATTATGCCAGAGCGCGGGAAGGCACTCGAAGATGTGACCTACCAGTGTCACTTCGGTATGACAGCCTTTCCACGTCCCCTTCTCCTCCGTACATCTATCATTCCCTCTTACCTGACAAGCACAGCTGATTGGAACTGTGCGTGTTGAATTGTCCCTTTAGGATAAAGAAGATTTCGGTAATTATCCTGGAATTGCTAAATTCTACCATTTCACTCCTATGAACCTAATCACATCATAACGTTGAGTCTGACTTGTTTCCAGTTTAATTTTGATTACAACCTGAATAGAACTAAAATTTTCTTTTGGCTGTAAAAACATCTCATTTGTAAGAGCAGTTTAATTCTTCTATTTCCAAGAGCATTCATTCCAGCCTCTTTCACGTAACACACAAGGGTTTTCTGTGTACTGCTCCCACAGTGAGCACGACTGGCAAAGCCGTCCTCATGCAGCAAAGAGACAGTGAACAAGTAAACAAATAAGTGAACAACAAATGGAAGACAATGCTGAACGCTCAAGACAGAACAGAAAAGAAGAGATTTAACTGGGTCTCCTTTCCATTAAGGGCTCAAGAAAGAGCCCTGAGACCAACACCAAGCAAAAAATGAGCAACCGCAAGAAGTAGACACCATATCTTTCTGTGTATAATACACCCCATGTATAAGACACCCCACACTTTTCCAACCCTAAGCTAAGTAATATTTTAAACATGTTGCTGGTCTTCCTCTGAAGGCCTGCCTCTTTTTTTTTTTTTTTTTTTTTTTTTTTTTTTTTTTTTGGCATCTTCAGGAGTTATTCTTCCTGTTTTCTCTGCTGTCCGGTCATAGTGGCAGGAGGTCCACATGGTCTCTCTGCAGCTCTATTCCCATGCTCTTTTGCACAGCTGATTACACTCAGCTTGAATTTTGCAGAGTAAGACAATCACTTGCTGCTATTTATCTTTTTATTTTTTTACATCTTTATGGGCTCATATTGCTCCAGTCCCTGTTGCATCTGCGCACTCTCCACATCCGCCTCCAATTACAGCATCAGCTGACATCAGTAACAATAAGGCTCGTGATTGGAGGAAGCCTGTTTGACAAGGTACCGGCAGCTATGCACCTCCGCGGCTCCCTACTCGCTGACTTTCATGTATAAGATGCCCCTCGATTTGCAGTCTAATGATTTAAAAATATATATATATATAGTGTCTTATCCACGGGAAAAAATAAAGTATGTTAGCACTGAAGTAGCACGGGAATTCACATTTTATTCTAAGTGAGGTATGAATCAATAAAAGGTGGGGAGGGCAGCTATGTCCTAATTTACATTTTAAAAGGTCACTCTGGTTGTGATCTGGAAAGACTACTGAGGAGCAGGAAAGGAAGAAGACTGCCACATTGTTCAGGCCAGGTACCATGCTGCTCTGGCTACAGAGGCAGCAAAGGAAGAAGGAAACAGATCTCAGACATTTTGGAGGAAGTGTTAACAAGACTTACTGATGCATTGGAGATGGAGAGTAGTGATAGAAAAAGTTATTAAAAAATGATGAGATTTCTGTCCTGCGCTACTGAATGAGGGTAACTCTCATTACTGAGGTGAGAACGGTGAAGGTGAGGACAGGCAGGTAGGAGAGGAGGTGGGAGAATCAGGAGCTCCTCTCTGGCTATGCTGAGTTTGAGCTTTTCAGATTCCCGGTGGAATGTCCAGTAGGAAGCTGATACCCAAATCCAGAGCTCAATGTGGAGGTCAGGCTGGAGATAAGAATGTTGGAACATACAGGCATAATACAAAAGGGCATTTAAAGCAACAGAACTACATGAGAATCCTTTGAGAGAGTTTAATTGGACAGAAAAGAGAAGAATGCTTATGACAGAGCCTTGGGAGTTCCGATATTTAAAGGTTAATAAGAGAACCAAAAGCCATCAAAGATGTTGGGAAGAAATGGCCGTCTGGTGAAAGAAAATCGAGGAGAGTGTGGGGTGCTCAGAGCCAAGCTAGGGGGGTCTGTTAAAGAAAGGGGAGCAGTCAGTTGTGTGGAAGGCTACTGGGAAGTCAAGAGGACAGAGGACACTGAATCTGGCAAGATTAAAGGTCTCTGATGCCTCTTAGCAGTTTTGGTGAATTATGCGGGATGAAAATCCGATCAGAATGGGCTAAGATATGGGAGGCAAGGAAGAAAAGGTGAGAAGAAAGAGATGATTTTAAAAAAGTCTTTAAAAGTGTCATTACTCTGGCCCCAAACATTGTTCGCTTCAGACCAGGCTCAAAGCAGCTCGCTCCCAGGTGGTTGAGTTATTTGAATTTATCACCAGGAGTTCACCCAGCAGAGCTACCTGAAAACTAAAGAGTTGAGAAACATCTTCCATGAATCTTCACTCCATGCTTCTGATAGGAAGGCAGAGAACGGGAGGTCAATGCTCAGAATATCAGGGAAGCAGCAGAGATGAGGAGATGAAGGCACCGTGGTTTTTTAAAAGGCCGGATCTCTTGCAGCAAAATGCACCTTCCTTTGCTCTAACCTCAGCGGGAGGAGGCTTCTCACCGCCTTCAGACACGGTTCTCTGTCTCCGTGTTAGGAGCAAGGAGCGATTCATGTGATATTTTATAACTGGGCGTTCTCCCCTGAAAACATGGGCCAAAATAGGGCCAAAGCAGAGAACTCCAACCAGACGCAAAGTAAATATTAATGCCTTTTAAAAACTAGATATCGTTTGCATTATTTATTCTTCAGAGTGATTTCACTAATAATGACCAGCTTTTGTCTCCTGGAACACGTTTTCTCACAGAGAAAAGAGGGGCTGATGCAGACCACGCGACAAACCCTAACCGCCTCAGAAAAAAAACAGCAGCATATTTTTCACTACACAGAAAAACACAGCCATAGCTACAAAGAACCTAAGTCAATGGGGGTTTAGGGGTGTGTGTGTGTGTGTGTGTGTGTGTGTGTGTGTGTGTGTCTGTGTGTGCTCAAAACAGATGAAAACAGAAGTTACTAGAAGAAACAAAACATATTGAATCCTATCCCATTGTTTCCTACTTAAGTAAACCTAATTCTAAAAAACATCTTTCACTAAACTATATGCACCCACAACACAGATACCTCTTTGGCCCCGTATCTCTTTTATTCAGCCTCTCTACCTAAAACATTTTTCTTCCAAATCTAATATTTTCCTATTTTCCAAATCTAATTTTCTTCCAAATCACATCTGAAGCTCTGAGGATGGATTAGGATCAATGACATTTTTCATTTTTATAAACAAGTGAAAATCAGCTGCACACTGTATTAAAAGATTGCAAGGATAGGCCTCCCTCATAGGATACAATTAAAGAGTTTGCACAGCCAAAACTGGTTTGGCTCAGTCGGCCTTCGGACTGAAGGGTCTCAGGTTCAATTCCAGTCAAGGGCATGTACCTTGGTTGCAGGCACATCCCTGGTAGAGGGTGTGCAAGAGGCAGCTGATCGATGTCTTTCTCTCATCGATGTTTCTAACTCTTTCTCTCTGTAAAAAAATCAATAAAAATATTTTTTTTTCTAAACAGAGTTTTCACATTCTCTTGTACGTGAAAATGGGAGGACTCTCAGTATGAGTGGGACTATCTATTTCCAATAATGAAAGCCAGTCTATGCTCTAGCCCCCTTTCACAAGGTAACTATCCAGAACATATTTACTTGCTCCTTTTTAATTCTCCGGATCTCATTTTGTTCTACAAAGTTTCCTCTTACCTGAAATGACCTTCCATGCATTTGTTCTTTGAAACTGAGCTGAATGTGTAGCCTTCCTATATCCATAAATGGTTTGGACACTGTCCTCAGAGTAGGACTAAATGACGTGAAAGTCCCTGTCACTTGCCTCAGACTCGCTCCTAAATGGACTGTAAATGCAATGACATGCCTTTCCGTTAACTTCTCAGAGGCCCTTCTTTTCCACTTCGCATACTTGACATACATTTTTAAATTTCTCCAATTTACATGAAGACAAGTTAACGAGGATGCCATGTACTACAGATTTATTTAGTCTACATAGGATTTAGGGTGTATTTTCATCAATGATTGTTGCAAGGATAATTATAAATTATATGAAAACAAAACCTTCAGTGAGTGGTAGTATGGTTTGCTTAGATTCCACCATTTGATGCTGACTGCACGTCACTAACCTATGAGGAGTTTTTCATTCAAGTCATGGACTATATATAGCCCAGTCACCATTGGTGTTACCAACGGTACTTACACATTACCAACCTCTGATGTGCCCAATTTATTTCAATTATGAGCTGTTTAGAGGGGAACTGGGAAACGGAGTGATTTCCAGTCCCTGAACAACTTCACTGTTCTGATTTTTTATTTATTTTTTTTAAATCAATCTTTATTGTTCATATTATTACAAAGGTTGCTCATTTCTTCCCCCCTCCACCAGGTTCCCATCCCACCCTCCACCCCCTCCCTATCCCCCATTGTCCTCATCCATAGGTACACAGTTTATGTTCAGTCTCTTCTTCCCTCCCTTTCCCCGATAGTAAATCCCTTTTCAGATAGTAAATCAGTTACTTAGCACTTGTTCTGATTTTTTAAATCCATATTTGGAATAAAAAGTAGAAACTCTGTTATAAGAATATCAAACTAATCTTTTAATGAACTGGAGACATGCAAATACTACCAAAGAGCAACAAGATTGACTATATTTTATATGAAAAACACAAAGTATTTCATAATAACCACTTAATTTTAATTAATGTAAACTGAAGTAGTCCTAATGCATGGGTGTATATCTATAAATTTCTCATGATGTTATCTTTCCCAGTTACTCAGCTCTCTAATTCAGACAAAACTATCTGTATTATAAGAGGCCGGTGGCCATAACACCGTATTGACCAAACGACCGGTCACCAGGGGTGCATGGAGCACCACCCGGTCCCTACCCCCAGCCCGCGAGTCTCTTGAAGAGCGAGGCAGGGCTCACAGCTCACGCAGCACAGTGGGGCTCACGGCTGTCAGGGCGCAGAGGGGCTTGAACAAGGCTCAGGAATCACACTGCGGGGCTCGCATGCACGGCGGGTCTGGAGTCCCCCAGGCGCATCAGATTTCGCACACTGGGACTCTAGTCCTATATAATAAAAGCCTAATAAGCTAAATGTCTGGTCATCCAGTTGGCCATTCAATCAATCAAAGCACAATATGCTAATGATAATATGCTAAGGCTGCTCAGCCACTCACTATGATGTACACTGAACACCAGGGGACAGGTTAGCTTGCTGCTGAGTTCCAGCTGATCAAGACTGGGCGAAATGGGCTGGACATGCCCTGAAGCCTTCCCTCAATCCCTCCCCAGTTGGCCAGCCTCCCACGTTCCCCCTGCCCTGCCCCAATCACAATCTGGGACCCCTCGGGGAATGTTGGAGAGCTGTTTTCGGCCTAATCCAGCAGGCCAGGCTGAGGGATGCCACTGGTGCATGAATTCGTACACTGGACCTCTAGTTTTTAATATTCGGTATATTTTCACCTAAATACTTTGCATTTCTAACTAAGACATTTTATTTAAGAGAATGTTTCAAATGATGGATTCAGTATTCTTTGGGCGAGTGAGTTCCCTGGGTGTTGCTAGGCACACTATTTGATGTACCCGACTCTGACTGTCATTCATTCCTGGAAGCAGTCTTTCATTCTCTTCACTATCAATCATTCTTACCCTTCTCCCACTCCAGCTGACATTCCAGGTCCTAAAAGGTAAGTTCTCACCATGTTTTCTGCCTCGATGTGGCTGTGGACACATGCAGAGTGTACTGAATGTGCCATCCAGAGCACTGCTTCTGGAGTCACAGGGCAGGCGACATCAGCATTGGCCATACGTGCGTTTATTTAAATACATATCCCGCTCCAAGGGACAGCATAACACAGAGTGCTTTTTTTCCATTGCTCAGACAAGCACCAGCATAATAATTCTGAACTCCACACTTAAAACTGGTTTTTGATTGTTATAACACACACACACATACCCACTCACATTGATATTCAGTACTGCTTTAAGAAAGCACTGCTTTAAATAGGGGCGGAAGGGGAGGGAGACACTAAAATAAGACCATAAGACATTTTAAAATATCCACAGGATAATATCCCTTACATTTCAAAACCGCCTCCATCATCTGGGGCGCCAGTTGTTCATCAGAAACAGCCCTTGCCACGCCAAAGCATGGCCTGAATGACAATTACTGTTTTGGGTACAGAGCTGCACAGATCACACACAAAACCCGATGCCAGTTCACATCCCGTAGCAAATCAATTTTTCCAAAATGAAGGGTACACTCAATGTTTATTTGGGGTTAAGAATGGAAAATCAAATGAAAGAGGAACAGTGACATTAGCATTCGTATGTCCTAGTTTAGGTTTTCCTTGGAAGAAATCAGCAGATTTTAATAAATTTAACATTTTGCTACGGCAACAGTTGCATCACTTGAGATCGTGCTCTAGGGAATTCCTCTCTAGAAGAGATTTCCTCTCTTCTCCTAGCCCTTTGATCTCCCCATACTTCATAGTTTTTAGTGATATATATATATCTTGAGATTTAGGAATAATTAGAACATCTACATTTATAATACATCTAATGTATGCCTTTTCCTTTGGAAGCTATTTTGCGACATGAAGCTGACTCTGTGGTTAGGGGGTTAATGAGTGAAATGGATCGCTGGACTGAAAATAAAAATCACTATTAAAAAGTGCTGCACCGAGAGAATTAGGCACCACATATACTGTAACCACGGAGAATTCTCAGAGTGAAATAAAGCCTGTAGCCCGCATTTTCATTAGTTTTCAGGAGCGCGGGATGCAGGGTGAATTACAATGAGGGACATGGCGAAAGCTGCTCCCTGTAAGCACAGGCACGACCCAGAGAAGGCGCCCCTTCAGCTCACGCCGGGACTCATGGGCGATCACACACTGCTGGTTTAGATGTTGGTACTTTAAAATAGCTCATGGTAACAGCATATTGTGTTTATGCATGCTAATACATGCTAAATGGTGAACCATGCTGCATTGTAAATGTATATTTAAAAATACAGAATGCTATAAATCTGTTAAAACATGCAAGAAACCTTTGTAACTACACAATTTGGAGCTGAAATTGTTTAAGTTATGTGTCTATTTAAACAAATGCAAAAGTAACATAAAGAATGACTAGCCGAAACTGGTTTGGCTCAGTGGATAGAGCGTCAGTCTGCGGACTGAATGGTCCAGGTTCCATTCCAGTTAAGGGCATGTACCTTGGTTGCAGGCACATCCCCAGTGGGGGTTGGGGGGGTGCAGGAGGCAGCTGGTCAATGTTTCTCTCTCATTGGTGTTTCTAGCTCTCTATTCTCTCCCTTCCTCTCTGTAAAAAATCAATAAAATATATTTAAAAGAGAGAGAGAGAATGACTAAAACTCAACAGTGGGCAAGAAATCTGGTTATTGCCTATGAGACTATTTAGGTTCAGAAAGAGAAAGAAGCGCAGAGCTGCAAGAAGTACTGCAACGTGAAACATGACATTGAATCTGACCTTGCAACACAGACGTATTTCAGTTTGCATTCGGTTTCTATTTTCCTAGTTTTAAAAACAGTGGGTCTTTTGAAGTACCAACTGGAGGGAAAAATTAAGTCAAACATCTCATTAACAAACCAGCTCTTCCGTGCAAGGCTGAGGCAGAAAGTGTACAATGATAGGGGGGAAAAGAGAAAGAAAGATAATTCACACTGTTTTTTACCCGCTGTACTTGGAAAGTACCATAAGCTCTTCACTAGTTTCTAATCATCCTCTATTTAATCCTTTCCAGTTCACTAAAGTTGAAGAATTATTCTCCATTTCTACTGGAATATGAATAGCACCTCGTCTTCAAGCGTGATAATAATTCTATTCTTATACACGTAACTGAAACGTGTTACTCACTGTAGAGGACGCAGAATTAAAAAATACGATCCCTGCCAAAACCGGTTTGGCTCAGTGGAAAGAGCGTCAGCCTGCAGACTGAAATGTCCCGGGTTTGATTCCGGTCAAGGGCATGTACCTTGGTTGTGGGCACATCCCTTAGTAGGGGGTGTGTAGGAGGCAGCTGATTGATGTTTCTCTCATTGATGTTTCCAGCTCTCTATCTCTTTCCCTTTCTCTCTGTAAAAAAATCAATAAAAAATATAATTTTTTTAAATGATCCCTGCTCTCAAGTTACATATAATCTAAACTCTTCAGTGAATGACAATGACAAGTAAACACAGTGCGATCTCAGGCCCTGGGGGAAACTCATGTCCAGAGGGAGCCATGCCCAGCCAGGGGCAGCTGGGCGCCTGGCAATGTCACCTGCCATGGAAGTTAGCAATTACAATATTATTATTAATCAAGAACCACAGAACCATGGAGAGACCCACCACAGAGGAAATGCAATTCTGTGTCTTTAAGTCCCAAGAATCAAAGTGAAAAGGGTTCCATTTTTTACTGCTGCTGCCTTGTGTCACCTTACCTACAACTCTTTCTAACGGCTCCAGTGCTCCTTTTCCTTGAATTTCTTTATCATTTCATTGAGGTAACTTCCCAGATACTTCTTTTCCACATAGGGAGCTTGGGGAAAAGTAGCTTATATCTGTGCATATTGGAATATATTTTTATTTTACTGTTGCCTTCTTACTTAACAAATACGTTCAGCTACAGGAGATTTTTGATTCAAAGTTATTTTCTCTCCCAACTTTGAAACCAATGCTTCATTATCTACTAGAATCCTATGAGGCTTGTGAAAAATGTGGTTTTAGTCTGGTCTTATATCTTTTGTAACTTATTTTTCTCTCAGGAGTATTAGGTATGTATGTATTTTAATCCACGGAGTTGTGAGAATTGGAAAAGCTGAGTATTAGATTTTTTTAGCTGACTCAACACATAGTCTTTTCTATCTGAAGCTGATGTGACTTCTTCAGCTTCACAAAGAATTCTTCTATTTCATTGATTATTTCCTTCCCTGTTTTTTACATTATCTGCTTCTGAAAATCCTACAGATATTGATCTTCCTATCTTTTTATTAATCTTTTATTTTCCAAACGGTTCACTACTTAGTCTTTTTTTCCATTACACATTCTGGGAATGTTCCCAAACTTTACTTTGAAAATCAGTTCTTGGTTATATTTATTGCATTAGTTGGTCCCATATACTAATTTTTTGTTTGTTTGTTTTTTAAATCATACTACAATTCTTGGGAAATTTTGTAACTGTTTCAATATGGTTTTGATTTCTACTTGGAAAACTGGTGAAGAAAGAATTCTTAGTTCAGATAAAATGAAGACAACAGATTGAGAAATAACACGTTAGAGGGTTTTTTTTTTTAATGTTTTTTCCTCTCTTTTTTGGAGGTAAAAGATAATTTTTAAAGTGTAAAGCAAACCAATCTCCCAATCTAATGTGAAATAGAACCTAAAATGCAGTCTATCGTCAATAAAAAACTTCGTAATCCATACATGCAAGCTTTTGGGTTGGCAAATGTAAAACGTGTGTCCAGGCCAATCACAGATTCAATCAGCCACTGTGACAAATTCTGCCTAGCCCTGTGGTTTAGGAGAAGAATTGGGAGAGCAAAAGGGAGGGAGGGAGGGAGGGAGGGAGGAAGAGAAGAAGAAAGGGAGGGAGGGAGAGAAGAAGAGAGAGAAGAAGGGAGAGAGGGAGGAAAAGAGTCTCTGATAATTTCCATGTTTAAAAAAATATCGTATTTCATTGTCATCTCTTACACATGAGAAACACTAACACAAAATAATTTTCTCATTTTACTGGACTCTAAAATGCACAATAACAGGAGTTAGCTACTGAGTCAGTACTTATCACTTTTCCTCCACTCCTAAGAATCCAAGGAAACGTATATGCAAAGTCATTGCACTTTTCACTTTGAGTGACCTCATTTTGAAATGCATCTTGGGACTATTTATGTGCATATTAGAATGTTAAGTTCTGAGGTGCTGGCTCACATCACTAAAGAGAATGAAGCTCCTACCTAGAAAAAGTCTTGATTTTCTAGATCGTCCCCCCCATTCATTTTGGATGATGACACCTTATAAATAGAATTTAATTCGTGCAAAACAACAAATTGAAAGCAGCAGTGGTATATGCAATAACCATTTTTTCCCACAGTTTTAAATGTCTTATTATTAATAGCAAATAGCTTTAAAGCCACCCATGATATAAACCACAGCTAACTCAATTTGACATTGAAAGATGCTCTCTTGGTCGGTAATGGCAGGTATACAATATACACCATAAGAGCGGATCTTCTGTATATATAATAAAATTTTTTCATCTTATATAGTTTTGGTACTATAAAAAGGGACAGAAAGCACTTCTAATACTGCTTTTACTGGATTTTCCACAATATTTCCTGTTACCTACTATAAGTCTACTTTTACTGTCTAATGACATAGCTTTCTGCAGAGAAAAACCTTTTTCAGTTCTAATACAAAATGGGTTTATATGGACTCCATCTAAACATTATTCGTGAAATATTCCAGACACGTACAAAAATGGCATCTCACTGATCTTCAAAATGCTGAGTTTCCAATCTCTTTAATTTTACTATCAGGCCAGGCAATGCATTCATCTCTTTTCAGCAGCCTGCCTTTCAGGCATCATTAATGTTTTAGATTTTCATAAATTCTGCTTTGACCAAACAGGCCAAGGACTGGAACTCCGTAAAGTTCCTGATGGAATTAAGCAGCTACTAGCTTTTATTTTCCTTTTACTTTCATCTCCAAACAAAGTGGAATGTAAAGAATAAAAATTGAGTCCTGAACATTTTGCTCAGTGACAGAGCCTGCAGACTGAAGTGTTCCAGGCTCAATTCCAGTCAAGGGCACATGCCTGGGTCTCGGGCTCAATCCCCAGTAGGTAAGGGTCATGCAAGAGGCAGCCAATCAATGATCCTCTCTCATCATTGATGTTTCTATATCTCTCTCCCTCTCTTTTCCTCTCAAAAGTCAATATATATATATATATACACACACACACACACACACACACACACACACATATATATATATATATATATATATATATTTAAAAGTGTTCTTAGCACACAAAAAAAATTTTTTAATAAAGAATAAAAATTGAGAACAACAATATTTGGGAACATGCTGGAATATATAGTTTCTAATATATTAAGAAAGAAGCAGATACTCAGTATGCTCAGGATAATACCCACCCCCAAAAAGGAGAAATATCTAATTTGTTAGATATTTAAAAAATAAAAACAAAAGCTAAAATACCCCACTTAAATAACTGAGACTTTAATCTAACAAATTAAATCACTTGATTTAAAGTAGCAAATGTCTGAAAAATTCTGTGATTCTGAATAACCCTACAACACAAGGTATCATTCTTGGCTACAAACCTACTTCCCTGAATTAGCATTCACTGCACACCAAGAACCACTGAGGGCCTGATTCCTCAGGACTGCAAAAGTGATTGTTTTCATGCTCAATTTCTGCTATGAAAACTCCAAACTGTATGAAAAGTTACTCCTACACTTTTTATTCAATTCTGTAAGTGCAAGTTTAACAAGAATGCAATCATACACAATATAGAAGGCCAAGGTCTCAGTCAATTGCTAATTTTGCCATGTTTTCCAAGACACTCTTTAGCTTTGGGAGATGGTGATGATAATTTTTTTTTAATTTATTCACTTATTGTTTTCCATTTGCTTACTTAATCATACTTATGCTCCAGTTTTTCCCAGGAAGGATTTTAGAAAGCTTACATATGTAAAATCACATATGATGCATTAGAAACATCCAGGACAGGGAAAATATAATTAATTAGAAAAACAAAACTATAAGAAATTCCAAAGTTCAAAGACTGATAAACTGAGATGGTGCCTGCTACCTGACAATGATTCCATCTCCTTTCCAGCCTTCTCAGAGCGAAGGTCTACATTCAATGATTACGCCTTTCCTTTGTCAAAAAAGCAGTGTTTAACCAAACTTGCCCTTTCCCCTTTACTGCCTGGCTTTTGTCCTTGTCCTTGTGGTATGACCTTGATTTCACTGCACCCACAGTTTCCCTGGAGTTTAGAAAGAGGACTGCACACAGCACTGTCCTAGTCCAAGGTCACACAAGGCTGTGGCTGCCGTGCCTCCGGAGCCCAGTCTGACAGGAGATGCTCGGTGACGGGCTGGGAGGCTGGCAAGCATTGAGACATGTAAACAGGTCCTAAGTCCGGGTGCCAACGCCCTCACCCCAACCCCATTCCAGGGCCCCTTTTCTCGATAGTTCCCTTTTCCTGAAATAGTGATACAGATGCCCCGGAGCTGGCATTACGCTTCTGACTTTGGACTTTTTACAAACATCGCAGTTTTGACATGCCCTGAGTGCTTTCTTGCAGCTCGCGTATGAGCGGTCCACTTGTTAGACCTGGGATTCTAGGGCACAACAAATCAATGAGTGCTCATTGTCAGACTAATTCCATTCTCAGTTCCACCGGCTGCTTATTACCTCCGCAGAGCGATGCACAATGCAGGTCCCACAGGGTAGGTTGTGGGGAAGAGAAGACACAGATGCACGAAGCTGAGTGAGTAAGGCAGAAACAGAGTGCCCGGGTAGGGACGCGCAATGCGCCGAGACCAGACACCGCTGTGACTCTTACTCAAGGCCAGGAAGGGCGTCCCAGAGGAGGAGGGAGACACAGGCTGCGTGGAGAAGATGGCCACTGGCAGAAAGGACGACACAGGAGCCCCACAAACACTGGAGTGGCGATGACAGCACCTGGCACCTGGAGCAGTCAGGGCGTCAGATGCCCCTTTATAAATGCTCCTTTCCTGGCAATGTCTGCCGGCGCTCCCGTCTGAGAGGCACAGCCTGCTGACCGAGGCCACGCCCAGACTGGGCCAGCGAGATTCCCATTCCTGGGCACGAGGATTTGAAACAGAGACCCGCAGACACAGGAAACAGTGGAGTGGTCACATCTAAGGCCGCATTCGAAAGGAGCTCTCCTGGTTTGGCTACCAAGGAATTCCTTTGATCTTATAATTCAGGGTCCAGTCACCCAGTGCTCCTTTCACTTAACCTAACCAGAGGTGGTTCCTATTATTTCAACACAATGTCTGATAACTGACATACTACTCTGGGGAGATGTTGTAGCTGGGTCATACATAGGGAGAGTGAAGTCATGGGATGGGAACTGCTCCAGGCCGTGAATGTGGGCTCAAGATGGGCCGTTGCAGTCCAAAGGCCAGACGAAGCGCTGGCTTTCTGAGCTGCTTTAGTGTAAGATGTAGCCACAAACACAAGCCATTTGATTTCATTAAATCTAAAGTATCTATTTTGGCCACATAAAAAAATATATAATTAAATAAATAAACCTTGTATCTCTTTTTGACTGAAATTCGAGTGTGCCAGACTAGAGCAGTGGAATTCTGGGATAGTCCTGGCCATACTGCACGGTTAGGGAAGGTACGTTCAACATCTCTTTCCCGTTCATCTCCCCTTCCCACGTCCCTTCTTCTTCCTTTACTCTTCTTTCCTGCCCTTCATGGGATGAAACATCTTCTGAGCTCCAGTATGGTTTCAAGCTTAAAGGAATATGAGGTGGCATCCTCCTATATCACTGCCTTAATTTATTTTCTATGTCAAGGATTTTTGTTAGTTAAGAATTTTCTCCAGCCAGACATACCTTTGGAAATGTATGCACACCAAGGTCCTATCTAATGAACTCGTTATGGGGACCATGCTGTAGAAAGAGAGAGCTAATGGCCATCGCTCCCTCTGATTATGGTTGGTTATCAACAAATCTATCATCTGTAACAAAGGTTTACTCTAGGGACGCTTGTGGCCATGAAGCGTGGCTGACCCAAGCCACCTGGGAACCAACCACAGACAAAGCCTGTGAAAAGCAGCAAGCAATTCTAGAGCTGATAGAGCCTGAGAGGTGACTGAACGAAAAACAAAAAAAGAAAGAAAATGAAATTGAAGGGAGGTGACAGCCACGTTACTACGTTCACTTGCCAATTTATAGGCAAACGAGGAACGAGTCAACAGTCCCGCTTCCTCCGTGACGAGATAACTTGGTGCTGAGCTCTGAGCAAAGGTAAGGGACCAGACTGAAAGGAAGCACAACCTGTTTTAGTATGCGGGTAACCAGAGCTACGCTATCAGAGAATGGGAGGTTTCTGTTTCATAACCTAAGGACACAGGGCCTTCGCCTTCGTAAGGACAGGTCAGCACCCGTGGCCAGTGTGAGTCAGACACTAGCATAGTGTTCTCATTGGAGCGTTAATATTAATGAGATATCCTGTCCCAAGAGAGAACTGTGACCTGAAACCAACGAAATTTATTTCCCAACCTCTTAAAAATATTAATTTTAAAAAGACAACAAATCAGGGTGTGGTACTCACCTGAGCTGGAGTTAGGTGGGAACTAGACGGGGTAAATTGATATTTTTAATTCTTTCTGATAAAATTACAAGCCAAGAACCAGGCAGCCACCAGCAAAGGAGGAGATGCAACCAAAGCCAAGATGAACACTCCCTCAGCTAAGATGTGCACTTGCAGGAGCCCCACTGGTTCAGGGAAAAGACGCTGACTCCCTGATAACATGGCATGTGGTCCAAAAACATACAGGGTCAGCTGACATGCCCTGGCCTACTATTAGGACTGTCTATCCTTCTTATGCAAAACATATTTAACATTAGAAAGACAGTTGATCATATAGTTAACTTTTGAACAATGTGGGGGTTAGGGGCGCCAACTCCTATGCAGGTGAAAACCCACACAGAACTTGAGTCGGCCCTCTGTAAAAACGGATTGAAAATACTGTTTCCATATGCTGTTGGTTGGATCAGCTGATGGACATAGAGAGCCGACAACACGCTTTCTGAAAAAAAAGTCTTGTATAAGTGAACTCACACAGCTGAAAGTGATACTGTTCAGAAAGCAACAGTACTTACCATATATAATCGACATATACTACATATATAGAACCTTAATATGCAAACACTAGTAGACCCAACAGGGGAACAACCAAACAACTGAACAACCGGTCGCTATGAAGTGCACTGACCACCATGGGGCATGCACAGAACATGGCTGCCATCAGCAGCAGGCAGCAGAACATGGAACATGGTGGGCATCCGCCGCGGCGGGATGATTGAGCACGTGAGCCGGGACACCAGACCAAGGTGGGGTGCTGGTCACTGTCATCCGGGTGAGCCTCTGATGGTTACTGAAAATTATTTGCTACCATGCACCAAGGTCCCACCCGGTGCTTGCACCTGCTGCCAGCACTAGAGCAGCCGCTTGCACCTGCAGCCGGCACCCGGCACTGGCCCCAATCGCTCGGCACCGTCAGTGAGTTTGAGCTGCACCTGCCAGCCTAGATTCCCTGTTTGGCTTCTCCACTTCCCCCTGCTCCTGAGGGGCTATTGGGGACAGCAGCCACATCTTGCAACCGCTGCCAGCACTGGCCACTCTCACATCCACAGTTGGCACCACAGCTGCCACTAGGGGCCACCCTCAGTGCCAGCCCCAATCGCTCTGCGCCGTCAGCGGGTGCGAGTCGGCGCTGTCAGTACATGGGAGCGGTGGCAGCGGGAGGGGAGCTACCAGCAGATGGTGTGGGGGGAGGGAAGGGGGAGAAGGGGCAGCCATGGCAGGAGGTGCCGGGCGGGGACACAGAAGATGGGCCGAGACCCGCCCCTGTGCCCACCGCAGCCTAGTGGCCCAGAGTTCCTTCCAAAGTGCATGAATTTGTGCACTGGGCCCCTGGTGTACAAATGAAGGACAACAGAGAATCTTCAGTATATTCTCTAGAGCAGCAGTTGCCAACCAGTGGTCCTCAGACCACTGTGGTCTGTGAGGTCAGAAAGGTTGGTGACCACTGCTCTAGAGTTGGTTTAACAGTATTCTTTATACTGAATGAGGCTTATTAATATAAGCAGTAGCCATGGAAATGTGCTTATGGTATTAAGTTGGACATTGTCCTACTTTCCAAATGTGATTCTACCTGGAGTATGAATCCACATTTTTCTCCTGGGCATCCACTGAAGTCTCTTTGTGTAGCCAGGGTTCCTGTCATAGTGGGAAAGGCAACCATCCCAAGTAATGAAGTTTCCGAAGAGGAGTCATTATAAATGGAGAATCTGATAGAAACTTAGTATTATTTCAGAGCAAGCATAACTTATGCATCTGAACTGCTTACATTATGTGTTAGTATGCATTTGCTATTATGAAAGGAGCTTGAAGATTCACATTCAAAAATGAATTATATTAAATGCAATAAGAGTAGCCATCTAGTAAGTACTTTATACTGTGCATTAATAGTACATCTAGGATTTTATTTAATCCCCATAGCTTTATGAAGTTACTATTTTTAGCATCTTCATTTTACAGATGTGGAAACTGAGGCACAGAGAAGATGCCCAAATGACACACTGTTTCTGCCAAAACTCAAACTGGCCTTGCCTGAATCCAACATTCAGACTGTTGAATATGATTATATTATCTCAAATAGGGGCGAAGACATGGAAATTCCAATGCTTCAGATTCTTTTTTTTTTTTTAAGGCCTTTATTCCATAATATTTACTTCCACATGGTTTCTATTCTTTCACATTTTACCAGGATTTTATAGTTACTTTCATGCTGTTCACTCTTTTATTTTTTATTTTTTTTAAATTAATTTTTACCAACGCTTCAGATTCTAATAGAATGTTTTTAAGGAGAAAATAAGATTCAGCATATTTGTTGGTTAATTACAAATACTAAAATACTCATTAAGTGGATTCCCAGACCAAATGCTATGTTGTAAACAATTTCTTTGTCAGGCCTGAAGGGGGCGGAGCTGTGCACTCACTTGGCCCTGATCTGAACCCGCTGCAGCTCCCCTGGGCCAGTTGTGCTGTATGGCTTTGCACTGAGCCTCAGGGAACTGCACTGAGAATTAGCCCCTCAGCATAACCAACTGCCAGGCAGCGGATTCAAGCAGGGGACGGCATTTCAAGGTACACGCGCAGCTTGGGAGGAAATACCTTGGGCCCAGATCTCAAACTTTATGTCTTACAAGCACCATGTTAAAACCTCAAGTTTCATTTCTTTTGATTAAACATGGGACCTTTGGTTTAACAAAATGCTTCTTAGCAAAACAAAAACACTTTTTTAAATTTTCTAGCTAAGCGTCACCTATTTTCCTTCACAAAAAATAAATTTTCCCAGTGGTTTACAATGTTTGCTCTGAAAAAATGGGCTGGTCCTCCTACAAGAACACAGGTAGCACTAGGATCTAGATAATTATTGCGGGTTTGGGTAGAGCCATGGGTAAGCGCTGCCTGAGAGCAACATACGTTTTCATGAATAACGGGAATGTACCATTTCCTGCTCACTGTCCCTCATCACCAAAACACCTCCCACCAACTTGATGAAACTCTAGCAAGACAGTCATTCAGTTCACAGAAGGGTTTGGGTCTCAGTCGAAATAATCAATGAGGAACCAGGGTATCTCTTTTGCAAACAGGTTTTGAAAATATTAAGACACTGAGTCACTAATGAGGTGTTTGGGGTAAATTGTTTTTCCTGAACTGGAAAATAACCACAAGAATGTGAGGTTGGGGTCAGTAAGACAAAAACTGATGATTGAACAATTCTACCCAGCCTTTTTCTGCCCACAAAATCAAATCATGCCTCTAACCAATACACTCAGGGAAAGTTTGGTCACAAAACAGATGCTGGCTCCAACACACTGATTTTTGTATTTCAAAAAAATTTCACAAAATTTAAAATCATCTGGTCTGATCCAAAAAGCTGCTCTTCTTTTCAAGTTGAAACTTCTCCTAACACAGACACAATACTTTAATGGAAAATAACTTTGAAAAAATCAGTACACATAAACTAATTTATCTAGGTCTGAAAATTTAACTTTAATTCGACGGCTAGTTCACAAAGACTGCCTCTTTTATATATATATATATATATATATATATATATATATATATATATAATGTATATGTATGTATACACACACACACACACACACACACACACACACACTAATGTCTGCACGGGATTATGCACAATAAAGGGAAATTAATTAGAAGAAATATTTTAATATCATTATTTGGATCTTGCTAATAAAAAGAAAATAGGATTCTACCAAGTCTCCTATCTAGGACTTCTGTGAGGATCAAATGAGATGAGGCATGGGAAAGCTTCACAGACTTGTGGATAAAGTGTAAAATGTTTGCACCTGGCTATAAAGCAAGTCCGGTTCCTAGGCTGAAGAAACTCCCAAGGATGCTGGGCTGTAGGCCACAATTTATGCCATGGGGTCTTGGCAGCAGTGGCTGCAATTTGCTGGGGTGTCACGCTGGGGTGGTGACGGGGCCTGTGTCCCATTTGGGGGAAGCCGAGTGTTGGTTTGCTGGTGCCAGATCAGTGGTGCCGTTTATTTTTAAACTAGGGGCCCAGTGCACAAATCCGTGCATCTTGAAAGGAATGTGGGCCATGAGGCTGTGGTGGGCACAGGGGCAGGTCGTAGCCCATCCTCAGTAACCTGGCCCTAACCCTCCCACTATGGCCCCTGGTCCCCTGTCTGCCAGCAGCCATGTTCCTGCCGCCATTGCTCCCACACACTGATGGTACAGAGTGGTTGAGGCTGGTGCCAGCAGCAGGAGGAGGTGGAGAAGCCCTTGGGGGCGATCAGGGCCAGCAGCTGCCACTCGCACCCACTGATGGTGCTGAGTGATCAGGAATGGCATCAGGCACCCACAGCAGGTGTGAGCGATGGCTCTGATGCCAGCTGCAGATGCCAGTACCAGGTGAGATCAGTATGCACAGGGGCAAAGAATTTTTAGTAACCACCAGAGGCTCGCCCCAATGACAGTGCCTTGGTCTGGCATCCACACTCACCTGCTCCACCATCCTGCCTGTGGCCAATGCCCACCATGTTCTGCACAAGCCCCCTGGTGGTCAGCGTACGTCACAGCAACCAACTGTTCAGTTGTTCCAGTTGTTCTGCAGTTCGGTCTATTTGCATATTTGCCTTTTATTATATAGGATGGCCAATGCACATCATGGCAGCTCCTGCTTAAGTGTCTGGCCCCTGGTGATCAGTGCACATCATAGCTGTCAGTTAGACAGATAGACACTTAGCCTTTTATATATATAGATTTTTTTTAAATTGATTTCAGAGAAGGGAGAGGAAGAGAGAGATAGAAACATCAATGATGAAAGAGAATCATTGATCAGCTGCCTCCTGCATCCACAGTGGAGATCAAACCCACAACCAGGGCATGTGCCATGACCGGAAATCAAACCATGACCTCCTGGTTCATAGGTCCATGCCAACCACTGAGCCATGCCTACAGGGCCAAGCTGCAGTTTTTCTCATAAAGCTTAGCCTGGCCCTGGCCGGTTTGGCTCAGTGGATAAAGCATCAGCCTGCGAACTGACGAGTCCCAGGTTAATTCCTGCTCAGGGCACATGCCCGGGTTGCAGGCTGGATCCCCAGTAGGGGGCATACAAGCACAGCCAATCAATGATTCTCTCTCCCTCTCAATAAAAATATTTTTTTAATAAAAAGTGTAGGTTGCATGGTATGTTCCACCAGCAATTACGATCAGAACTTAAACTTCTTTTCCTAAATCAAACCTGCTCCCGAGCGTCCTGGTGCTCAGGTCTCACCCTGTGCACCCAGGACAACAGACCTGCCATCCACTTCCTGTGAACAAGCCATGAGGGCAACCTGGCCGCCATGTCCTCCTCTGAAGAATGACGAACTATCCTCCTGACTCAGGAACAAGATGTGAAATTGTGGAGTGCAACAGAAACATAAGATGCTAATGGCATTGTTAAATTCCACATAAAATGTAGAAAACACCTAAAATCAACAAAACTTTTCCAGATTTTAATTCATGAAAAAGTGCCCCCTAGAAAGAATATTTCAGGGGGGGGGGGTGGTTCTATAAAAATCTGCATTTAAAGTCACATTTAAAAATCATATTGCAGCATGATAAAACAGTTTTTACCTAAAGCAAATACAAAACACAGCTTCTCTTTCCCCTTTAAAAAAAAATATTAGATGTGTGTGAGTGTTTATGTATTTCTAAAACTAGTTTTCCTTATCAGTTAATAAGATAAGGTCACATTAAGTCCACTCCCTTACCTTTCAGGGCAGTATCTGCTTTGGCAACTGTTATCTATTAATAGATACCATGTTCATTAGCTCTCAAGTTAGTTCTCCCTCAGATAAGTGATCTTCCCCTTTTTATATTAATCTTTGTCTCTTTTCAGAGCAATTCCCCCAAGTAATCTAGTTGATTCTATGCTAGTCCACTTTCAAATGAGTCACCTTCGGCATGATACTGTTATGGAGCTGAGAAGTGCTGGCAGGGCTGATTCAAATGGAATCCTTTCCCTCTGCTTTTCTACATCATCATAGACTTCACTTTCCCCTTCTCCTTCCCTCTTAAGGCATATCTGCAAATTATCTCCAATCTTATCTTGAAATCTGAAAGTAAAAAGTGGACTTCTCAATAGGCAAATGTGACTTCCTCCTCATTCTCCAGCCTAAGACTCTTCTTTGCACACTTGACAACACCATCTAATCCTTTCTCACCCCGTGTCTCCTGGGCCTCCTTTGAAATCTCATTTTCATAGCATAATACTCACATCTCCAGCTTCCTGACAAATTCGGTTGCCATGGTGTATCTACTTAAAGAAAAGCAACCAACCTCAGCACACTATTTCCAGTGACTGCAGAGCCGTAGCACACAATGCTGACAGTTTTTCACACAAGCTAGGTGTGAAGACAGATAATATTCCAGTTCATAAGAGAGTATTTTATTTTGAAAAGGAAATTTCCACCAGACCAAACACGTAAGTTTACAGGGAGCTAGTAAGACATCATTACATTTCTCTCACCTCAAGCAATCCCCAAGCAGACCACCTCAGAAGCCATCAATCAGCGTAGAACACGGCTGAAACCGGCAAAGCATCACGTGTCTACTGAGTCAGAAATTAAATTACCGCTGAAGTTCCACCTCTCCATGCTATTTTCATGTCATTTAGAATTCTACCAAAGAAAACAAGTTAAAAGTAATTTGATATAATATACATCGTTAAAGATGACTATAAAACTTTGGACTGAAAAATACAATTCCCCTGAGCCAAACTTTAAAAAGGCAGCCATCTGACACCAAAAGCAATGACAACAAAAGTGAAAATACACAAGTAGGTCTGCACTAAACCAAAAAGCTTGGGCACAATGACGGAAACAACATGGGAATGCAACCTGCGGAACAGGAGGATATATATGCAAATCATGTCTCTTTTAAGGAGTTAATATCCAAAACACTACATAAAACACGCATACAACTCAATAGCAATAAACAATCCTATGAAAAAAAACGTGGCCAGAGGACCTGAACAGACTTTCTGCCCTAGAAAACATACAAATGGCTGACAGATACGTAAGGAGATATTCAACACCACTAGTGAGGAAAATGCAAAAACCACAAGGAGATCTCACTCCACGCCTGTTCAAAATGGCGATTAGTAAAAAGACAAGAAGTACGTGTTGGTGAGAAAGCGAGCCACTATGGAAACAGCAGGCAGGTTTCCAAAAACAAGTGCCGAAACTTCCACGTAATGCCGCATGGCCACTTCAAGGCCTTTTTTTTTTTTTTTTTAAATGTTTAACAATATTTTATTTATTTATTTATTTATTTAATAACAATATTTTATTTTTTTTAATGTTTAACAATATTTTATTATTTGGCAAAATGCCAAACTTTTAAAATCAGTTATCATCTTGTCTTACAGTAAAAAATTTTTAAAAAAGGTAAAGTATCAATATTCAATTATACATTATATATTATCATGCTAATACACTATATCCAAGTACTGAAGAGCATTGTTTTAATGACAAAACCAGTTGCAAACAAAACCAGTGAAATGGTATAGTTTTAAAATTAGTAAAAAGTTAATTTCTTCCAAAATATAACACCAAAATAAACATTATTTGTTTCAAAAATGGCTTTAGAGGACCTTAAAAAATTAATGTTTGTTTAAAGAAAGTATCCACCAAAATGGAAGACAGATCAATACTGAGTAGATAATAAACAGAATCAATTATGACAATGGTTCTTTTGGTTTTATTTGACAACAATGAGACACTAACCGGAAAAGACCTACGTGCCTCATGGGCAATGCAGTGTGATCTGCAGCAGCCGGGATGCGGGCGTCTCCAGCGCCCACGGAGAGGTCAGTGGGTAACAAACACGTGGCACAGACGTTAGGCAGACCACAACGTCAACTCTGGCCCTCCCTTCCACTAATAGCTGTTGCTTCCCAACCCCCCTTATGTTATCTTTATTGTTGAAAGTATTACAACTGTTTCTTAAGTATTTTCTGTATGCACCAGGCCTCGTGCTCATAAAATGGAATATTATTCTGCTACACGAAAGAAGAAAATCTTGCCATTTGCAACAACATGGATGGATGGGCTTCAGGGGATTATGTTAAGCAAAGTAAGCCAGACAGAGAAAAATAAATACTGTGCAATCTCACTCACATCTTTAAAAAATAAAACCAAGCTCATAGATAAAAAGAACAGATTGATTGGTGCCAGAAGCAGATAGTGGGGGGAAAAAAGGGGATGGGTGACTAAGTCCAGTTACAAAATAAGTCAAGGGCAGTACCTGTAGTTAATAATACTGTATTGCATATTTGAAAGTTGCTAAGAGAATAAATCTTAAACGTTTTCATAAGAAAAAAAAATAACTATGTGTGGTGATAGATGTGGCCTAAACTTATTATGGTGGTCATCTCACAATATATAGAAATATTTAATCATTATGTTATACACTTGAAATTAATACATTATGTGTCAGCTACTCTTTAATTTTTTTAAAAGCAGCATTGTTCAATAATAGCGAACAGCTTTAAGAGATCAATAAACTAAAATGAAAACCTGAAAGCCAGCCACCTAAGCTCTTCTAAAAATCAAGTACACTGTACATACAGGTCTGGAAATTTGTTTCAGATGTGATTTCTTAATACACAGAAAACTGACAGGTGAACCCACAGAAATTTGAGGGAAGGGGACAGGTGGGTACTCTATTTCAGTTGGAGGCAGGATTGGTTTGATTATACCACTAGCTGTGTGACCTTGGGCAAGTTATTAATCTGGGTTTCAGTTTCTCTATCTGAAAAATTGGTATAATCATAGCTTTCCTCTGATATAGCACCTTGAATTGTGCCTGGCACTTTGCAAACAATACATAAGGGTTATCATTGTGCATGCTATGTGTAATCAGTCCTGCAGGAGTGCAGAGCAACTGATGGAGGAAGAACCATTCATAATCTCCTGGAACATCATGCTGTGTGAGGGGCCTGCAAGAGAGGCAAAGGGGATGCTGTCACACTTGAGATGAGCCCCAGTCACAAAATGACAGCATTTCATGGAAGGTGTTACCTATAAATATCCCATGGATGATGCTACCATTTGGAGTCAGCTCAGTTACCTCCCGTTATCAGGACAGAGTGTTCCCATGCAAACCCTGCCCCCAGACCAAATCCAGCAGCACAACTGCATCAACTCTAAAATGTAAAATAAATTGATTCCCCAATACAGACTTGGCTTTAATTCTGCTCTAAGTAGTACATTCATTTGTTTTAGATTCATTCCCTTTACCTAAAGCAGCTTTCTTTTCAGAATCGATTACAGTGAGATGTAACTAATATGCTGAACTCATCACTGGGTGCAAAGCACCTGGTTCTAATGACACCTGCCTTGGTTACTGTAAAGAATGCAGCATCGGAGATAGACATCTTTTCATAAATTCCCTTCACAGAAGAAACAAAGACATGTTTCCCAAGAGCTTGTGGGTTTCAGTTATGGATTTTGTCTGAAATAGGCATATTCATACATGGCATACATCATATTAAGTATGCACTAGCAGAACAAAGCCTATTAATCTATAGCCAATAAACACACAGAGTTCTGTTACTACACAGGAAAGTCATCAAGCAGACAATATTTTTCCCATTAAACACTGAATCATTGGGACCTGTCAGAAGCATGGAATAAATTAATGTTTAATATTTAATACTGTGTGATGGCAAGACTAAACCTAGTGTGTATTTTAAATTTTATGTTAGTTGGCATTTCAACTTCAACTTAAAAGTATTTCTAAAAAGGTTGAAACATGTGCCTGAGAAGTAGTAGTTTAAATTTAATAAATGTTTCTGGCTTTTTAATGACCGGAGAAAGTGAAAGCATTTTACCCTTTAATAATGATTCAAATCCAATTTCACAAAATGTGGGGTTTTGGCATTGAAGGTATGACAATCTTCAAACAAACATTCAAAACTAGAGAAAGGTGCCGAAACCGGTTTGGCTCAGTGGATAGAGCAGCTGACTGATGATTCTCTCTCATCGATGTTTCTAACTCTCTATCCCTCTCTTTCCTCTCTGTAAAAAAAAAAAAATCAATAAAATATATTTTTTTTATTAAATAGAGAAAGGTCATCACTGTGACCGGTGAGATTTAGATGATTTTATACAAATTAATCAGTTTAGAGCTCACACTTTTCATAAAATGGTTAACTCTGAAGACAGGCAAAGCGCAAAGCACATTATTAAAAGATGGATTAACGTGAAAAGATGAAAACGCAGCCTTGCATCTCAGATGCTTCCCACCAGCAATTTCCCACAAAACCAGCAACAGGGACCACACAGATTAGCTCCCTGGCGCCTGGAAGGAGAAACAACCACCAGTCTTCCTGGGAAGTCAGAGAACAAGCCCTTTGGAATAAGCGGCCATCTGGGCAAAGGGGCAGGCAGCAGCCTTGGGCACACACCTCACGCCCCTTTGGTATTGCTCAGCTCTATTCCTGAAGAGGAGTCGGTTTTCAATTAGAAGGAAAAGATGCAATGACTCTGTTTTTATGAGAGCCTTGTAGTGTGTGAAATGAGTGAAAAATGAGCTGCTGAAACTTCAGTGCTGACAGGTTTCTTCTGTGTCACAAGTTTTATCCGGTAAGATCATTCAGATGCTTCTGCTCGCTTCCCGTGATCTCGTCACTATACAAGGGCATCTAACAGTACGACTATCTGATGGTATTAGACAATCACTTTGTGGAGATTTTCTTCTCATAAGAAGAGAACTAAATATGAGTGCAGAAGCAGGGGAGTGTGTGGGTATGGTTGTGTATGTGTGTTTTCTTCTCAGACTTAAAAGCCCTTTGAATTATTAGTGAAGCTCAGACAATTTTAAAGCAAATACAGAGATCTGACAGGTGAACTTCACAGTGCATGAGAATTCTCTGCTCTGAACCGTGAGAATGGGGATAATGTTATTTACTAGAGGCCCGGTGCATGGATTCGTGCACGTTCAAAGGAAATCCATTAGAAGGTGGCCAGTGGGCAGGACTGGGTAAGACGGGCCAGATGCACCCTGGACCCAACCTCTCACTGTTCTCCTGCTGGCCGACCTGGGGACTTGAAGGGGGACTGTGGAGTGAGTGGGGCGCCTTTGGCAGGTGAGGTCTCTTAGCCTGGCCTGCAGGGATTGGCCGAAGCCAGCAGTCGGACATGCCCCGAAGTATTATATCCTGGAGTACGAGAGGGCACTCTGCAAAGTTTCTGTCGCTTGGCAGCTCCTGTGTTGAGTATCTGCCCTTGGATAGTCAGTGCGCTCATGGCTAGCGGCCAGTCAGTAGGTCACTTGGTCTTTTATATATAGAGATAAGAAACAAGAGATAGACTCAACAGAGCCTGCAGTCCTCATTTCTCTATGTGACTGACAATTATTAACCACTTATTATGTGCCTGGGCTTATTCTCATATTTTAACTCACTTAATCTTGACAACAATCCCTCTGGCATGGATTTTATTACCCTTTATTTCAGATGAAAAAACAAACTTAGAGACATTAATGAGCCCCATCCAGACAGACCACAATTTGAGTGTTTCTGGAGTAAGTCGGCATGTAGCAGGCCCTACCTCAGCACTGTCTCTACCCTCCACGTCCTTTCTCTTTCACTGTCCCACAGCCAGTCCCCGGCCCCAGCTCAGTGCCAAGACCATCTCAGGTTCTCAATGAAGGTCCGGGGAATTACCTGGTTACGTTATCTGCCTCACACAAAATAAACATTTAAATAGCTGTTTGGATTCTATTGCTTAAAGCCCACAATTCCATGATGCATGAGGAAAGGACCAGCAATCTTATCACTAGATGAAGAAAGTCAGTTCCTAACTGACAATTGGAAGAAATAAAAACCCAGAGGAGAGCCACTTTTTAATCAAAGGTGCCTGTGACGAGAAATCTACCTAAGAAATGGACCTTCTGGCTTTGGTTTCTCCTGATCTTGTGAAACATCAACTCATCACCAGCTAATTGCTTCCGCAGAGTTCTTTGCTGGCAATGACTCAGACCAAGTCCTCTGGTCACCAAATAGTACGAATTTATATATGGGGTGTTGTGTGTGTGTGTTTCACCAGCAGAAAGAAACAAGAGATAGACTCAACAGAGCCTGCAGTCCTCATTTTTAAAAGAACACATCTTTCAAAGATGATAGCTCTTGGAATATTTGCATGTCAGCAAGTCTCAATATAAACACGAAACAACAATGAGAAGCCAGCAAATCAGCGGGAGGAATAAACATGTCAGAAACATGGTGGCGTTCCGTGAGTACTGCAGCTTAATAAATGAGCTCATTGTCCAGCGTGCATAATCCTTCTCCTGTGGGGGCATTCTGATGAGCCAATGGATCAACAGAAAACACTCGCACAGAGCGTGCTTTTTAAAGCAGGATTATGTGAAAGCATGTGAGAATTACTCCCATCCCTTTACATTGACAATCTTCCAGTTAATGAAAAAATGTATTCCCCCACCCTCCCAAGGTATTGGGTTTGAGAATTTTCTGCTCTGCATTAGCTAATTTCTCACAAATGTTTCCAATACACAAGATCCACATATTTGCTATTTATAAAAAAGCAGATGCAACTGACTCACCTCTTAGAATTTGGGGCTTGTTCCTCAAGACACCACTGACTCTGTCAGTCCTGTGTGCTGAAAATCGGATTTCCAAAGGGAATCACACAAATTCCCTTAACAACTCTTCCATGCAGCCCATCCTTAACAGGCATTTAAATGCCTTTTTTGCTAGACATATATTAAAGCTTATGATCCCTAAACAGCTCAGCATTGTTTTAAAGGAGAGGGAGAGAACTCTATCAGGAATGCCATGCTTTTCCCTTCCCATGCCATCTTCTTTCTCCATCGGGCAGCGTTACAGTCATCCTGCAAGGACCAGGTCAAATGTGTTTTCCTGACCATCCTGACAGAATTATCAGTTCCTTCTTCTGCATTCCCAAGCGATTTTGTTAATACTACTATTAGAATACTAACACACCAACTACAGTAAACTGTTTATATGTTAAATAACAAAATCTATGAAGACAAAAAAATAACATTTATTTATCTTTACATGTCAAAAAAACTGACAGATTGGTTATTAAATAAGTTTTTGTTGGATAAATTTTTAATGTAACTCAAAATCTTTAGTAATAATTTTACTTTATTTGAGGCAAATATATTATTAGCTTTTGAAACACTAATGAGAAAAAGAAAACATATTTTTAAGGAGAAACTCAAAATGCAGCACAATCCCAAGTAAAAAATATAAATTGCAAAGAAAATAATATTTTCTTTTTCTCATTCATTTTCCATGGTTTGTTCATTCTTTTCCTTATGGCACTTCAGGCAATTTTTTAATGAATAGTAATATGTAGTTTTAAGAATCTGACAAATGTATTTTCCCCAAGATACAGAAAATGTACTTAGTACTAAATAATACAAAATTCACTTTGCAACTTTTTATCAGAATATTTGTCTGCCTTATAAATACAGAATAGAATAAATACTAAAATAAATCTGCATAACTATATACACAATAGCCTAGAGATTGCTGGTCAAAGAGAGAAAATGGACCACAATTATGAATATGGACTACTAGATGATCTACAAAGCTAAAAACCACGTGTTAACATATAAATTACAGTTTTTTTTCAGTTGATAAAATACATGTATATTCTGGTTCTACTTCAAAAATAGAAAAATATGGTTAATGTTATTTGCTTACTAGAGGCCCGGTGCACAACATTCATGCACTGGTGGGGTCCCTAGGCCTGGCTGGCGACCAGAGCTGAACAGAAGCAATGGTCGCTGGGCCAGGCACAGAAGGCAGGGATGCTGGAAGCCAATGTCACCATCATCAGCGCTTCATCACCACGAGGTTCCCCGCCTCCCGACTCCTCCTTCCCTCGCTGCTGTGCCACCACCTTGGCAGGCAGGCAGTATATCAATCGGGGCCTGCTGGCCAGGGGGGAAGAACAGGTCAAGGGAGGTTGGCCGCTGGCCCTAAGGAGAGAGCCGGCCCTCGGTCCCCTGGGAAAAGGGCCACATCTGCCACTACCCACCCCCGGTTCCTCATCCCAGCCTGGGGTCCAGCCCTGATCAGGCTACCAGGGCTGCTGGCCGGACAAGGGACCACAGGGGGTCGGCCAGCAGAGGGAGGTTGGCTGTTGGGAGTGCACCAGGGGTAAGTTCCTACGTTGAGCATCTGCAAGCTGGTGGTCAGTGTACGTCCTAGAGACCAGTCATTCTGGTCACTTAGGTTTTTATATATATAGATTCCCAGTCCACAGGCAAGTCCCTAAAATCTCCTGAATAATGCTTTGGAAAAACATTTTCAAATTTTCACTTTAATATACTCCTTGCACTTCTCAAGTGCCAGCAAGGTGTGCCTAGTATGTTACAGGAGCAGAGGGATCTTATCAAAGAACTCACTTGTTTACATGAGAATGCCACCCCTCCTCCCTTGAAATCTCACTCATTCTTTGAGGACCAGCTGCAATGTCATGGGCTTGTGAACAGTTGTCTATATATCCCCCAACAATTTTTCCTCTTTCTCTTTTACACCCCTTGAGATATTCTCCCTGGAAAGTAACGCAAAGGCAGAGACCAACTTAGGTATCTGAGCATTGAATTGCATGTTCAGCAATAACTGCCAAATTAAAAGTAGGCTTTTAGCAGAAACCGGTTTGGCTCAATGGATAAGCCAAAGGTCCCAGGTTCGATTCTGGTCACATCCCCAGTGGGGGGGTGCAAGAGGCAGCTGATCAATGATTCTCTCTCATCAATGTTTCTAACTCTCTATCCCTCCCTCTTTCCTCTCTGTAAAAAATCAATAAAATATACTTTAAAAAAAAAAAAAAGTAGGCTTTTAGTCAACCCCAATTCCAGCTCCTCATTTTGACAGACTTCTAATCCCAGACCAAGCCGAAGGTCCTTCATCTTTGTCCTTTCTGTCTTTCCCTATGAGCATAAGCGAGGGCAAGCCTCACATATTCCCCCATTTCCAGAGGTGGATGTGTAACAGGACACACATTCAGGTTCTCTCCAGATAGCTTCTGGCTTTTGGAAGCTTCTGATTCTCTCGTTGCTCATGTAGCTATCAAGGTATCAATGGTAAATTTGGGCATCAAATCGCTGTCAATAAAATGGTCCAAGCCTGAATTAAGATCACCATGAACCTGATAACTTAGTGAATCTGAAGTAGCTGAAGAATAAAAGTTTACAAGCTCTTTACTAAATCAGGATGGATAAAGACCAACAGGATATGTGTCTAGACTGAACTGATAGAGACACAATTTTCTTTGTCCATTGCACTGAAGGCCAGTAATCCCGTCTCCCACTGAACACCACTCTGAAGCACACGCTTCAAGGCCCAAGGCTAAGTCCTATCTCCTTCATGAAGCCTCACAGTTTCCTCTGTTTATTTTTTGACTGGACGTGCCACTATACTTAGCAGATATACTTAACAATACAATACCCTATATTAACAAACTCAATAAATAAGAAATATTTAAATATGAAATTTAACATGGTGATACTGATATTATTTTCTTACATTCTAGATCAGGAAACTGAGGCTCAGTTGTTAACTAATTGCTGGTAAGTGATGGAACCAGAGTTAGAATGCAGATCTAATTTATGAATTCATATTCTTTCTCCCATATACAGGATGACTCTTGAATTTATTCTGTCAAGTATTATTCTTGAATGACATTTCTTTCTTTTTTTAACATATTTTATTGATTTTTTTTACAGAGAGGAAGGGAGAGAGATAGAGAGCTAGAAACATCAATGAGAGAGAAACATCGACCAGCTGCCTCCTGCACACCCCCTACTGGGGATGTGCCCACAACCAATGTACATGCCCTTGACCAGAATCGAACCTGGGACCCCTCAGTCCGCAGACTGACGCTCTACCGCTGAGCCAAACCGGTTTCGGCTTCGATGACATTTCTAATAGTGCCGGCTTATTGCTTCTAGTACATAACTGCCTATAAAATTGAATTCTGACATACGCAGGGGGCAGGGAGCAAGGTTGAGATGGCAGTTACTGGCTCTCTGTGTGGTCAGAGAGAGACGCTTCGTGCTGTGTTCCCATGGGCTCTGCCTGACTCGCAGACTGCCTATATCTGTGGGGAGGCATTTTATTTCACAGGGTTTATGGGGGAGTCAATAAAATTTGATTGAATTTGGACTGGATAAAAGAACTCTAGGTCTAAATTAGTGAAAACTCAAGAGTTATTTTTTAAAAGTCACTATACTGCTTTCAATTATATATAATAATTTAGCTATTTTAAAGCTGGAAGTGCCCTAACTGGTGTGGCTCAGTGGATAGAGCATTGGCCTGCAGACACAAGGGTCCCAGGTTCGATTCCAGTCAAGGGCATGTACCTTGGTTGCGAGCACATCCCCAGCAGGGGGTGTGCAGGAGGCAGCTGATCCATGTTTCTCTCTCATCAATCTCTCTCCCTTCCTATCTGTAAAAAACCACTAACGTATTTTTTTAAAAAGCTGGAAGTAAACATGCACGTTTGGAGAATGGAGTCCAAAGCATCCAGCAGCAGTGGCTGGAAGCAAGAGCCCGGTGACAGCAGGAGGCCAAACGCTGATGTGCTCACATCAGTACATTTTATTATATGACCATGTTCTTCCTAGAAAAGTCAGACATTATAAGAAGCCCAGATGTAAAGTTAGAATAATAAAACAAAAGGAAGAATATATCAGAGGTTTGTAAAATTTAGATAATATAGAAGTAACTACTGGAATCACAGAAACTGTAAGAAAATAAATATGTATTGTTTTAAGCCACAAAGCTTGTGGCACTGTGTTACAATAGAAAACTAATATAGACAGAGAAGGAAACTCTGTGGTTAAGAAGAGAAAACTGAATGTACCCACTTGTGCAAGCTTTTTCAGAACACGAGCACCAGGCAGAGTGGCCTGCCTGCTGTCCAGACCGGTTAGCCCCTTCTCGGTCCCACAAATAACACTGCCGGTGCCCCTTCCTGACACCACCTGGAAGGTCCAGCATCTCCAGGCCCCACAGTGTGACACACATGGACATACATGTTACTCACATGCACCACAGAGCCCACAGCAGTCCCTCAGAGCGCTGCAGGGAGTATGTCACCTACCGACCTTTAAGCAAATGTCTTCCTTCCTAAGGAGGACATTCACTCTCTTGGCCCCAGTGGACGTGGCTCACAATAACCCCGAAGAGCCACTAACATCAGGACTGGAGGTGGCTGTAACCAGTTCTTAGGAGCATGGAGCCTATTCTACAACTAAAGAATTCAGGTGCAAGACAAAGACCAGGGCTCCACTTCTGAATTGCATTTATACTTGATAATAGAATAACATCTATAATTAATAACTCAATAAATATGAAATTAAATTACTTTTATATTATCCACTATAAGATTTCATTTAATCCTCTTAATGTTGTGATGCTGATATTAAAATTCTTACTTCCTAGATCAGGAAACTAAGGCTCAGTTGTTAGCTAATTGCTGGGAAGTGATGGAGTGGAATTAGAATCCAGATCTAATTAATAAATTCACATTACTTCTCCTATACTCTTGAATTTATTCTGTCAACATTTCTGATAGTGTTGGCTTACTGTTTCTAGTGCATTCACTGCCTAGAATAAAGTTGAATTTGATATAAGCAGGAAACAGGGGAGCAAGGTTGGACAGTAGGATTTGCAGGATCGTAAAAAGGCAAATACACAGTATGGAGAGAAAAAAGACAGTATGACGTCTTGGAAAAGAACAATGTAAGAAGTGTGAAGTGCTCTGCCAACAACTCCACCCACGGCACGTCGCACAGAAGCCTATAAAACGAGGGACTTATGACCCTTAAGGTGTCTTCCAGATCTAATACTTATGGTTCTCCAGTCTTACCATATGATCCTTCCACTCCATAATTACAGTCAGTGACCAGGAGCTGCCATCTTGGGGAAAAGTAAACTGAGGCATTAGGGAACAACTAGTCCATCCACTAAGAGTACTTACTCTCCGTAACCAAAGTTCGATTGCAGGACTCTGCCTTTTGGCACACACTGGTTTCTTAGCCTCAGTCTGACAAATGTCAGCCCCACACAGCTAGGTTGCAAAATCCTCTAAGGTAACCTCCAGCTGTCATATACATATTTCTTTGTTATTTTACTTGAAATTTAGGGCCCAGAAGTAATCATTTCATGTCCATTTTCTTATTATAAATATAATATTAACATTTCCTATTCAAGCTATGATAAGTGTTACTTTATCTGTAGAGCCAGCTAGCAGAAAGACAGTCATAAATTAAAGTATCAATTACTAAATAAATAGATCAAATAAATGTGCATCATCCTTCCAGGCTTCTTCTAGCCTACGTCAACGCAAAAACGGCCAGTGAGGACCTGAGGTGTGGCTGTATGTCCTTTGCTGTCATGTCAGAGAACAAAGACCCAAAACTGCTTGCTACAGTTTCTCTCTGTCACGAATAGCCTTTATCACCCATTGGAAATGGTTACAGATTTCTATATACATAAATTTTAGGCAATTCTCTGCTATAGCTCGACATAAAAAAACTTATGGGAGATACTATATTTTAGTTCCTATTATCGTTCCACTTTAAGGAGAAGTAAAAACAACAACATATTGTCTTAACTTAAGCTGGTATTTAACTGACCCCTACTGGCCTCATCTTTATTGTGTCTGCATTTATCAGATACTACCACACCCAACTGCATTTTATAGTTGAACCTGCATTTGATCAGTCTGCCATGGTAAGGGCATGACTTGGGAGAAAAATGCTCAGTCCACTACAAATGGACTTTCATCCTACAAGCTTCAACAATTATATTTCAAAGGCCTAGCAACTGAAATCACTGTAATGTTCCAGACATACAGTAGACACCCACACTAACCCATGGCAAGAAAAGGAGTCCCAAGAAATGAACAAACAAAATGCTATGCAAATACAGTGTAATACCAGTTGGTTGTAAACCAAATAAAAAAGGACTCCTGCCAAAGCCAGTCTGGCTCAGTGGATAGAGCGTCGGCCTGCAGACTGAAGGGTCCCAGGTTCGATTCCAGTCAAGGGCATGTTCGTTGGTTGCGGGCACATCCCCAGTAGGGGGTGTGCAAGAGGCAGCTGATCGATGTTTCTCTCTCATCGATGTTTCTAACTCTCTATCCCTCTCTCTTCCTCTCTGTAAAAAATCAATAAAAAAAATTTTTTTTAAAAAGGACTCCTACACCAGAGGATAATGACACAGGTGTTGGACAATATTGAACCAGAAACCCAGTAGGAAAAGAGAAGGTAGAAGAAAGTCATGAAAAGAAGGTGAATCATGAAAACAAGAAAATCATGAAAACAAATATAATGTAGAGACACATCGTTTCTGTTCTGTTCTGCAAAAGCTAATGTGTTTTCCTTTTCCTACTTCCCCTTATTCCTCACCATCTCTTTTCCTGTCACTTCAGACAGATGAAGATAAATGAAGAGCAGTAGTTAAATGTCTATGTTTGGATACAAATGATGTTTTGGATCCACATTATTGTTATGTAAGCACTTTTAATATTGCTTCTGGCCGATGAGACTTCTGCTTCAACATATGGTATGGGGTGGGAAAATGAGAAAAATGTACTCGTGATTAAAATAACTAAACAGTCAACAAAAACTGCTTAGCAAACATTATAAATGAACCCGGTTTGCTGTGGCTGATAACTACCTAAGGTGAAACTGGTTATCTGATTTCTCTCCCTGAGGAGAAATTAATAACCCAGATTCTCAGGAATGTTTTTTTGTCCCACTGCAATAAAATCATTCTTTCAGAGGGATTGAAATGTAACCTTCTTTGCCCGTACCTTCCCGGGTATGGTAAGATCATGCAACAAGAGAAATGGGGTTCTTCTGTTCAATATTGGTCCCCTTAAAATCTATAGCCAGCATGGCTCAGTGGCTGAACATTGACCTATGAACCGAGAGGTCACAGTTTCTTCCCGTCAGGGCACATGCCCATGTTGCAGGCTCAGTCCCCAGTGTGGGGCATGCAGGAGACAGCCAATCAATGATTCTCTCTCATCATTGATGTTTCTTTTTTTTTTCTCCATCATCACTGATGTTTCTATCTCTCTCTCTCCCTTTCCCTTCCTCTCTGAAATCAATAAAAGTATTTTTTAAAAATCTAAAGCTTACCAAGGAGCATGCAGCCCCACAGAGAGCTAAGTAGCGGTCAAGCTTCTGGGCTCTGCACTCAGACTGCTGGGTTCAGACTGAAGTTACACAGCTGTCACCTTGCATAAGTCACCCACCTTTCTAAATCAGGCTGTCATACGCAAAGAGCTTTGTATACTACCTGGAGCATTAGTGTTCCGTAACCATGAGCTACTCCCGTTATTACAACCCCTTATGTGACTTCCCTCTTAACGTCCTGCCCTCGATTCTCAATCTGAAGAGGAAGCCTCACTCCTAACTTCAGCTAAGCTGGGTCTCAAATATGCTACACGAGTCCACCTGACCTTCTCTCCTCCCTTCCCCTTTCCCGCCACCACGGGCACCACGGGAAGCAGCCTTTGCTCGCACATCCATGAAGCTCCCATTCATATGTACTGGAACACTTGTGTGGGTCTTATTTTGTAACCAGAGGTCTCAAATTAACCAATGTAGCCAAAATACCAAATATCCTGCTCCATCTACCCCTTAATGATACTTGCTTCTGTGGGATCAGAAAAATTATAGTCTCCATACCTATACCATCAAAGGCACAAGGTCATCTGTGCACAGAAGGCACAGCACTCACAGAGATCCACCAGGACCCCAGCTGGCTGTGTCTTTAGAATTTATATCTCCCCCACTTCACACTACCCGCTCATAAACAAAGTCTGTGGCACATTCCAGTTTCAGACCCCACAACAGCTGCGACCGACACATGACCTTCACCCACCCCATTCCTAACAGCCCAGCTTGCAGCTCATAATTAAATAAAAAAAGATGTCTACGTCAGATTAATTTTAAATGTTTACATGTTATGCATCAATATTAAAGTAAAGTAGCAAACCAGGGGGTAGGAAAATTAAACACTGTTACATGCTCTGGAAAAGGGACTCCAAACAGTATTTCTCAGACATGAAATCTTGCTGGACAGGTGCATCCCACACCACCTGGGCCTCAGGCCCTTCCCGGGAGCAGCACCGGGAGGGGATGCTGACACCAGGCCACCGGGCGCTGCGTCTGGCTGTAAGGTTAAGGTCTCCCTGCAGACAGGCACGGTGGCAGTTCTGCATCAGCATCCGGTCTGGTGCTGCAAAAGCAGAACAAAGAGCGCAGCCAACAGAGAAGCCTTCCCTCCTTTCCCGTCTCTGCGGCACCTGCTCCGTCTCCTTCCCAGGCTCACCTGGGCTGTAGGTGCACTCTCCCCGATCATCTCCATCTCTTCAGTTCTTACTCTGAAGCAAAGCCTTCATCTCACCAAAAGCTTAATGGGGAACAATGATCAGCACTTTTTTTCTAAGTCTGACCATCAAAAATGCCTCTTCTAAGCAAGTATTTTCCACAGTCTCAGGAAGTCCAAATTTATTTAAAGCTTGCCATACAAATTATTTGCCCAAGTTTTTGCTCAATGTAAACTTTTGGGTATGACAAAAAAAAAAGTACTATACTCACATTCTAAGAATATGAGTACTTTTCTACCTACTCTCCTGAGGTCTGAAAACAATCTTTATTTCAGAAATTGGTATATAGTGACAATTTACAAATATGTTCATCTCTATATATCCAGCACAGAGTCTGGCTCATACCAGACACTCAGCGTTTGTTGACTAAGGAGAGATTTGTTGCCTCTCAAATGTTTGATAATCCGACTTCTTGAATTCTAAATTCAAATGGAAAAATTTTCTCCCATTAAATTTCATTATAAAAGTGGAGTTGAGTACCTGTAGAAAGTATGTGAACCCGATCATAACTTGGCAAAGTCAAGTACACTAATCTAAAAAAAGCCATCTCCGGGCGGGGGTTTGGGGCTGGTAGATGAGAGTGGAAGAAGGCAGAGAGGATAAATGGTGTTGGGAAAAAAATAAAAAATAAAACGGATAAAAGAAGCCACCTCCTTGGTGACCAAAAGTGTGCTCCCCAGACTTAAAGGGGTGTTTGAGTGACAGCCAGCACTCAGGTGACGGATCCTGGCTACAGGAGAAAAAACAACACGGGAAGTTAACTAGATCAGCATGTGTACAGCGAGGAAACTAGTCAAGGAAAGGAACAAGCTTTCAAGAAAGAGAATAAGCATCTGGTTAACTTCTTAAGTTATAAACTGTGGGTATGATTTCTCTATAGGAAGCTTCTTCACAGATGAAGTGCACGTGCAAAAACAGTAACTTGTCCAACCTTAAAAACACTGGGCCCATAATAGACACTTCAAAGGTTGACTCTAATTTTAAATACAACAGAAAATATTTGGTTGGTAAAGTTAAAAAAGAAGGATTCGAGAATGTTGGCATTTTCCTACAGGAAATCATAAAAGGCCCGAGAAATCGCTGGGTGAGGCAACTGCAGGCAGGACTTGAAATTCAAAAAGTCTAGGAGCTTTTTTCATAGCAACATAAACTTACATTAACTGAAGTACATCAGCGAACGATGTTACGAATATCCAAATGGCCCTTGGAGAGAAAAGGTCCCCAGCTCTCTTAGAGGGCGAGTCTCGGACACATCAACACACTGTCAAGGTCACAGCCATTTGGTGACCCCTCATCTCATTACTTTTTTTTTTAGTGTCTAGAGTTCAATTTTTCTAATACCAATAATAATACCGTAACTGGCAGGATAGGAGGACTAAAAGCACATGAGCGTCAGAAAATGAAGAGAAAAACTCCATCTTCCTCTTTCTCACTTGATTTCCCTTTCCCTTGCCAGGCAAGGGGGGAAATCTAGCTTTACTTTTAGACACACATAACTATACATACGATTTTCATAATTCACCACCCTGACATCATCATCAACTACTAGATCACCAAATTCAAAGCAGTTGAAAAATAGGTAATAATTAATAAATAAATTTCAGAGTATTTTTATCAGGCAATTTAAAAGACAATTTTCTACACTTTAATATGTAACTTCCCCTGTTTAAAAATGAAAACTATTTCTTACACCTTGTGATCGTACAATTTAATAAGATTTTACTTTAAATACAATAGAAAATATACAGGTGGATAACACTGAAAAAGAAAGTCTCAGAAACACTGGCATTTCTGTATTCTAAAGAAAGCTGATGACTATATGGTCAAGATGAGCATCAGCTACCAATTATGTGTACAGCTTGCTAACCAATTAGGGAAATGTTCCCCTTTGGTTTCTTCTCTGACTCCTTATAAAATAATATTCACACATAGATTTGCAATTCAAATTCGATTGTCTTAAGAGTACACTCTGCGCTCCCGCTCTGAGAAGGGGAGAGGGAGCGAACAGTGCATGGAAAGTACAATTTGCTGCTGGCTTTCGGCCAGAAGCACGAGGCCAAATGTTCAGAGACCAGGAAGCAGCTAAGCAAGGCCAGAGCATCTGGACTTTTCAATTGCAGTTGCTGTTTCACATGGACTTCCAATAAAGGGCCAAATAAATGGGAAATTCACGCATTTAAAAAATTTTTTTAAAACAGGAGACAAAAAGGAAGCAACTTAGGGGCCCTCTGAGAACATTGGTAACCGTGGTGACAAGAAGCCCCAGTGATTTAAACAGCACTAATAACCATATGTCTGGACCTGTGTTCAGCTGTAATTTGCACATCAAGATAGGCTTTTACTTTCATACTTGAGAAAACATGCCAACGATTCAGTATTTACGACCACAGTTAACTTGTGGAATGAGAAACCTAATTACGACAGAAAGGAGGAAATACTGGTCTTGAGAAAAATGAATTTGTTTATCATACAGGTAGGTAGACAAGGAGTCATTTCTTCCTCCCACAACCAATCCAGTATGTCTGGATCTTAAACTTATTATAAGTGTCATGTATTAAAACAGATATGATCGCTGTATGGGCAAATATATTGCTAATAAAAATCCACTCCAACGTACCAGGCACTCTAACACAGCACAGTATAATTTTTGTAGGCGTAAGCTACAGTAAGCCATGTGACACCGTAAAAGGCATGATATATTACAAGCTTCAAGCAAAGTACTGCAAGCAGGTACTGTCAACCTATTGCTTGACAGAATCCCGGGGTAAAAAGGTCATGCAGAAACAGAAGTCTCTGTGACAGAAAGCAACTTAAGTTGCTGAGCAAATGGCAGGAGGCGTTTCGGCAGGGAGTTGCAGGGATGCTGGAAAACCTAAGGAGAAAGGTCAACAGAAAACCATTTTGCAGAAAATAATTCTCGTTGCTATTAAGTGTTACGATTGAAAATCTGCAGCTGACGCCAAGGACCACAAAGAACAACAGGCCCAACCACTGTGCGCTGCATCTGGATTGCTTCCTGCATCTGGATATGGAAGCACTGACGACACGCTGGTGGTGTTGGCGCTGTTGATACCTGCCAGGCCAGTGGGCAGGTCCTCATCAGGCAGGTGTGCGAACCCCTAACCTAATCTTCTCACCCTGAGAGCAAAGTGTGGGTCCTCAGCAGAAGGACCCTCACTGGCAGTCACTTCTGAGCCGGGCTGCTGGTGCAATCTGAACCACCAAGGACTCCCTCCTTCTGCCTCCTCTGTGCTTGCTCTCTCTACAACCCCAGGCTTTATACATCTCACCTGGCGTAACTGTGGCTAAGGGCAACCTTTTACTAAACTGAGATTTATTTTTTAAGTCATTATCAGAAGGTGAGCTTAAAATTAGGAAGCGGTGACCTCAAAGTAGTAGAATGTGCCGAAACCAGTTTGGCTCAGTGGATAGAGCGTTGGCCTGCGAACTGAAAGGTCCCAGGTTCGATTCCGGGCAAGGGCATGTACCTTGATTGCAGGCACATCCCCAGTAAAGGGTGTGCAAGAGACAGCTGATTGATGATTCTCTCATGGATGTTTGTAACTCTCTATCCCTCTCTCTCTTCCTCTCTGTAAAAAAATCAATAAAATACTTAAAAAAAAAAAAAAAAGGTAGTAGAATGTACACATGAGGACTTACACACATGCTTCCGTTTTTGAGACCCAGACATCTTGAGGGTCTCCTACAGTTAATGTAGCCTGGGCAATGCACAATGGGGCAGAGGAGAAGTGTCTATTCCAGGACCCAAGGCTAAGGCCTTTGTTCTCAGGGTGCCATGAATCTCACCTCATTACTGACAGCTCCTCTCCCCCTCTCCACCTTTAAACCTGCATCCTTACTGGCCCCAAGCGCAAATCTCTTTAAAACAACCAACCAACCGAAACACAGCATTCCCCTTCTGACTGCCCCTATTCATCCCTTCTTATTCGGGGGCAAATTTCTTGAGAAGATTCAGCACTCATCCGTCTGAGGATGTCTTATTTATTAACTCTTTTCAGGCCTCATCTTAACTGACCTCCTTTCCTTCTTAAATTTTTTTCTCCCTTGGTTTCTATGACATCCTTCTCTACAGAATTTCCTCTGACTTCTCTCGCTCTCAATCGCCCTTGCCGGCCTTCCTCCCTGGCGCACACGCGCTCTCTCTCTCTCTCTCTCTCCAGCTAGCCTCTTACAAATTCCTATTCCAGAAAGTTACATGCATGCTCCTATTGTCTTCTTCGTTTCCACCCACTCCCTGGATCATTTCTATTTCTATTGCATCACCTGTCATCTATACACTTTGGAATCTCACTTGAGATTCAGCCCCATACATCCAGTCCCGTTCTCAATACATCCACTCGGATGTCCCACGGGATCTCAACCAAACAGAATCCACGATCTACACATGTGGCGCTCTCTCCTCTTTCTCTCGTCCCCCTATGGTCAGCGCCTCTCGCTGTATTCACTGTCTCTTACCAATCACTCCACAGGTCTGCCAGGTTACGAACAAGGGCATCCTCCTTGACTCCTTTCTCTCTACCATCTCTAAGGTGGGCAGGCTCCAAGCTGACCTTCTCAGAACGTTCTCATTCCCTCCTTCCGCCCTTCTCAGCGCCACCTGGTGCCTTAGTTCAGCACCATGCACCTCCTGACCTGATCACTGCGGGCATCTGCTGCCCTGCGCTACTCTCCTCCCAATATCCTCCAAACCTCTTGCAAAAGGGGTTTCTAACCAGCACGTCTCACTCACCAAGTCCTATGCCTCTTGTCAAATTAAAAATCAGTCTCCTTCAAGGTAAGGTCCAATTTCTGCCTCGCTTTTGTCTTATTTCTGACCCATGTCCTTTCTTCCTGGAAATGTTCAGGACGCACTAAACTGCTTAGCACTTTCCCCGAAGCAACGTCTTTCTATCGGAGCCTTGTCATCTGACTGACAGCTCTTCTCCCAACTCGGTCTTCCTGCGAAGACTCTGAGACTCAGCTAAGAGGCCCTATCTTCCCAAAGGCTTCCCAGACACCCACTGGGTGTAAAGCCCTTCCGTGTGCTCTGAAAACAGGACCCCACCATGGCTAATGGTACCATGATTATTACATCTTCAAAAATGAACCAACAGTTAATAATTTCTATACAAACATTACAACCAAATATAATATGAGTGGCTAACACAAAGGGCTCTCCATAACTTGCATTCAAAGAATATAAGATGAACAAGTAATAATTCGGCTTGAAGTTTGCATATGGTACAAGGCTTATAGCATCTGAGATGCCCATGTCAAACTGTATTTACTCAGAACTTCAGAGTAACATGTTTCTTGCTGTTTGTAAATACTAATAATGGATCAAAGAATGGAACAGTCTCTATGCCCTAATAATAAGATTATCCTGCCCTAGCTTGTTTGGCTCAGTGGTGGATAGAGGGTCGGCCTGTGAACTAAAGGGTCCCGGGCTTGATTCAGGTCAAGGGCACATGCCTGGGTTGCATGCTCGATTCCCAGTAGGGGGTGTGCAAGAGGCAGCCGATCAATGATTCTCTCTCATCATTGATATTTCTATCTTTCTCCCTTCCTCTTTGAAATCAATAAAAAATATGTATTTTTTTAAAATAACATCAATGTTATCTTGATGAAGTAAATGTTTAATAAAATATTATATACACTTGCAGAGATTCATGTACCCTCTGACTACACAAGGTGTCAACCAGCAGTCTTACTCATCTTTGCATGCCCAACTCTCTGACACACAGTATTCACTCAGTACAGTCTAATGAAGGCCTGATGAATGAATAGTAATAAAAAAAATTACAGAAACCACTACTGCCTACCCTGTTGCAGAATTAATTATTTCTAATTTCTTAACTAGTCCAGATTCAGCTTATCTACAAATGGTGAGTCTTACCCTAGGACAGACTACCATTTCCTGGAAGTATTCAGTTTAGTATTCATTTATTCAACAAAAATCCAGTGCCTACTATGTGCCAGCTAGATGGTAAGTGTAAGAATTAGTGGGGTAAACACTAGCAATAAATAGAGACAACTCTGGTTCCAAGTCCACCTAGACAATAGTTGTATGATCTGAGCAAATCAACTGAATGCTCTTTGCTTATAAATGTCTTCATATAAAAGAACAATATAATATATCTATTTCCCAGGATTATTGTTAGGGTTAAATGAGATCATACATAATCCTAACACAGTGTGGGGCAAAAGGAGATTTACAGTTGTTCGTATAGAAAATAATACAATAATCTATAATAATAAAAGCATAATATACAAATTAGACCAGACAACCTTCTGGACAAAGCTGGGGCTGCAAGGGAAGCCTGGGCCTGGGTGCCTGCCAGCGGCCAGAGGGGTCCAGGGTCCCCGGTGCCAGAGGGAAGATGGTGCTGGCAGCTGAGAGAAGGAAGGTCTACTCTTGCACAAATTTCATACATTGGGCCTCTAGTTAATAAATAATAATACAAGACTGAATGCTGTGTTTCTCACAACTATAAACCTTATTTTGCTCTATCCTATATAGTGCATACATCTTATTTATTCCTGTTATGTACTGTGAATAAAAGCAGCAACAAAGCCAAGACCGGTTTGGCTCAATGGATAGAGCGTCGGCTTGGGGACTGAAGGACCCGGGTTCGATTCCGGTCAAGGGCATGTACCTTGGTTGCGGGCATATCCCCAGTAGGGGGTGTGCAGGAGGCAGCTGGTCGATGACTCTCTCTCATCGATGTTTCTAACTCTCTATCTCTCTCCCTTCCTCTCTGTACAAAATCAATAAAATATATTAAAAAAAAAAAAAAAACCTTTAAAAAAAAAAAAAAAAAAAAAAAAAAGCAGCAACAAATACTTTATGTGTTATTTTATTAAAACAAGCCCATGAGACAAATCAGACAGGAACTGATACTCCAACGTACAATTTTTAAAACCAGTCCCAGGGAACCTAAGCAACTTCCCACGACTCCTCATGCAGCTGGTGGGTCGCAAATGTCCTTGGTGTCCAATACAAGACTGTGATTCTCTTCACTTAGTGTCTCTTACAAATATCCCTGGCACCTAACTGTCAAAGGGAGAGTTTCTTCCATAGTAGCTGAGAGGTTGATAAGCAAACAGAGAGTTTACACTGTTTTCTTACTAAAGAATAAAATGTTCTTATTGGGCACAGGCTGATGCCAACTACAAGAGTCAGCATACAGTTTCACAGTCTAGGAAAGATTTCCAATGTCGTAAGTTTTGCTCAAACAAGAAATTCTAGTATTAAAAACTGTTGGGTTGCCAGGGTAACAATCTATTTGCAATCGTGACGCTGGTGGTATTGTGTTATATTTCTCTCAAGGAAAAGTAAACTAGATGTAACCCAGGAATTTAATAAAGGTATCTGCTTGACCAAAAGCCAAGATATGAGCATTTTCAGACAATATGAAGGGATTTAAATATACAGCAGAAGACCCTCAGGTTATGATACCAGTTCCATCAATAAAATTAAAAGATTCTGACCTTGACAGCAATACAAGGCAGAGCCATATGATCAGGAAAACTCAATTCCCTGAGCAAGAAAAATAAATCGCTGAACAACTGAGATGAGAACCATGGAACAAGAAAGTCAGAATTCATCAAAAGGAGAACAAATCAATCCTCAAAGGAAGTATGAATTATAAAGACTCACAGATAGCTCAAACTTTCACTTTAGTGTTTTGTGTGTATGCGTGTAGGGGGAGGGGATGGAACTCTGAGGCATCCTTGGATGAGTTAACCTTCTTGTTTTACCTGGAAAATGTTAGAAGGGCACATTCAAAATAAACTGATTATAAACAAAAAAAGGAAGGAATTTATTGTTATTAATTAGACTATTCTCAAATCTGGACACGCAGAGAACTTATGTAGATGGGAACTATTTCTACACAGTAAGCCTTAGTCCTGACTATGAAAGTCATACAGACTTTCCTGTTACACTTTTCTAGTACATTAGAGGCCTGATACACAAAAATTGGTGCACGGGGGTCCCTCAGCCCAACCTGCACCCTCTACAATCCAGGAGCTCTCAGGGGATGTCCTACTGATGACTTAGGCCCACTCCCCATGATTCTCTGCTCTCTGCGGGCCTGGAGGTTTCTCTGCAGCCACGGAGATGAAGCCCCCATGCCCTTCTCTCCACTCTCTGCCTGCCTCGCCATGCGCCATGCAAAGGAAGCCCCAACGCCCTGCAGTGTGCTCTGCCAGCCCGGCCTGGGGGCTTTGCCGACTCTGACACCAACACACTAAGAAAGTCCCCATGCCCTGCTGTCCTGGCTCTGTCTGAGGGGTCTGGGAGTGTTCTCGCCGCCACCTTGCTAAGCCCCCAAGCCCTGCTGTCTGGACTCTGTCTGCCAAGTCTGGGGAATTCCCCGCCACTGTAGCCCTAAGGTAGCTCCCAAGTCCTGCTGTCTGGGCTCTGTCTGCTGGGCCTGGGGGTTTTCCCACGGCCTCTGCTCTAAGGAAGTCCCCAAGCCCTGCTGTCAGGCTCTGTTTGCTGGGCCTCGGGCTTCCCCACCATCATCCTGCAAATGAAGCCTCCATGCCCTGCTGTCTGTGCTCTGGCTGTCGGGCTGGGGGTGCTCCCATCGCTGCCACACTAAGGAAGCCTTCATGCCCTGCTGTCTGTGCTCTGTCTGCTGGGCCTGGGGCTTCCCTGCTGCCATGGGCTAAGGAAGCCCCCAAGCCCTGCTGTCCAGACTATGTCTGCCATGTCTGGGGGCGGATCAAGCCTCACTGCTTGATTCCCCCAACCCTGGTGAGGCTGACAGGCCCAGACATGGCAGCAGCAGTGGAGCTGGGAGGATGGATGTGCCCCCTCTGGATGTGCGCCGCCATCTTGTGGCTATGGGGGCCGCCATTTTATCTCAGAGTGATGGTTATTTTGCATATTACTCTATTATTAGATATGATGGTTCTAGAACTATCTAAGAAATGGCAACATTTTCCTCATAAACTTAGCTGTGAACAAATCATTTCTATCTGTAATAATTTTATAGAACAGCATCTGCATGCTTTATGTCTTCAAAGACAACCAGAATAAAAACCACACTTCCTCTACTTCAACAATAAATTGGCTTTGTAAGAAAAGATCAACATTCATGAGAGAAGAAATTTTTTCCACACTGGCCAATTATTTCCTTAACATATACTGTCAGTACAGGTTTAAACACAAGTAACTTTATTTTAATAATATGTACTTATGTAACAAATATATATTTATGGTATATTATAGTATATACTTCTACAAATATGTGTATTTATATATAAAATTACCTAACTTTCTGAAATACATTCCTGAAAACCATATGTGATCAAATATTTTATGTAACAAGCCAGGCTTTCCTTCTACTTTCAATATAAAATTATAGAACTGTTCTTCACCCCCAGAAAGAACTGGCTGAAGATATTTTTTTAAATCATAGTTAAGATTATAGTAAACCTCATAAAATCAAATCTAAAATCCCTTCTTATGTTAAATAAACAACAGCAGCATTTGTTTTTAGAGTCAAGAATTTAAAATTACTGACTTGTACTGGTAAGCAGCAGCCCATCTTCTCTTTTGTAATCCCAGCAGTATAAACAAATTTTTCGGCAAAAATATTTTCTCATGCATCAAATGTCAAACATTCACTTACTTTTTCTGATGTATAAATACCATAGATCCACTGCATCGGTAGGAAGGTGCTATAAATGTATGTGGAATTAGTAATGTTCTTAATTAAATTAAAACATTTTCCTTCCAAGACTTCCATTTCAGTCCTAAGTATGTGTTGTTTCCATTCATCCTTGTCTCACAGGACACTGATCTCCATATTTTAGAAGCAGACAGCTTTACTTGTTTGTTCCTGTTAACAGAACATCTTGAATTTAATTGCCACTATTACTTATAAAATACAACTGTCGGAGAGTTTTCCAGTATGATGAATACTCCTTATCTTTCATTTTTAAGAGATGCTTAATATGAAGAGGAAAGGACAGTACAGTTGTTCTTGTCCCTCTTTTGGAAAGGCAATCAGCAATATAGGCTATTTCTTTTGTCTATTTAAACCTGCAGGTTCAGAGACAATTTTGTCAACAGCCAAAGAGAGATAAGAAGGAACATCTAGAATGGCAAGGATTCATAAAAGTTCAGAATATGCTTCCTGAGGTGAAGCATGTGACAGCAGGGGAAAAAAAAAGAAGGGGAAATCCTACATAATAAAAGCCTAATATGCTAAGTGTCTGGTCAACTGGTCAGCCATTCAACCAATCAAAGCATAATATGCTAATGATATGCTAAGGCGGCTCACTATGAGGTGCACTTACACCAGGGAGCAGATGCTCCAACCAGTAAGTTAGCTTGCTGCTGGGGTCTGGCCGATCAGGACTGAGGGAGACAGTCTGGACACACCCTGGAGCCCTCCCACGGTCCCTTCCCAGCCCCAACTGTGCACCAGTGGGGCCCCTCGGCCTGGCCTGCAATCTCTTGCAATTCGGGACCCCTCAGGGAATGTTGGAGAGCCAGATTCGTGCACTGGGCCTCTAATAATATATAACTGAATAGTACTATCAAGCACTTACAAAGCACTGGGGGGGGGGGGGAATCTAAATATTGACTATTAATTTTTTTTCTATAAACAAAAAGGATAGTAAATCTTACAAACTCAACTAATGCCTAATAAGTTGATTTAAATTCAAAGTACTTGAATTGGGGGGAGGGAAAGCTGTTTACAGTGTAGGAGGCTCTCCTATGTTTGCAGCACAATGCCAGATCCATAGATGCTGTCGGTTCCAAGCATTCCTTCATGAGTTTGCTCTAAAAGCAAAAGATTACCTCCACCAGGTTACAACAACTTTCTATGGTCTTAAACGACCCTGCTAGAGTCGCCTGTGGGCTGAGAACCGCTGCTGTAGAGCCTAAGACCATTGGAAAACACCGATATTTACATTACGATTCATTAACAGTAGCAAAATGAGTTAAGAAGTAGCAATGAAAATAATTTTATGGTTTGGGGTCACCACAGCATGAGGAACTGTATTAAAGGGTCACGACATTAAAAAGGTTGAAAACCACTGTAATAGACCTAATGACCTTAAAAATAAGCGTGTACAAAAAGTTACCATTATGTGCTGATGACTGGACCATCAAGGGCATACAACATTCCATGTACATCATACTCCACTGCATAAAGGAAAAAGAAACAGCTTTACTTTGAAAAGCCAGAGGAAATATCTAGGTTTGTTTACCATTGTCATGGCCGCAAAAATTTCACAGGAAACAGAGCCTGTTTAATCATGCAAAATGTCAAGACTTAAAACGCAACAGAAATTAATTAATTAATTAATTAATTAATTAAGGAAATTAAAATTACAAAGACATTATTTATTAGATTGACAAGAATTAAAAATAATATCTCATGCTGACAAGGTTCTAAGAAAACACACTCTCATACCTTGGTGGTAGAGTGTAAATTCATCCACAGGGTGAGGCAAAGTAGTTTGCAGTTGTGAGCACATGACACAGTGTTCATTCTTCAATTATTATTTATTAATTACTGTATTATTTTTCATATGAACAACTGTAAAATGACTTCTCCACCACTCTACTTGGCAACACAAATAAAAAACAAACCAAATCTGCCTCAGCAATTTCATTTCTATTAACTTATCCAATGCAAACAACTGCTTTATTATGTAAAGATATATGTATACTAATGTTCCCTGCTGTGGAAAAATATTGGAAATAACTCAATCGAGTAATGGTTGATTAATTTTTAACATTTCCCATAATGGAATAGTACACAGCCATTAAAAATTGCATGTGGGCCAAAACCGTTTGGCTCAGTGGTAGAGCCTCTGAAAGGTCCCAGGTTCGATTCCGGTCAAGGGCATGTATGTTGGTTGCAGGCACATCCCTGGTTGAGAGTGTGCAAGAGGCATCTGGTCGATGTTTCTCTCTCATCGATGTCTCTAGCTCTCTATTTCTCTCCCTTCCTCTCTGTAAAAAAATCAATAAAATATATTTTTTTAAAAATTGCATGTGGTATGCCTGTGGTGAGTATGTGGGTATGTATATATTAAATATAGATACTGACGTGGCCCCAAATGTTAATAGTGGTGGAGTTTCAGGGGCACTTGGATTTCTGGTCTGTACTTTTATTGCTTCAATGTTTTATAATACACATACATTTTCAAAACACCTGAGTAGTTGTTTAAAATAAGTGATGAAATATAATAGCACAGTTTAAAAAATACAAATTTGCATATATTTTAGACAATGGTTTTTGTTTGTGTTGAGGGATTCGAGGTTTTCAGAGATATGAAAGGTAATGTGATGGCTATCACAGTAACAATAGTCAACTATTGTTATTACAGAGAAGATGAAAATTACATAAGTGTCTACTTGGAACCCTGGGTGAGGAAACCAGTCCAGCAGCTGTTTACTGAGTTTTCACGAGGAAGATGGAGGGGAGGCGAGGCGGATATAAATAAATGGCAAGATATGAATCTGGGATCTTTTTAAAGTCTCTGTTTTTTATGTGTGAAGACCATAAGTTCTGAAGTCAAAGACCTGGTCCACGTCTGCCACTGACTAGTTCTGTGACTTGGGCAGTTGCTTCCCCTTTCCAAGCCTCAGTTTACCTCCTGCAATAGGGGACAATAATAGTACCTGCCCACAGAATTGTTGTGAAGATTTATGAGGTAATACATGCAAAGCAGAGGGCCTGGCATATAGCCATTGCTCAATGTTGGCTCTTATTCTCACAGCACACCGAGTTGTTTTCTCATTAGGGATTACAAAGACCTCAGGAAATCAAAGCCTGGATGTTATTGCAAACAAATAAAAACAAGGGTATTAACTTCAGGGCGGATAATAGAAAACACCTGACCTGTCAGTAGAGTTCATTTTCTTTCGGTAATAATGCTATCCATCCTCAGGAGGGTTTAGCTTTCCAGAGACCTACGTCCTCTCTGATTATCATGTCGCTACAGTATTAAAATAACACCAGTTCCAAAATGTACACACACAAGGAAGCTTAATGAAGGACAAAACCCAAATCTGCATATTCAACATGAATAAGAACTTAAAAAAGTCTTATGAACAAATAAACTATAAAGAGTTAGTGGAAAAAAAACTGAAACTGGTCCCCGTGATCACAGCACATCCATTTCCACCATTCAACAGATTCCAATCAACAAACATGGATTAAGCAATTCACTTATATCCTCAGGAATAACCCATTTTACTACCGAAGCCAACACAAACCAGCAAGCTCCCGGAAGCCTAAGAAATATATGCTTCCTGCTTTTCAGGTAAGAGCACAAACAAGATGGCCACAAACTGAGATTCATTCATCTAGCAAGCTAGGGTGATGAAACTATACTTTAATAAGCTGCACGCACAAACTTTATACTACCTACCAAGAGCCTGTGTTGTGGAAAATATTATGTTACGTGTCATAAGGATACACAGTATTCCTGACATCTCCTAAGCTTTACCATCCAGCTGGGGAGCAACTCCTACATATTGTGTTGAGAATTCCCCAAGGGCAACTGATTTTTATCTTTGTGTTCCCATCCCTTGCACAACACCTGCGACACCACTGGCACTACATAAATGTCTGGCAAACAGGTGAGTAAACAAATGACTGTAACACAAATCAGAGTAATAGATGGCCAACTGATAACAGTATTAAAGGAATGTGGCAAAGTTTAACAGCATTTCCACCAGGGTAACAGGAAGATGAAGGTATATACTATTTTGTCATTCAGTATTCATTCCCCATATTCGCCTGGTAACCAGCCCTTTCCCATCATAGGTCTCCCTGCTCTCTTGAAGCTAAGGCCGAGAGTGGGCAGGTGACCCAGGTGAGCAAATAGAAACACCACATCCCTTGGTTAAGGCAAATGATTCACACATGCATGCCTGACCCAACCCGGCTAATTATCTAGCTAATCAGATGGTCACAGCTAACCTTGAGATTTTGCTTAAGTAACCAATAAGACATTCTTTTTCATGCTCGATTTGCAGCGGAGAGGATAAAAACGTAGATTGTTGACTACTGCCTTGTGTTTTGCCACCACAAAGGGGAGTTTGTCTGAGAATGAAGGCACCCCCTGGAGAGAGTCTAGCCATGGAGGAAGTTCAGGGCCTAATGCCACTGCTTGTCCTTCTGGAGTCAGCAACGCAAAAAGAAAGCATTTTTCAGTTCAGAGCCAACAAGTCCCCTCCCCTTGTTGTTTTTGTTTGTTGTTTTGCTTCATTCAACATCAGACTAGGTTTCCTGTCATGTAAGATGCCTCAGTTTTCATGCAAAGATGAAACTAGAATTCATCACTGAAGAATGTGGCAGGTTTTCAATAGGGAGGAGATTCCAGGTAGAAAACTGTATAACACTAAGGTGGCTTAAAGAAGAGAAGACACTCCAGTTACAGTGATAAAACAAATCTGTACCTTACATTTAAGCTTAGATTAAACCTGAGAGGTTAGCTGGGGGTAGCTCAGCGGACTGCTCACACCTCACAGAAAGGAGTAGCTGCTGCCCAGCTCAAGCAAATGGTTGCCGTGTGGGAAGTAATCCAGTGGAGCCACATCTAATTTTTCAGCAAACAGAATTAAATTTAGGCTTTAAAAAAATGTTGAAAAGCCAAACCGGTTTGGCTCAGTGGATAGAGCATTGGTCTGTGGACTTGAAGGGTCCCAGGTTCGATTCCGGTCATGGCAAGTAACTTGGTTGCGGGCACAAACCCAGTAGGGGTTGTGCAGGAGGCAGCTGATGGATGTTTCTCTCTCATCGATGTTTCTGACTCTCTATCTCTCTCCTTCCTCTCTGTAAAAAAATCAATAAAATATATATATTTTTTAAATGTTGGAAAGAATATCAAAAATGAATTGATAGCAATGTACAGACCAAATAAACCAGGCTGCAGATAGCTGGGTTTGTGACTCAGAGGTTACTCAAATGCCCAAGAAAGTAAGTAAAAATCTGTTAGGAAAAGGTTGAACGCAAGTAAAGCTTTTCCAAACAACACAAGTATGTATATCCTTTAAGAAACACTAATTGGAAAAAAAAAAATGGTGGAGAGAATTATAGATACACAGTAGATGTGAGTGAATGAATGGCTATGACAAAGAGTTCCGAACTCAGAAATAGTGGTTGAATCGGTGAAAATGAAAGAATCTAGGCTCTCAGGATCTTTAATGTCTGTGGCCAACTGTCCCCTCTCTGTGCAATGCCACCAATAAAAGTGCCTACGCTGTAGCGTTGTCGGGAAGAGTAAATGAGTTGTGATACTCAGTATGATTAGCAGAATTCTAAGATGGCTCACAAGATTCCTGCCCTCTGATGTACACACTTGTATAAAATAAAGATGTGCTGCTTAAGCCACTAAGTTTACAGTAATTTGTTAAAAAAGTAGAAAACGAATATACTCAGAACACAGCCTGACACACAGGAAGTCCTCAATAAATATTAGCTATTAATATTACAGGATTCTATTAATCTACACATTCTGATGCATTTAAAAAGAGGATTTAGATTGTAAAAATTCCATTTGCTCATACCATATTTGCTGGTACAGAAGGTATGCAAGGTATACAAGGTAGATCTGGAATGTCAACCTGACTGGCTAAGGGATTTCCCGACAGCCAGTGACACTTCATTTCTGGGTGTGCCCAGAGGTGTGTCCGGGAGAGAGTCTCACCTGACCCTGAACCCTGAGCACAGACATCACCTGCACCGATGCTGAGGGCCATCCAGCCCGCAGGGGCCGTGACTAGAGTGAAAAGGCAGAGGCGGGGATGTGCGCTCTCGGCCTGAGGGAGACAGCCTTCTCCGCCCTTGGACATCTGTGCTCCTGGCTCCTGGTCTTCAGACTCAGACCAGGACTCATACCACTGGCACCCCTATTCTCGGGCCATCAGCTCCCCCGCTTCTCAGGCCTTTAGACTCAGACTGAACTACACCACCGGCTTTCCCGGTCCGGCTTATAGAAGCAGATGCGGGAACTCTCAGCCTCCATAAATGCATAAGGTAATTCTTATAATAAACCTCTTTTCATACAGAGATGTTTTCTCTAGAGAACCCCATTGACATAAGGAACTAAGGCAGACAATTTATAAAAATACTTTTTATAACACATGTATTGAGAGTGATTTCTGTAAAAGGAAACTAATTATTGTGTTCATGTATTACAGACTGGAATACGATTGGAAATAAGTTCAGGATATGCAATGACTATTAACTAAAAAAATATAACATCACAGCTATTGTTTAAAGCATACTGAATCAACACGTACTTGACATGAAACATAGTAATTTTACTGGTGAACAAAATCCCATATCACACACATAGTCTTAAGTAATGGTACTAATATATCTCAGATGATACTAGTAATAAACCATAATATAAAAATTTATTTAAATGAATTCCTATAGAGCAGTGGGCTCTTTGGCTCCTTGAGTGTGGCTCTTCCACAAAATACCACATGTGGGTGCGCACATACAATGCGATTGAAACTTCATGGCCCATGTGCAGAAGTCAGTTTTCAGCCTGGGCGAGTCTGTTTTGAAGAATATGCTGCTATAGAGAATATACAAAAGAAATATTATAGTAAAAATCTGTACAAAGCAGAGAGCAAAATATAATAAATTTGAAAATAAATCCCTATACAGGTAACCATAACACATGTAGAAATATATTTCAGTATTTTAAAAACCAGTTCAAAGTATACTGAAAAAGAATCAAGTTAAAAAAAAATGCCACTGTAATGTGCATAACATGCCATAAAAAGCATGTATTTTCCTGAATATTAGTACTGACAGGCACCTGAAAATCTACCTACCTAATATTAATAAAAGAGAAAGATGTTAATTGACCATACCTTCTCAATGCGCACCATCCAATTAGGAGTGGGTATGCAAATTAGCCCTACAAAGATGGTGGAATAATTTGCATACCAGGTGCAGAGCAGCCCAGGGGTGGGACACTTGCATCGTTGCCATGATGATGATGCAAAGTGTTCCTCACCACCCCAGCCACCCTGGGCCTCTGGGCAGTGTGGGGAGGCAGAAAGGTGGCTCTGGGCTGGAGCAGAAAGGCTGCTCTGGCCAGAACGAAGGCAGTGCCAGCAGCCAGGGGAACGAAGGCCCATTCTTGCACTAATCTTCATTTGTGCATCGGGCCACTAGTATATAATATAAACAGACTTCAATGAATACATATGCGAAAAAATAGTGAGAAAAGGACATCATAAAGATGTTTTATCTTCACCCTCAAAGCCAAGTAAGTCACGGTTCAAAGCCTGAAGAACCACCGACCAACAAACACTGTAAACTGGGAGGACTCTCTGGGTCCCCAGCATTCAACCACATCAGTCAGTCATCGCTCTCTTGAAAACACAGGTTTACCCCGCCAGCCGGAAACAGAGCATCCCTGGAAACACTTTCATAGGCTGAAATGATATAAAGCATGACATAAAGCAAAAAAGCAATTTCCACTCATTTATATGGAAATTTTTTAGTGTTCTCAGACCCAAAATTCAATGCATGCACAAGGTCTTTATTTCATTCGCCATGATCAAAACGCTTAATTACGTCCAGTTCTATGCTGAGCATAACAACCTTACAAGCTCTCTTAGCTAATACCATAGAATGTATCCTGCAAACGGATGACAAAAGCATGGAGATAAAGCACAAATGTTCCCGGACAGCCTGAAGTTATGGCAGCGCGATACTGAGATGCTGAAATGCAGGGTGTAGTTCCTGCGGAAGGAGCTTGGCGAGACCATTCTCGCTGCAAAGGGTGCGAGCTGCAAAATGAACGCTGATGACTATTTTTGCTTTTTGCCTTTGTTTCCTTAAAAGCGAAAATCCTCTTTGAATTTCTTCCAGTAAGGAAAAACGGGTACTAATGCAGGTCTTTCATAAAAGCAAAGTAGCGAAACGCAAACTTTGGGAAAGTGGGGAAACCTGCACCACTTTAGAGCATGGTCACTAGAAATCTGTGACAATAAGCTACATTTACTTTTCTGCCAATGCCTCTGCTGCTTTTGGCCATCGGCTACAAATTAATAAATGTATATCTGAAATTATAAGTGAATAGCCTTGTAATACATCTCTGTGGCTTGAGGTAGTATGATGAACAAAAACAGATCCAGAGACAGAGAAGCATCGATCAGACCGTCAAACCTCAGAGGGAAGGTAGGGAAAGGTTGGGGTAAGGGGGAGAGATCAACCAAAGGACTTGTGTGCATGCAGATAAGCCTAACCAGTGGACACAGACAACAGGGGGGTGAGGGCATGAGTGGGGAGTTGAGGCGGCGGCAGGGGGGGAGGGGAGAGGAGGGGGTAAGAAACATATGTAATACCTTAATAAATAAATAAATAAATAATACATAAATAAAAACTACCAATGAGATATGACACTTTCACCTTAGTTAAAATTTTTATTTTCCTGGCTCCAGAACTCAGAGCAGCCTGCTTACAGCTCACCCAGAACCACTGCAAGCACTGCCTGAGCTGGAAATCCTACAACAGGTCCATATCATATGGGGTAAGTTGTGACATGGTTCTTAGGGGTAAAGAACACGTGTAGCTTCACAGAGACATCTACGCCTAGCACAGCTCTCTCCTGAGATTGCCTCCGATTACATGAGAAGGTCTCATACATCTCACAATAACTGCTGAGTCCAAACGGGTTCAGCTCACGTTCTGCGGTGCACAGACTTCATTTAGTGAAACAACGATGAAGGATTCTGCTTCACATTTAACTCTAAGATCTTACAAGATATAAAAATGCCTCAAGAAAAATGTTAACTCAAACAACACATTAATGGACTTACAGAAAATTTCATTTCAGCCCAAGTCTCAGCAAAAGGGTTCCTGTTATCTTCAATGGGACATAAACTGTGCTTTTAACATAAAATATTATGGGTTGTAGTAATTTCACAGTTTTATTACATTAGAAAAAATGTTAATGGGCAAATAAGAATCCTTCCATTTTATATATGCAGATAAGGGCTACTTTCTCATAAATATGTTAATAAATTAATATTATGGAGGATGATAAAGGAAATAAAGCTATTTGAAGAAGATAATTTGAAACAACAGATTAGCTACCATAGCCATACTTTAAAAGTAAATCCTAACTGAAGTTTGACTTTTTATTAATTACCACAGAATTTTTAATTAGAAAATGTGATATGAGGAATCAAAAAAAATAGGTCTCTTTCTTTAAAAAGAAAACAGAATTAGCATGTCCTATGATTTCCCCCCAACTTACAATGCTCAGCTTTTAATTATTTAGACTTTTCAATGGTGGAAAATTAAAATGCATTTAGTAGAAAGCACATTCTGAATTTTGATCTTTTCCTGGGCAACAAGATGATTTTGCCCAACTGTAGGCTAATGTAGGTTTTCTGAGCACATGTACGGTAGGCTAGACTACAGTATGATGTTCAGTAGGTCGGTGTATTAAATGCATTATAGACTTCCCATATTTTCAACTTATGATGGGTTTATGAGGATGCAGCCCCATCATAAGTCAAGAAACATCTTCATTCTCTTCTCTTAATAAGTGAGTATGCCCAACTCCCTCCTTTAAATGCTCCTGATACCAATGGCAGCATTCAGCCAGTCAAACCAAACAACTATGGTTCTCATCCCCTGCAAGCTTGTAAAGAGCCAGAGTTGGAAGGCGAGCCGGTACTCAAACCACTGACTTGGGGAACCCAGTCAGTGGCACTGCAAACCCATTTCTGCTCCTGACTGCGTTACCGAGCAGAACTGATGGTTTATACAAATTTCTGCATTAGGTAAACAAAATGCATCTTCAAGCTTTACTTGACCTGTGTCATTATTTTTCTTCAAAATATTTTTTAAAACTGAAATTGAGACATTTTACTGTTTTAATGCTCATAAATAAAACTATATTCCCTACACACCAGCGCTCTATTGAAAACAACAGAAGTTGGTTTCCATCTCCTACACCTCACCTGCTGGTGAGTGACTAACAGCCTGATGGAGCCCTAAGAGGCAGGGCGGTTCATTGGATAATCACTTGAGTTAGTGCCTTAGTACAATGCTTAAGAGATCACATACCATAACATAAAAATAAACCTACACTTCCCGTTTTACTAAGATATAAAGGAATCCCAGTATTACATGTGTACACCAGTTTTAAGGTTGATATTGTAAAACTATGCTGTACAAAAGAGTAACTAAAGCAAATGACTGCTCAGAAGAGACCATTTGACTCATCTTCCCCATTCCTACTGTTTTCATTATAGAACACCACACAGTAACCAACTTTGCCAAATCCTAAATCACCGAGCCTGTATAGCTCCTCTCAGATCAATGCACTAACACCAAATCAGATAGAAGTAATTCCAAGTTCAAATATGAGTTGGGGAGTGCGGTGATTTTATTCCCTAAGAATGAAAAAGAATAGCTCAGGAGGAGCAATACATTCTGAGAAATAACTTTTCATTTTGATAAAAATACCAAAAGCCCAATCACTCAACTTCCATTCTAAAGGAAAAGTCTTGCCGGCACCGGTCTGGCTCAGTGGATAGAGCGTCGGTCTGCGGACTGAAAGGTCCCGGGTTCGATTCCGGTCAAGGGCATGTACCTTGGTTGCGGGCACATCCCCAGTAGGGGGTGTGCAAGAGGCAGCTGGTCGATGACTCTCTCTCATTGATGTTTCTAACTCTCTATCCCTCTCTCTTCCTCTCTGTGAAAAATCAATAAAATATATTTAAAAAAAAAAAAAAAAGTCTTCATACTTTCAGGCCACATGGAAAATAAAAATGGCGCCGGTGAACTTCCAGCTGCTAAAATTCCCTGCTAGACACCTTTAAGTATGAAAGGCTTTAAATAAGCATGGGAAGTGCTTTCAGGTCTCTGAACCTCTATGTGTTGGCCATCTCCTTTCTGAAACGGTCCCTTCATGGATCCCAAACAACCTGAGACCACAGCTCCTCCTGTTTCTCTGCACGTCTTTCTATATAGATCCTCCTCAGTTTATTTTGAGAAACAGAAAACCAAAAGCAAAATAAACAAATGAAAGTCCAGTGCTGAACTTCCCACTCGAAAATGTCCTCCCGAGGGTGGCGCCAGGATCAGGAGGAGCAAATAGCATGTGGCCGCCTCAACAGGAAGTGAGATCACTGGATGAGCCTCAGGCACTAGTCAAGGAGAATCTTTTTTTTTTTTTTTTTTCCTCATTGTGGTTTTTTTCATTGAACGATTGGGGTGATACCTGTTAATAAATTTATATAGGCTTCAAGTGTGAAATTCTATAATACACCATCTGTATACTGTATGTTCAATTGCTCCTACCAAGAAATGGTCGTATTCATTAACCATAAACCAGAACAAAAAACCTTTGGATTGCTTCTTGTGGCATCCAGAGTCATGGGAACCTAATTCTTAGCTCTGGGGTCCCCAGGGGCCTATTTGGAAGAGTGACTCCTAAATTCTAGGAAGTTAGCACTGACTTTCCCCCGAGAATGCCTGTCACGAAAGGACCTCATCAAATGATCACCCTTTACCAAATCTCCATCTCAAAACGGTGTGCCATAGTCATCAGACTCTGCTCTAGAATATTCTGAGCACCCATGATGTATTGTGTTTGGCATGCACAATTTTAAAAAAGAAAGAAAGGAATAAGGCATGGTGTAGCTTTCAAGGAATATTCAATATAATTATATTTAAGTTATTTATATTTGTTTTCCGTCTCCTACCAGAGAGGGCAGAAAATACCCTTTTTCCACACAGCGTTGTGGGCGGTCCATAGACATTTGTGCAGCGGAAGTTCACTGAGCTGGTTGTTTCTGACCTGACACATCGAAGTGAGAGTCCCACTGCTTGTTTTGACCCTACTTCCCCACCTCCCCAGAGACTCTGGAAATAAAGGGAGCTCAGGGATGACAACTCAAGCAAACCCGCCCCCCAACATCTCTATTGCCAATCCATAATACTAAATACCACAGTGACACCCAGCGTGCAGGGGTGAGGAGAGAAAGTCCCTTGGCTGATACAATAGCAATGTCTAGAAAAACTGCCGAGCAAACTGGCCTATTCAAAACAGCAACAGCGTGGGATACTTGCAAGGAAGAATGGTTACATTTAAAATTTATGATAGCACAACGGCACTCTAGAATCTCATGTTCAATGTACTGAACAGAAAGCAGCTGGTAGGCAAAGCACGATTAAATGACTTCAGCATGAGAGAATTAATCAGACTTTTTCATACTTGGAATTCTGCTGCCACTTGAAAATAAGGATGAAAAGGATATGTCAACATTCTAAAAAGCAACAGAAAAATAAGCACCCAAACTATTACTGATCTAGAAAAATGTAAATTACTTATTTGCCTAAGATTTAAAAACTTAGTTACACCAAAAGGTTTTTTAAGGCATTAACTAGCTAATAGAATCAATAGGGTATCAAAGTTGTTTCTAAAATCAGTAAATATTTATAAATTATTCAAAACCATTTAATGTTAACAGTATATTGGACTAAACTCTATAGCAGGGCTTCCCATTCACTAGATAAGCTCAAATTCTAGTAAAAAAAACAATGTACTTATCAAAACACGTTGTCACGTTATAACATGAATGGGAAGACGAAGTATAAAATAAACGCAGATATAAACATAAGCACAGGCACCTGGGTCAGCCTACTGCTCAACTCAGGCATCAGTACAGTTTATCACAACAGAAAACAGCCACGCTCCAACGTGTCAGACACAGCAAGACTGAACCAAACACCTGCCTGGGATAAAGAGCAGTGCAAACACTCCTCTACCTCACCTGCAGGGGGAAATGTCCAGCTCTCTATTTTGTTTCTCATCATCTGTGTCTGCTGAGGTCAAACTGAAAACCCGCTGACATGACTGGGCTCAGAAATTCTCCTTAGAAAAGACCAGGCTGGAGGTGGGATAGGCATTTCGAGCAGAAATGGTCCCAGGGATACTAACTAGGTTTTGGAGAAGAGGAAGCCATTTGCTAAGGGGTCTCGTGGACAAAAGGCTGTAAAAAGCCAATACTCCAACACTCTTCCCGTGAATTATAATGTGGCAAAGAGGACCCCACCTCATTCTAGAAACAGGCCCCAAGAATTCAGTGAAGTGTATTAAAGAAATGACTGGCCCTGCAAATGGGAGGGGGGGGTGCGGCTAACCCGTCCTACATGGGACACAGTTTGTGGGAACCCGGGTTTTAAAGCAGAGCACTGAGTGCACCAAATAAATCTTCCCCCCACAAAGATTCACAACTGGACCTTGCTAATCTCCACATTTTCCTAATTCACATACCTGATCTACTATTTACAGAAGTTAAATTCACTAGCATGACTTTTAGGAAAAGGCATACTGTACAAAACACCATTTAATCCCTACGTTCATTATTTTGCTATAAAGATCATTAGCAGTAATTAGTAACTTGGCAGCCTTTTCAGATCTGCGTGTTCAAAAAGCATGAATCCTTTCAATCTTCACAGAGGAGCAGGATCATCAGAGACATAACTACCCAAACAGAAAGGACGACACAAATGGACCAGGAGGAAAGATTTCCAAAACGTCCGGAAGCAAGATGCTGCCCATCATCGCCCGCAGCTGTCGGAGTCTGATGGGCTGGAGCTCTGGGCTCCCTCTGGTGACAAACCGGCCGCGCAGGACACCGGCACCTGGCTGGAGGGACAAAGTAAGAGACGTGTCCAATCCCATAGTTTTATCTGCATAAAGTGTATGGCTCTACTCTCCACTCCTGCCACAATGGGATATGTCTAAGGGAGATGGAAAGGCTCCCTAGAAAAGGGGGCATTTGAAGAGAGTCTTGAAAATTAAAAAGGATTTTCCAGGAATGCCGGAAGGAACTGTGTTTGCCAAGGTTGGAATTGGGGCAGAAATCGTGGCCTTTTGGGAAGTGTCAAATGCCAAGGCTTTAGGGCACTGGAAATCCTACTCAACTAAGGCTGATAACTGAGACTGAATATGTGAATGCTCACTCCCTGAGACCTTAGATATTACTAGAGACCTGGTGCACAAATCCGTGCACCAGTGGGGTTCCTCGGCCTTGCCTGCAGGATAGGGCCAAAACCGGCTCTCCGACATCCCCTAACGGGTTCTGGATTGAGAAGATGCAGGGCAAGCTGAGGGAGCCCACTGGTGCATGATCGATTGGGGCTGGGGAGGGACACAAGAGGTTGGCCAGCTGGGGAGAGACTGCAGGAGGACTCAGGATGTGTCCTGCCTGTCTCACTCAGTCCCTATCAGCTGTAACCCAGCAGCAAGCTAACCTACGGATCTGAGCATCTGCCCCCTGGTGGTCAGTGAACATTAGAGAAATTGGTTGAGCAACCTTATGTATCATTAGCATACTACTATTTGATTGGCTGAATGGACAACCTGACACTTAGCATATTAGGCTTTTATTAAATAGGATAACTGAAAACATGAAGTCATTTTCAAAAGAACTTGTAAATACCAAAATCATCAAAGTCTAAACATCCTTTGTCATGTGGAAATACTCTTCTACTCCAATAAACTGGAAGATAATTTTTAACTATAGAGCACAATGCCTTACTTCCACAAAACACAGAGGATGTGCAGGCTTCTTTTTGCTGACTTTGAGGAGGTAAGAAGTGACAAAGATCATCCAAACCTCACTGATATGAGGAAAACACTGTCAGCACAAAGAAAGTATCTCTGTAGCAATCATCACTGTCTGAAGAAAGGCTAGCAACCATTAGCAACAGACAAGGCTATCGTCCCGGAATGGATTTCCAAAACTGATCACATCCTGGTAATTGTCTGATTATCAAACCCAGCACTACTGATAAAGCAGAAGCCCACTCAATTACTGGTCATGATTATTACTTGAAGCTCAACTTCCTCTGTCAAATCAGGATAACATACAGAGAAGCACATCACATGAGGATGAGTCAAAGGCACACAATGATTTCCACCTTCTTGCTTATACATTTACACACACACACACACACGTGCACACACGCACCATAAGCAGGTCTTGATAATCTGTTCCTCTCCATGTGTACTCTCAAATACATGGGCAGCTTTACAAATTGGCTAAAAATGTCCTTACCCTGTCAAAATTCCTACCCAGTGAAGGTACTTGTCCCGTCTACATTTAGTACTACTATCATAGCAACAATGCTCCAAGATCTGCAAGTTTGAAGAAACACATTGACAATGGAATAATGTGGAGAGAAAACGTGATAGAAGTGACAATGGGACGATGTGAAGGAGTAAAAGCATTCAGGGATGGACACCTTGCAACTGGGCCTGGGGAAACGATTCCACCCTCCAGATACACAGTCCACCCACGCAGTCCCCCAGCCCCGGGGGAGTCCCGGGGATGAGCTTGCCGGTCCTCAAATGTCACATTGTAAAGCCTTGAGTTTAAACAATAGGCAGTAGGAATCAAGACGCTTTTGCCCAGAAGATTCACATGACCAGATCTGCTTTTTTAAATATAGATATCTCTGGTGGTAGCATATAAAAATGGGTTAAAGTTCAAGGAAAGAGTTAGAGACAACGAAATCGGGCAAAATTAAAAGGACCTGAATTAGATCAGAAGCAAAAGATATAAAGAGAAAAGCACAGAGTTAAGCGATATTTCCAAAGCAGCCTAAGCAGGGCAGGGAAGGAAGGCGAGAGGGGAGAAGCAGAGACCTGAGGTTCTGTGCGGCTGAGTCAGGAGACTGGATGCCAACAGAAGAGAGAAAAGGCGGAGAAGCAGCAAGCCTTACTGAGGAGGAGGGAGAGTCTGAGTACTGTCCATGATGCCTCTGCCAATGACAGTTTTTAGAAGCGAGTAGAAAATATGGGTTAGAGAAGAGAAGAGGGAGCAAGGCTGGAGTTGAAGCTTTGCGTATTGTCAGACAACAGGCAGGCAAGTCAAGCCATAGCAGCCTCCTGTCATTCAACAAGTTAAGAAACAAGAACCAGTAAATGACAATTGTTAAACAAAATAATAAGAAAGGCAGAACCACGGGGCCAATGAAATGAGTTCTAAAGGCTGAACACCTTAACATCTCTGTATTTGAGGCTGAAATAGGCGCTCTCCTAAGGATGCTTGGACAAGGGGAAAACAAGGAAACGCAGTCACCCACTATTCCAGAAGATTGCTGAGGCATCAAACAACATATGTCCCTACTTCCGCTGTAACCGGAAACACCAAGAGCCTCTGGAGGGCTGTGGTGGACAAAACAGGTGCCAGGACGTCAACCAGCAAGTCACAGGGGACGCCTTGTTGGCTCTATCATTTCAACAGAATCCTGCCCCCATGGGGTACAGAGGTTAGGAGAGAAAGTGCTAGAATGAATATTCATTGGCAAATATTATCACTGGTAAGGGTTTAATCTCCAACATTTACAGGGAACTCATACAACTTAACCAAAGGAAGATAAACAACCCAATCAAAAAATGGGCAATGGGCTGAAACCGGTTTGGCTCAGCGGTAGAGCGTGGGTCTGCGGACTGAAGGGTCCCAGGTTCGATTCTGGTCAGGGGCATGTACGTTGGTTGCGGGCACATCTCCGGTAGGGGGTGTGCAGGAGGCAGCTGGTCAATGTTTCTCTCTCATCGAAGTTTCTAGCTCTCTATAAATCTCCTTTCCTCTCTGTAAAAAAAATAAATAAAATATATTTTTTTTAAAAATGGGCAATGGACCTAAATAGGTACTTTTCCAAAAGGGACACAAGGAAGGCCAAGAGACATATGAAAACAGACTCAAAGTCACTAATTATCCGAGAGATACAAATCAAAACAGCAATGTGGTACCATCTCACACCTGTCAGATGGCTAACATCAACAAACGACAAGTGTTGGCGAAGATGCAGAGAAAAAGGAACCCTCATGCACTGCTGGTGGGAATGCAGACTGGTGCAGCCTCTGTGGAGAACAGTATGGAGTTTCCTCAAAAAACTAAAAATGGAATTCCCATTTGACCCAGTAATCCCACTTCTAGGACTATATCCCAAGAAACTAGAAACACCAATCAGAAAGGACATATACATCTCTATGTTCATAGCAGCACAATTCTCCACAGCTAAGATTTGGAAACAGCCTAAGTGCCATCAGCAGATGAGTGGATTAGAAAACTGTGGTACATCCACACAATGGAATACTACGCTGCTATAAAAAAGAAGGAATTCTTACCATTTGCAACAGCATGGATAGAACTGGAAAGCATTATGCTAAATGAAGTAAGCCAGTCAGAGAAAGATAAATATCACATGATTTCACTCATTTGTGGAATATAATGAACAACATAAACTGATGAACAAAAATAGATGCAGAGACAGAGAAGCATTGAGCAGACCATAAACCTGAGAGGGAAGGTAAGGGAGAGATAAACCAAAGGACTTGTATGCATGTATATAACCAATGGACACAGACACCAAGGGAGTGAGAGCAAGAATGGGGGGTAGGGTAAAGGAGGGCAATGGGTAAATAAGTAATATTTATTTGTAATACCTTAATCAATAAAGAAAAAACTAAATAAATAAAAAGATGACAAATGGAAGCAAAGTAAAATATATATATATTCTAATCCTGATTCTAATTCAACTGATCCTAATGGAACAACTCTGCATTAACAGCGCCTTGATAAATGCTTCATATAACCATCAAAACTAAAGCTAAATACTAACTAAAACTTGAATAGGGCCCACAATTGCCAAGTCTAGTCACACAAAGTTCCAATATTTTTCTGCTACTTAACAACATATTTCTAAATTATCTGCCCATGCCATTAACAGCAGGTATAAAATTTAAGGTCAAATAAGTACCTATAAAGAATTTTCTTCTACATTGCATATACATTCTATCCCATTATAAAATGTATGAAACTGTAAATGCAATCTTTAGAGAATCATAGGGGGAAAAACAGATCCAACAATAGCTGGAAAATAAGACAGGCCCAAACTGAAGGCTCTTGAATAAATAATGACTTACATAATATTCAGTACATCAAGGTTGTGGAATCCAGATTTCTAAAAGCAGTTGGCTCCATTCAAATTCCATTTCAAGTGTCATTATTTTCACACACAATTGTGGCAGCGTCAGTTCAGAATTATTTGATATGGAAAACCTACCCTCCTTCAGGCAACCTACTAGTGCTTTAGATCTGCATACATGCAGGAGAGAGGTGTGCAAACCATGATACACCACCTATATGAAGGGTTACTGGAATCCTAATTAAGGAATGTAAAGCTTTGCCTATACTAATACTTTTGTATTAGTGCTAGAAATCTTATCAAATATTCTCATTTCTCATACTCTGAAATTTGCTCCAAAGGCTTATAAAAGCTCATAATTAGAGCTCCAATACAAAACTAACAGAATACAGAACGCAGTTTGGAAGGAAGGGGAATCTGAAATCAAGAGAGCTGAGTTGAAACTCTGGCTCCTTATTTAAAAACTGTGTGACCTTCAGCATATCTTCATCTGTAGAAGAAAATAATAACTCAAAGGACTATTATAGGAAATAAATGTTATATTTGTTAAAGTATTTTGTGAGTACAAAAATTAAATATATTTTATGCCTTTAACTTACACAATATTACCTGTCAATTACATCTCAATAAAGCTGGAAAAGTATATATGGAATAGATAGTGCCAAAAGTTGTTTGTAATATTAAGTTCTGTCTGCGTATCACGTTTTTACTTCAACTTAGAAGCTAGTTCTTGAATACTTGGGCATCAGCTAACAGAAAGAGCATCAGAATGAACTCAAAAGACCTAAATTGAAGCATTTTTCTTATCTCTAGGTGGCTACATTACCATCTCTGAGCCACAACTGAACATCAGGGGAAGAGGAGAAGAAGTGGAGAACAGATTCCTTTCTGGGAATGAGAAGGCAGGGCGGGGTGAGGGGGCAGGGCGGGGTAAGAGGGCAGGGCGGGGCGAAAGGGCAGGCGGGGTGAGAGGGCAGGGTGGGGCGGGTCCAGCTCCAGGTTACTGGACGCTAGGCCTAACCCAACCAATCAGGTCAGCCACGGTAGCAGCACCACCCTCCCTATAAAACCCATTGATATGTTAAGTTCTTCCTCTTTCTCGCCCACGCCCTCACTGGTGTGAGACTGGGCTAGGACTAGCCCAAAATAAATACACGCTTTCTGCAATTGCATCAGATTCGGCTCCCTGGTAGTCTTTGGGGTTTATGACACTTGGGCATAACATGAACTCCAATAGTTAAAAAAAAAAAAAAAAACTAAAAATGATCTTGTATGTAAGATATTAATAAGGTATATATTTTCTTCTATTTATTTCTTCCTGATTAGTGAAACACTACTACTTTTACTCTACCAATGGATTAAGGCATTTTAATATTCTTGAATTAAATTTTCTTGGATTTAAAAAGAAAACACAATAAACAATCACTGTGCACATAGTGTGCTTATTATAAATGTGATTGGCAACATATTATAAAACTGTAGAGCAAATGGTTTGTTAGAAGGTAGTGGATAAAATGTTTTCTATCCTTTTTTTAAGTTAGAAAATCTTCTGATAACATATTCTATTTCCTATTGAACACAAAAAGCCTCTGGCTTACAAATAATAATTTAAGGATTGGCGAACAACGGCTACATCTGACCCACTACCTCTTTCTGCACAGCATGCAGGTTTAGAATGCTTTCTTACATCTGTAAACAGCTGGGAGAAAAATAAAAAGAAAGATATTTAAGCATAAGTGAAAGTTATATATTTAAAAGTCAGTGTTCAGTGTCTATAAATCAAGTTTTATTGGAACAATACCCGTTCACTTATGTATTACCCTTGGAAGCTTTGGGCTATCATGGAGTTGCCAGGGAGACCATAAATAGTCCTCTCACTGTGCACTATAAAGCACCGTGATGAAGTAGTAACTGACTTTTTCCTCTTGGCCTACAAAACCTAACATATCGACTATATATGAACTTTTACAGAAAAGGTTTGCTAACTCGGAACAATGTAATCATCCATCATTTCCCGAAGAATTTAGAAAAATGGCACCTCTGTGATTCTGAGCTATCATCTAACTAACTTACTGAGCTTTGTCTAGTTTATCACGATAAAGATTTCTTTTTACACAGTCTTGTATGCTTACAGAAACGTATTAATTTTTAAGAGTACTTAATAAGGTGTACGCCATAAAAGTGCACAGGGAGTTTCCATACCTTCCTACATTCAATTAACAATTAAGCACCTACTGCATACAATGAAGATTGCTAGGAATTCAAAATAAGTAACCTGTCATTCCAGGCTCTAAGGAGGTCACATTCCAGGAGGGAGAAGCAGGACTGGAATAGAGGTTTCGGCCACTAAGGGAAGGTGAAAACAATGAGTCACCTCTCCCTTTCACAATGACACACTCCAACAGATAAGGCAACAAGGCTTAGCCAACACGTTTATCCATCAGTGGTTTTAATCAAAGCATTAGCCTTATATAAGTAATTAACCTTGACCAACACAGGAATAAATAAAAATGCTGATTAAGAATTTACTAATTATCCTCCCAACTTCAGAAGTTAGCTGGCATCTGGTCTTTAACTATGATAAACATACACCAACTCATCATATAATAGGTTATTTACACACAAATGAAGAGAAATGCTAACTGCATGGCGAAAGATGAAGAACATGATAAATAAACATCACCATTAAAAGCACGTGACTCGTTTTGTTTAGAAAGCCCCAGTGTCCTACAATTGTCACGTAATTGAGAAGACCATTTGTGAGAATAATTGGCTCTTGAATCTACTCAGCGTTTCAATCTACTGTGATGAAGGACAAACATATAAATCATAACTGCATCAGCATTTTGTAATTAGAATGCCGGGGTCCGTGTGCAGTTAAGCATCTTGGCTGTTTGCCTCTTCACGTGAAACCAGGAGGGAGGTGTAGCCGAATCACTGAGTCCTCCAGCCGCTGCTGAGACAAGACACTCCCCCGCAGCCACCTCCGTGCATACAGATGCAGCGGCCAGTGGTGAGAGGTCAGCCGTCCTGGGTGCCTGCTCGCGTTAGCACTAAATATTTAATGGCGTGTTTCTCCTTAATAGAAGCCAGCACCTCTGATCAGTCACTGGGATCACTTAGTAATGCAGTGAAAGTTATCATAATGCCTTATCCCATCACATTTGTAATTAGATAATTCATCACTTTATTAATTCAAAAGATTGCTTTCCTTACTACTTTATACATGCTACAGGGGTGAAACCCAATGAGCTGACCCACGAAAAGCTCTAAAATGTGGTCCTATATGAAACCCCGGAAACCCTCCAGGGGCAAATACACACACCCCTGACCTTTCAAAACAATGAAGGTAATAGTCTTCCCACACATTAGCCTATCACAGCACGTAAGTAACAAAACACCAGCATATCCAGAATGAGAGCGCCAACAGACTGAAATGTTAAGATTAATAACTGAACACACCATGAACAACTTGTTCTTGCTTTTTACTGAGGTATACCATTCTTCAAATAAAAGGACAAAAAAAATTATTTAGTAATTTTTTCCTCCGTGTTGATATAAGATGCTCTACTAAAATTATGAGGTTATGGCAAAACATCATATAGATTAGTTATCATCACTCTATGTCTAACGGCATATACCACCCAAATGCAAGTATGGATCTCAATCAAAAATATTGTTACTTTTTCTTTCATATTATGAATTAGCAAGATTCTTGATTTAACATATCCTCCATTTGACTCTAATGAAAAAAAAAGTCTCCAATAAAAAAGAACTTACCACTAATAAAATGGAATGTAAAATTTAAGGATCACAGTACCAAAATAAAACACCTTCTAAACCCTCACTTCCAAAGCTATACAATCACAGTGTGCATTGCAAAACCAGCTGCAACTCATACTATTAACAATTCAGAGTCTGGAAAGGCAAGTTCTGGAGGTCACATATGTGCCCTGAAGAAGAAAACTAACGTGCTACCAGGAGGATTGTTATTCTGTTTGAAAGGAAAAGGGATGTGGAATTTCTAATAAAAAAAAATCCCGTGGCGGTTGTGCCATGTTATGAAGTTAACAAGCACTTTGCTGGGCTCTGGAAACAGCAGATGACATGTTTTGTGATCAGGAGGTCACTTTTACTCTCGCTGCTTCCAATTTACGGGCTGTTTTTGAAATGTTTTATGCAACTGGCTTATTGTCTGCTTTATTTTTTCAGATCTTATCACATTTCGTGTCCACCAAATGCATTTTTAGAAAAGGAAGATATAAGTTCAGAAAAAAATAATGAAGTACATTTTTCTACAACCTATATCCTGTGTATTGAAAATAAGCTAAAAACTAGGCCTACTGACATTAAGTTATTAATAACCATTGCCAATTATCGATATAATTATCAATGTACATTCTGAGGGATGGAATAGAGAAGTACTATACATTCCATGCCATTTCGGTGAATTATAGCAGGATAAGCAAGTAACCTTTGTATTTAACTCCATCTTTTTAAGATGCATGTGTTAGGAACACTTTGTTCATCGGAGAAAGCTTGTGTTTACATTTCCTACATGATATCCCAAGGAGCTACTCTGAAATCATGGAGCTGTTAGGAGTGCAGGACATGGTATATGATTTCTGTCCACAATAGCTATGGGCTGAAACCAAGCCAGTTACTAAGGGAAAGGTACTTTATCCAGTTTGCAAATTTTCTTCTCAAAGATACTAATTCTCAGCATCTCAAGAGAAGCCAGCACTGGGCAAAACTGGGAGCAACCACCGGAGATGCTGGTTTCCAGTCAGTCGCAGGTGGCACTCTGGATCAGCGGTCACCACCTAGGGGTGCGGGGAACACTGATGGACCATGAGGTCCGAAAGGTTGACACCGCTGCTCTGGATGCCAGCACAGGGAGACACAGGACACTGCAGTCTCACAGCAGAATATGAATAAAGCTGGCAGCAGAGGGCAGGAAGAGTAGTGGGAGACACTCCAAGTACTTTTATCTGCGAAGTTGATTTTATTATTATTCCCATTTACAGATGGGGAGATTGACATGGAGGGCATTTCGATTACCTGATGAGAAAGCGATTTAACCATATATTATTCAGTGCCCTGTGGAGAGTGGCTACAGGGGTTGGACAGGTTCAAGCCTCAGACTAAGGAGAGGGCACGGTCCTCTTGTGGCAAAGCCACGTGCAAGTCCCAGCGTGGAGGGCAAAGCCTCCCAGCACAATTATAGCCAAAGGCTATGATGGAAGCTTGACCTTATGGTGCGAACCTGTGGTCCCAGGTGGCTAAGTGATAGAGGCTGCACCTCCAAGCGCTGCCAAAACAAAGCTTGACAGAGTTCAGGTGCATGTAATTGAGTAGATTCCAAACCCTGGAGAACATTGTAAACATCTTGACCATGCCCTTGCTTTGCCTCATGGGATCTGGCTATAAAATAGACTCGGCTTGCAGGCTGAGGCACTGTCTCTCCATCTGAGAGCAGCATCCCATCTGGCCCAGGCTTTATTCTCTTGTCTGTCTTCTTTAATCCTTCACTGCCCCCCTCAGACTCACCCCTGGCAGTGCTGAGCTCGGCCTAGTGCCCCATTCAAATGTATCCTTTCTGTTATTTTCTCCACTTTTAAGGTTTATGTTATTATTCATATATACCTTTTCTATATTTGTAGTAAATGTTTAGAACTCAATCAGTAGACTGAACCACTGCAAATGTCATGCCAACATAAACCCATTTTGAAATATATCAGGAAACTGTGTTTGAAAATAGTAGAGGGGAATATATGGGATGAGAAGGAGGAGGGGATAGCAGAGATGGAGACACATAGTTCTTGTCCCTAACAATCTAGCAGAGATGAGCTTGGCCTCTATTTTTCATGAACATATAAGTAACTGCATGCCTCCTGTGCTCTCACTGACAGGCATCTGCAATGCTCCTACCCTTTGGCCACCTTCATTCTTTCTTTTTAAAGAAGAAATTCTTTTTTCTTTTTTTTTATTGATTTTTCTTACAGAGAGGAAGGGAAAGAGATAGAGAGCTAGAAACATCGATGAGAGAGGAACATCGACCAGCTGCCTCTTGCACTCCCCCCACCGGAGTTGTGCCCGCAACCAATGTACATGCCCTTGACCGGAATCGAACCTGGGACTTTTCAGTCCGCAGACCGAGGCTCTACCGCTGAGCCAAACCGGTTTCAGCACCTTCATTCTTGTCAGTAGCAACCATCACACTCCTCCTACCTCATACCTTTATTTCCATCAGGCACACCTCGCCCTCCCCTCAGGTAACACAATCTAAAAATAAACACTGCACTGCAAACAAGCCTTCAAGCAAATCACTTCAGTCTGCCCGTCCAAACAGATCATCTCCCCCCAGCACCCATTCCAGGGGGATTCTGGAGGTACCATTACCCTCACATATTTTTCTTTTGCCAAAATGCTAAACCAGCATTTTAAACACCAAGCTTTGGTTCAAAGGTTCTCAGCAGAACTGCTATGTGCTCCACAGGCAGCAGCCACCTTTCAGGTCTGCAGAGGAGGTCCGTCTTTTCCTCCGCCCCGGTCCCAGCCCTCTTATAGACCACCGTCTACACCTGTTCCCGCACACCCTCTCTCCCGAAGGCCAGCATCCATTTCACTGCCCACTTGAAGTTCTCCATGGTGCCTTCTCGCAAAAGTTCTCCTTCCTATGTCTCAGGCTACTTCAATTTACAGCCACGCAACAAATTCGCAAGTGGAGAGGATATATTTGTACAGCAAACTCCTACAATCTAAACCTCAAGTGCTCCCAGAAAAGAAATAGCTTAAAGGAGTTCATCCCACCAAGTCAGTATTACAAGAAATGTTAAAGGGACTTCTTTAAGAAGAAATTTTTTTTTAAAATCAAAAACATAAATAAAATGGCAATAACCACATACCTATGAATAATTACTTTAAGTATAAATGTATTCAATGCTCCAATCAAATACATAGGTGGCTGAATGGATATGAAAATGAGACCTTTACGCTGCCTACAAGAGACTCATTTCAGATAGGAACCCATAGACTAAAAGTAAAGGAATGGAAAAAGGTATTTCAGGAAAATGGAAACAAACAAAAAGGCTGGGGTAGCAATATTTACCCCAGACTTTAAAACAAAGACTGTAACAAAGACAAAGAAGGACCCAGCAATTCCTCTTCTGGGTATTTATCTGAAGAAACCCAAAACACAAATTCCCAAAAACATACACATCTGGATGTGCATTGCAGCCTTCCTTACAATAGCTAGGATATGGATGCAACCTAAGTGTCCATCAGTCGATGCGTGGATGAAGAAGTGGTGCATATATACAATGGAATATTAGTCAACCATAAAAAATGAAATCCTGCTATCTGCAACAACATGAATGAACTTGGAGGGTATTATGCTAAGTGAAATAAGTCAAAGAAGACAAATGCCGTATGATTTCACGTATATGTAGAATCTAATAAACAAAATAGGTGAACAAACAAAACAGAAACAAATCATAGACACAAAGACAGCCTGGCGGTTGCCAGAAGGAAAGGAAGTTGGAGCACTAGTTGAAAAGGGGGCAGTGATGAGGAAGTACAAATTTGTAGCTATAAAACAGTCATAGGAATGTAAAGTACAGCATAGGAAATACAGTCAATGATATTGTAGTAACTATGCATGGTGACAGATGGGTACTAGACTTACTGTGGTGATCACTTAATAAGTTTTATAAGTGTATATAATCATTACTATGTTGTACTCACTGAGGTTTATTGCTTTGATAGGTAATTTTCAGATTTAAAATTAACTACACATTTATATATTGCTCAGTTAACATTGAGTAATAGACAACATTTTAAAATATTTTTCATGAATATTAATAACACCAGTAATGAGCACTTGAAAATTCACAAATAATAGAAACAACTAACACAAAACAGACACAGACTTAATGAAGTTATAATTATCATAAAATATATTTTTATCTTTCAGTAGGTGTTACTTTATATACTGCTTAGCATAAAAAAAAAAAAAAAAAAAAAAAAAAAAAAAAAAAAAGCCTGGATGCACTGCATATAGGTTATCCACAACAGGTTATAATTTTCAGAAGAATATGAAATAAATATCAGAAACTCCCTAGATGCATAAGTAATGTTTTCTAACTTTTTTTTTTATTAATTGGAGAGAGAGAGAGAGAGAGAGAGATCAATGATAAGAGAGAATCATTGATCGGTGCCTCCTGAACGCCCCCTACTGGGGATACAGCTCACAACCCGGGCATATGTCCTGACTGGAAATCGAACCAGCGACCTCTTGGTGCATGGGTCAATGCTCAACCACTACACCACACCGGCCAGGCAACAGTAGCTGTTGTATTTTAAAATCTATATTAAAGTTTAGACAAACCAGAAGTCAGAGTTAAGATGATATTACCAGAAAATCATAAAAGTATACCTTACAGAATGAAAATACTTTTGGGGAAAAGAAGAATAAATCTCTAGCAATCACATTAATTATATTTAAATTCTTAGAAAATAGGTAATTACAAAATATATCTTAAAAATATTCATGAGATATATATGTCATTAGATACGCACTTTCAGATTCTAAAATCAGTAGCAATTTTACCCTCAAATGTAAATTTTCCGTTGTTTCTAAGATGTGATCACTATCTTAACAAACCCAAGCATACAACCTGAGAGCAAGGACAGTGGACACACAGCAATACCGGGCGTTCTGACCCTTTGTCCCTATCCCAGGGGCATCAAGATCCATGTCAAGCCTCAATCATTGTCTTCTTCACCCTGAACCCAAAGCCCCTCAGAATCACTTCCTAAAAGCACACTTTAGGTAGCTGCTGCCAGGAGACCACAGATAAAATATTAAATTAAACTTCTATTCTCTTCCTAATCCAAGATTTTAGTGACCTGAAATATTTAAACAGATTTTTAGGAAATTATTTTAAAACTAGTAGTCCAGGGCATGGATTAATGCACACTGGAAGGAAATTAATTAGAATAAATCTTTTAATATCACTATTTGCCCTTTCTCTATAATAGAAGTGTCAGAGATGAAATAAAATTAGTAAAATATATATGAAAATATATAAATTGACTAATAACAATAACATGATGTAACAACAAAGACTTCATATGAAAACATGATATAAAAACAATAAAAACATAATATAAAAACAACTATAAAAACAATGACTGATAAAGTGATAAACTTATTCTAATTAACTCATTGTACAACATATTAAGAGTAAATTTCAGAGTGCTTGATTAATTTCCCTTGAAATGAAGTATTTACAACTTTAACATCACATGCTCTTCAAATAGAGAAAAAGCAACTAGTATAACTGACTATGTCCGAAAATGGTTCAAGTGGGAATATTCCTACTCTGTCTAGAGCTTGTCCTTGTGATTTATTAATAGACATTGCAAATGCTGGCATCATGGGAAATTGTCTTCAAATTAATTTAAATGGGAAACCAATGTCAGACAGGAACAATTGTGCCAATAGCTGGTCTTCAGACGTTTTCTGTTAATGACTCTGCTTTCTTCCAGCTTCAGAATGCCAACAAAAACAACCAAATTCACAATCGAAATGACAGATTGAAACACATGTGTGTGATTGGTGCCAGTGAGAGCTGTATATGTATCATACAGCGCGAATTAACATTTATTTTTAAATTGCCAAAGTGCATCATATGTATCGGTTGGTTGGTCAGTTGGTCGGACAGATGGTCAATCAGTCACTTAGCCTTTTATATATAATATATAGATAAGAAATTTTTATATTTCCCCATTATTTAGAATTCATTTAAGAAATGGATTCAATAATTTTTTCATTTCAATCAGACGAAAAAAAGAGCCGAATGATTTCACTCATATGTGAGATATAAAACTAAAAACACAAATGAACAAACAAGAAAAATAAACAAACAAAAAACTTACAGACACAGACAACAGTATGGTGGACCAGATGGAAGAATGTGGACCAGATGGAAGGGTCTAATATATGGTGACAAGAGATTTGACTTTAGCTGGTGGGCACACAATACAGATGATGTACCACAGAATTGTACACTTGAAACCTATATAATCTTATTAACCACTGTCACCCCCTTAAATGTAATTTAAAAGCAGACTCTATTACTAAAACACCATGACAAAACTAAATGAATGCAATGGCAGAGTATGTCTTTAGACAATGAAGATACTTGGATCATTAATAAGAATACTGAATAAAACATTAAAATTAAATACCATTTTTAATATAATATATCCTTTCATTCTCTACTCATCAAGGTAGGAGAGTGATATAAGACATAAAAGGTCCTGGATTTTCACGGATCAACAACAAAATAAAGAGTGAAAGGTTGATTATAGCATTAGCAAAAATACCAAACTTTACACTTACTTTTGCAAAGCCTTCAAAGATGTCAAAGGAAGGTGGCAGTTGAGAAGGATCTTGTATTTCTTCTCTGATATAAAGTTGAAATGTCACTGCAAGTTGCCTGAGGCCCTCTTTCTTATCTTCAGTCAGTTTGTTAATATCTTTTTTAAAGAGAAAATAAATAGCACGATCACACAGTGAACTTTTAATGGATAATTTTCAGGTGTTCAAAAATAACTGTTAAACTAGATATTTCCTGCCCTGGATTCCATTCTGACAGAGAGCAAACACATATTTTGTTTTATTTTTTATAAACTGCAAGTCATGATACATACATTAGCAATTTAATTCTGCCAACATTCATCTATACTGTAAGATCAAACATTTATCAAAATATATACACATACAGATGGAAAAATATTATAAACAAAATCAGTAAAGATGTGTTACCACATTTCCTACATCATCCTGTACACATTTTCAAACATGATAAGTAATTATTAAACCAGTGCATGTAAGCAGACTTTTCTATGAGACAATTTACAGCAAGGTCATCTCCCAAGGGGTGGAGGGCAGAAAGTGAAAACTAAAAAGTTCAGCTGAAGTTAGAAGTGGTAAAATTTGTCATTAGAAAGCACATCAACAAGAAAACATGGATCAGCCAAAGAAATCTCAACTTCAATCATTTCTCGGTTGAGTGAATAAACAAGATATGGTGTTACTTCAACTGAAAAAGAAGCAAGTTCTACAGCCAATATCAGTTCATATGTATCACAAAGGAGTGTTAAGATTAAGAATGCACAATTCTGTTAATAAAGTTTGAGAGCATTTCACTTAAGGCAGTGTGTATAACATTGCTACTGAGCAAGGCTAATGTTAATAGTGAAACTCATCCCAAGAGATGTTAATTACTTAGCAATAAGATATCAAAAAAAATGACTAATTGGTTCTCTATTAAAACTTGAAAAGATACATCATTTGAACTAGAGCATAACTCTGTTGCTCATGTCACGTTTACAAATATTCTTTAAATTACTTGTTCAATAGAACAATTAACCCAGTTATTTCTTTTTTTCTTTTCAAAACAGTGGGAAAACATATATAATATAAAATTTACCACCTTAACCATTTTTAACTGCACAGTTCAGTAGTATCAAATACACTCACATTGCTATGCAAAATCACCACTATCCATCTCCATAATACTTTTCACCTTGTAAAACTGAAACTCTATACCACTATACAATAATTTCCATTCATCTCTTCCCACAGCCCCTGCGAACCACCATTTTACCTTCTGTCTTCATGATCTGGACTATTCCAAGTACTTTATAGAAGTGGAATCATACAGTATTTGTCTTTCCGAGATTACCTTATTTCACTTAGTATAATATCCTCAAGATTCATATGCATGTTGTAGCATATGTCAGAATTTCCTTCCTTTTTAAGGCTGAACAATATTCGATTGTGTATACATAACACATTCTGCTTATCTATTCATCCAGTTACAGACATTTGGTTGCTTCCATGTTTTAGCTATTGTGACTAATACTGCTATAAATATGGAAGAATAAATATTTGCTTTCAATTATTTTGAGTGTATAACCAGAATCCAGGGATGTAAGGTCATTGTAGTTTTAATTTTTTGAGGCACCTCCATACTGTTTGCCATAGCAGTCATCCCATCCTACATTCCTACCGATGGTGCACAGGGTTCCATTCCTCCACATCCACGCCAACATTTGTTTTCTCTTTTTATCCTATAGTTGCTATCCTAATGGGCTGAGATGACTATCTCACTGTAATTTTGATTTGGTGATACTTAATGATTGGTGATACTTAAATAATAACGTATTATTGCTGGCAAGTGGGATCCCATCACATAAATCTGTACTAGATTCATCTCCAACACAAATCTTAAACTGTGTAGCCAGTTCACTCTATGAGCTCTGGCTACTTTTGCATTGAAGTCATCCACAGCCTCAATGAAGAGTGTCTGTGCCAATATGGAAGAAAAACAAACCTTACATTTACTCGACATTCGGATTTGGGAAGCCCTTCACTGTTCCCGAGTAGCTTGGCCATCAGAAGGAGAACAATGCTCAATGCTGTAAGAGAGACTAAGTCACCTATGTTCCGACCAGGGAGCCTAACTGTTCCCTGGAGCACCACAACCCCCCCCCCCTGTTCACACCACTGTTTCCTGACATCAAAAACCGGTTCAGCTAAGTGGATAGAGCGTCAGCCTGCAGACTGAAGGGTCCCAGGTTCGATTCTGGTCAGGAGCATGTACCTTGATTGCGGAAACATCCCCAGTGGGGGGTATGCAAGAGGCAGCTGATTGATGATTTTCTCTCATCATTGTTTCTAACTCTCTGTACCTCTCTCTTCCTCTCTGTAAAAAATCAATAATATATATATTTTATTTAAAATATATATTAAAAATATATATATTTAATATATATATATATAAATATATATATTTTAAATTATGAAAAGGAAATCAAGAGAGGAAGGGAAGGAGAAGCAAGAAAAGTTATTTTGTCAACTGGACTAAGAGTTACATTCCCCTCACTGCCTAACATAGCACTTTACAAACTCCTGTATGGCCAAAGCTACCCCAGAATCAATTAAATACACTCATGTTAGATTTCCCTCACATAACAGAAAAACAAAAAACAAAGCTCAGCAAATAAATGACAGGAATTTTTTTTATTATGCTGATAATCACTTACTTGATTCCAGATCATAAAATGAGTAAAGTTTCTCCGATTCAGAGGGGGTTTCTTCCATCTATGAAGTAAAGGCGGAAAATACCAAAACAATTTCAAGTTTTCCAATATATAAATAAATAAATGTGTTTGAGTATCTTTAGACATTTAATGAAAGTCTATTAAAAAAGTAGATTTTTATCCAGTATATTCCTTCTCTTTACCACTTTCTTAGAGTTCAATTATTTGATCAGTAACAACTTTAAAACAAAAATTGTAACTTAACAATTTCCAAATGCAAAACTCTCTTATAAAATTTCATACTCTTATTTTTTCCACAGCTCTATCCACACAGTAAGAATTTTATTATAAATTATAAAAAAAAAAAAAAAAAAAAACAAAGATGGATCAATAAAAATAAGAATTTATTACAACTGTACAATCTTGGGCAAGTTACTTAACCTTGAGTCAAGAGGAATCAATGTTGTTATCTGGTACGTAAGAGTAGCAACAGCAGCTGATTCACAGGACTGCTATGGGTGAAATGAGGTGCACCAGGTAAAGCCATTATCACAGAGCCTGGAGATAGAAAGAGCTCTATGGAAAGTATTTCACAACTAAAAGCCCAGTACATGAAATTCATGCACTCTGGGGGCATCCCTCAGCCTGGCCTGAGCCCTCCCACAGGCCAGGAACTCTTAGGGGATGTCTGACTGACAGCTTAGGCCCACTCCCCATTGTACGTACATCCTTAGCACTGCCGTGGAAGCAGAAGAAGCTCCCACCACTGCCACTGTGCTCGCCAGCCATGAGCCTGGCTTCTGCGTTAAGTGTCTGCCCCTGGTGGTCAGGGCACATCATAGCGACCAGTCGTTCGACTGTTGGCCAAAACCAACTCTCGGACATCCCCTGAGGAGACCCGGATTTCGAGAGAGTGCAGGCCAGGCTGAAGAACCCCACCTGTGCGCATTCAGGGCCGAGGAGGGACACGGGAGGTTGGCCAGCCAGGGAGGGATCGCAGGAGACCTCGAGAGCACATCTGGCCTATCTCACTCAGTCATGATGGGCTAGACCCCAGCAGCAAGCTAACCTACTGGTCAGAGCGTCTGCCCCTTGATGGTTAGTACATGTCACAGCGACTGGTCGACCAGTCAGCTGTCTGCCCCATGGTGGTCAATGCCCATCATAGTGAACAGTTGAGCAGCCTTAGCATATCATTAGCATATTACGCTTTGATTGGTTGAACGGATAACCAGATAATTCGCATATTGGGCTTTTACTATATAGGATTGCTTCCTTTAGATTTTGATTTAGTAGATCAGAGATGGTGATTGAGAACTAGGACCTTTGGTAATTCTAAAGCAACCAATTTCTGCCCTAACAGTGGTTGTCTTTCTGTTTAATATTAATAAAATAGAAAAAAGTTCACACTCAAATATAATAGTGATTAAACTTTTAATACCCAGTGGTTAAAGAAATGCATAATGATGAAAATTGCTCTGAATGTATTAATGCTTTGAAATAAATTTGTATGTTTTAACACAATGTACACATAGTAGTAAATATGTATGTTGCATATTCAGTCCAAAGACAATGCCCATTTGGTATTGCAAATCCTTTTTTAAATTAAGATGTAACTGAAATATAACATTGCATTAGTTTTATGTATATAATCATACTTTTACATTCTTAAATACCCTATAAATTTTCATAGCCAAAAAAAAAGTAACAAAGCTGGAGCTTGCAATGATTGAGAGGTGCTCATGCTAAAACCTGTCCCCCAAATCAGGAAAGTGTCACCAGCGGGGATGTCACAGAATCCACTAGCTGCTTTGGCAGAGCAAGGAAAAGAACTGAAGACACAATTTCACTGAATCTTGACTGTAAATTAAAAAAAAATAAATAAATAAGTGCTCTTCCATGTCAGATTAACTATCATAAAATTAAAATCTCAGTTGAAGAGACAACAAGAATTATATACAGACCCTGTGCATTGGTTCACAGTAGAAAAGTAATAAAGGCAACGTATTAGATTCTACTAACATCTCATGTGACAAATACAGGACGTCCTGTCTCCGATCCCAGGAGATCACACCCAGGCCTTCAAAGAGGGGCCGTGCACGTCATACTGCCGCTGATGCTGTGACTGATAGGAAAACAGCAAGCTGCTGACTTAAGACACTCCCCATAATAATCCACCTTCTACTGGATTTAATATGGATTTAAATTCGGCCTTAAATAAGAATAATACATGTGTCCTGTCAGCCCATGCAGGAAGCGGTCCCCCGGTTCAATTCCCCGTCAAGACACATGTCCTGGTTGTAGGCTCCACCCCAAATAGGAGGCAGCCAATCGATGTTTCTCTCTCTCAAATCAATAAAAATGTATTTTTTTAAAAAGAATAATATATGCAGCCCTAGCCGGTTTGGCTCAGTGGATAGAGTGTCAGCCTATGAACTGAAAGGTCCCGGGTTTGATTCCGGTGAAGGGCACAGGCCTGGGTTGTGAGCTCGATCCCCAGTGGGGGACTTGCAGGAGGCAGCCGATCCATGATTCTCTCTCATCATGGATGTTTCTATCGCTCTCTCCCTCTCCCTTCCTCTCTGAAATCAATAAAAATATACTTTTTTTAAAAAAAGAATAATATATGCAAATGTGAGTGCTTTTGTTAAATTAAAACCAAGAATATTTTACACGATATCTACTCACAAGTTTGACAACAACTCTGCCAAGAAGTCGGACGGAATCGGGAGGATATCTGGGTTTGCAGCTTTTGAGGCACTTGCATTCCCGCTTGTGATCTGTCCAACCTTTCTTCTGTGGAGATAAGAGTGCATATAAGACATAAAAATTGACTTCCATTTACACTGGTTTGGCAGTTGTCAACATTAATTCCAACTGCCTAAATATAACTTCAAAATAGAAAATGAAGGCAATATTTTAAAAGATTCAGTCTTTACCAGGTATGCAGTTACCAGGCTTGGGCACTAAGAGCTTCTGCCTCATCTTTCATTTGCCCTTTCATTTGCCCTCCTTCCTCCTAACCCCCTCCCCCACTATTACCTGGGTGGTGGAGTCCAAACAAAGAATCATTATTACTTACTTAATAATTCATAAGATGGTCTTTTACAGATTAAACAGGATGAGATAATAGACAGTGACTTTGACTATAAAAGGAAAATACATTCCAAATTAGAAAACAAAATACATGGTTCAGGAAAATCAAAACAGAGCAGACAGCCCTCTGCATTTGCTGCTACTATAGTGAGCACAGACACATCAGTAGAGCTAACATCACAAAAAATATATAAAACCTTTGTATTTTTTAAGCTCACATAGAAAGGGGGTATTAGCTAAAATGATCAAATGCCCTGTTTGCCCAGGAATACCTTATTGATGTTGTCCTTATTAATAGGGACCCTTTTCATTCAGAAAATGCAGTGTGGGTGAAAGTGAGAAGGTCACTTAGCCCATGACCCCAGCAGGGACCCTTTTCATTCAGAAAATGCAGTGTGTGGGAATGGCTGAAGAGAAGGGACGAGTGGCCAGTCATGCATCTTTGGACTCGGGACGAGAGGGCTAAAGGGAAGCACATCCTCCCTGAGTCCTGAGTCAGAGATGCCCGGCGCCCCTCATGTGGGTTACAGCCACATGAAGAGAAATGCCAGGCTATCTAATAGGTAGCCCTGGGGGAGGAGAGATGGCTAGACTGAATGTCCAGTATGTTATTTTCCCAACAGGAGTTGGAAGTCCCATCACTGAAATGCCCAATGCTCACAACACAACACTTCTTATTTCAGAAATTGTAAGTCTGCTTCCCAGATTCTGAGCCTAAAAATCTCCCTAGAAGGAGCTCTCTCTTTTCCACTTACAGCACAGACACAAACCAAAAATGTCACAAGAGCTGCAGCTACTTTGAAATTGACTCGGTTTCAAGTTCAAGCCAGCATCTTGCTCAGAACGGTTACCCCTGTCAAGTGGTTGGGGGAAGGCGTGGCTGGTTATCTGCTGCTACTTCCTGAGAACCCCAACCCTGGAGACCCCGTTTACAAGGGGGACGTCCCCTCTTTCATTACTCTGCTTACGGATGGTCACCTCACTTCATTCCTTCATACCCACTGGAGCAATGCTCTGAATGGGATGCTTGTAATCTTTTTCCTTAGCATGTATACTTCTCACTTCTAAACAAGATTGAGCTGCTTCAAAGTAAAGATGTATATAAAATAAGGTTGTGAAACTGGAAACAAAAAATGTTAAAATTACGAACAAAATATTATAGCATTTACTTCATATTCTACAGTGTGCCACACACATGACCAGGCAATAAAAAAAGATTTTACTTCCACAATAATCCAAAAGGTAGATCCTTACATTATAGATGAAGAAAGTAAAGCTCGACAGCAGGGATCTAACTAATAAGCCACATAAACATGAAAGGGGAGAGTAAAAATCCTTAGTATGTTAAGCATGAGAGCTAAATAATTACTGTGCTGTGAGCCACATTTATTTGAGTTGCCTTACAGGCAAGGGGAAAAAAAAAAGCATAATAGCTTATCTAATTCTTTCTTGACAGAAAAGAAAAACGCACAGCTCTACCAAGTAGTACATCACAGGAGGAAGTTATTCTGAGAGCTAATCAACACACCGGACAATGTCTTCAACAACAGTCTGCAACCATAATGCACTTCACACCACCACTTCTCACGTCAGTGCTCATATTAAACAGGCATCATATTAAAACATTATCTCAGTGGGGGAAACGGTTCCATTGTTCAGGGGGCTAGTCCCGAAGAGCAATTAGCAATTGCCAACTTGTGTAAGATCGCTAAAAAAATATGGCCCATTGTCAAACAAGATTGAAAACCACAACATAGTAAAGACCCTGCTGGGAGATTCAAATACTCTGTTTAGCTTACTACAAGTTCTAAACAGTTCTGCACGGAGAAGACTTGCTTGTATTAGTTAACACAGTTTCCATGATTGTAACTGCCATCCTGAGTTCGGCTGTCGAGACCGGCTCAGACAAGCCTGTGTGTGCTTTCCTTCCTTCATCTGGTCTTGGAATGAGAGTGTGTTCAGCAGTGAAATCCAGTTTCACTCGCAATGAGAGAAAACCAGACATCAGGATGCTGAGGTTCCTGACTGCCGACTGAAGAGAGGACCATAACTGTGGTAGGAAGTTTGCATTTGAGTCAGACGTCATGAAGTCCAACAGGTGCCCTCGGTGGATGGCTGTGGGCAGGAATGAGCCACATGGGCAGGGGGTCTGTGACACAGCGAGCTCCTTGGGCTCCACTCAAAGCCGGAGGAGCTGTGGCCTGAAAAGGGACTGCACCCCTAAAATAAGGCTGAGATACAGCTTCTAGTCAACACCTAACTGCAAAGGCTCCCTCTTTCCTCCTCTGGGAAAACCTCCGGCTTTGAGCAGCTCAGCTTACAGAGGGAAGTGACTACAGAATGTCCCCCTGGGTAACTAACCAATTGGTCTGTTAGATGACATTTTTTAAACATCCAAATGTTAGAGGATTCTTATCAAAAACAATTTAGGGCCGAAACCGGTTTGGCTCAGTGGTAGAGCGTTGGTCTGTGGACTGAAGGGTCCCAGGTTCAATTCCGGTCAAGGGCATGTACATTGGTTGCGGGTACATCCCCAGTAGGGGGTGTGCAAGAGGCAGCTGGTCGATGTTTCTCTCTCATCGACGTTTCTAACTCTCTCTCCCTCTCCCTTCCTCTCTGTAAAAAAATCAATAAAATATATTGAAAAAAAAACAAAAAACAATTTAGGACTTTGAGCATAATTAATATTGAGCTTTCATTTCTCAACAATAATTAGAAACTAGACATTATGTTTCTCAAGGCTATTCCTAGATCACTGCATGAAAACATCAGACAACGTATTTTTTCTTCCCATTCACATGGGCAAAAAAGATACTCATTCTTTTCATCTAAAAAGCCAAATCAGATCTACATAAATATTATATTATAAATGATCACATCATTTGAAATTGGTCGGTAATATAGTATCAGCTTTACAGCTACTCCATTTCTACCATGATATTAAAATCCATGTTTTTACAACATTAATTGTTAAGACTTATTGTTCACCATCACTTCTTTAAAAGGCTTACTAACGGAAGCATACCAATGGAAAGGCTTACAACCAAATCTTTGAAGTTATTGTACTTGACTTTGAATCAAAACCCCACAATCACACAAAAACATCAGGCATTATCTTCACTCTACAAACTTCAACCTGGGTCTATAACTCAATGGCACATTATAACAGAACATGAAATCTGCCAGTTTCTCAAACAACCTTCTTGATTTACTTTTTTCTGTTTTCTTCCATTACTGCAAATACAGGATGTAATTAAGATTTTGTTCACAATACAGCTGTGAACAATGTTTTCTGTTCTCGTAGTTCAAAATTAACAATGATGTACAATAAGCACAAGTTAGCATGAAAGATAAAGGAAATTAAAATATTGTGTTAAGAAACAAAGACAATGGGAGACAAGAGTTTAGATGGAAAAGAAGGAAATGAAAGACATCTATGAGTCAATTCCATTTTTCAGTACATGCATGACAAAAACAACTCAGGCTCTATAGACAGGGTGGGGATAAATAGGTTTACAGCTGTGAGGATGTAAAACACAAAGCTTATTTTTGCATATTATTATTTATTAACTAGAGGCCCCGGTGCACTACCAATTACATGCATTTTGCATGTATCAGGTGTTCAATAGATATCTCATAATTTAATCTAAAACTAGTACAATTTAGTTACTAGTATAATTTTCTCCAAATCAGTTACTAGTATAATTTTCTGTATACTTATCAAATATTTGAAATTAAAGCCATCCAAAAAGTAAAAGGACAGTAAACTTTTTAACCATTATTTTTTAAAAATGTGTCTTGACCTTGATTGCTTGATTGCAAGAGGAGAGGAATGATGTAATGTTACAATAGAAACAGAATATTAATTTACTTTTTCATTTTTACTTAAAATAACCTTTGCACTACTAACAACATTTCCCTCCCTCCTTGGATACGCTTAATAACATATTTAAATGCTGTTAAACCTAGGTTTCAGTTGGAATGAAAACTCAATTTTGAGCAGCTTACCACTGTGGCGGGTGAAAACTGAGAAAGGTCGGAACATACTGAATCTGTTTTGGGTAAAAAAGAAGATCTTATCCATGACCTGGGCCCAGTAGACAATTATTCAGTAAGAGGAATGGATTCAATCTGTAAGGCAGCCTCTCAATAATTAAAATCTATAAGTTTGTAATATCCATTCCCAACAAATATCTAAATTGTGTCAAAATAGGTTGGAAACCTGTCCAGGTTAGGTTTACACAGAAGTGAAAATTTGTATTTTCCTCAGGTGTTGGGGTCATTAAGGATGAAGGAACTGGTTTAAAATACATCACACATTATTCTAAGCCAGCTTATCCAACAATTCCATCTGTGATTAATAATTACCAATTGTTAACAATTGATAACTGAACTACCCATGTAAAAACATGCAGTGACCTTTTCTCACCACATCGGCAAGCGACCAGCTACAGAGGTTTCCTAAGGACGAAGACGGGGAGAGCTGAGTTCCATGCATCTCACAGGGGGAAAGGACCAACAGTTTTTCATTCACTCACAGACCACTTAATAGCAAGTAAATAATATCTCCTTCTCCATGCCTCAGATGTAATCCAACACTGCATTACCAGCTGACAGATAAAGACCTGGGAAGCTGGATTCTGGGAAACGGAAGCGTTAAGCAGGCTGTCTAACCAGCTGCGCTGACTGACAGATATTGATTAAAATCTTTCATGAAATCTCCTTCCAGCGAGCTGGAGACTGGTGACGGACACGAGACGTATCGCTTTAAGAGCTACGGAAAGCTGTATCATCTGCAGAGCCAGAGCACCTTCCCACGGGCCTTACTCAATCAGACAAGTGGGGCCAATATAAAGGGGTGAGGCGGCAGGACGGGCACTGGCACAAAGCTGATGGGAGAGAAGGAAGAAGAATCCGCTGTAACTTCCTGGGGAAATGGCTAATGGAGAAGGCAAATGGTAAGAAAGGACTTCAGTGTCCAAACTAAGCCAACCACCACCCAGGGCAGGGTGCAGGGCCAAGCCCCTCTGCCAGCTGTTTTCATCACCTTTTCCCGAAACAGAGCCACACTCGTTTCACTCACTCATTTCCGACTGTGACAACAGAACTGAGTACATATGACAAAAAGTCTTATGGCCCACAAAGTCTAAAATATTTATTAACCAGCCCTTCGACAGAAAGTTTGCCGACCACTCTGATCTGGTGAGAGACCATATCAAGATGGAATGAGCTGGTTGATACCTGTTTCCCCGAAAATAAGACAGTGTCTTATATTAATTTTTTCTCCCAAAGTTGCGCTAGGTCTTATTTTCAGGGGATGTCTTATCTTTCCATGCGCTAGGTCTTATTTTCGGAGGATGTCTTATTTTCGGGGAAACCCGGTAGGTTTTATATGGAAGGGCCAAATAAGTTCCTCACGTCTATGGACTTCTAATCTTTGAAAGAAAACTTCCATGCCAGATGCATGTCCATACTGAGTTCTAGCAGAACATGGCAGGGGAGGCGAAAGCATTTTACCTCCCCAACACAAGTAACTATCTAGTGTTCAACTCCCCACGTGAACTAGCAGGGCTGAGAGGGTTAGCCAGTTTCTGTAAGTCGGAGCGTGGGGGCAAGCAGACAGACTGCAGAAACAGGACAGAGGAGGCCACCTCAGAGGACAGTTGCCTTCAAAGTCCAGTGCTCAGGAGGAAGGAGGGGCTGCAGATGGCATCTCAAGGAATTATTAATGTATAGATGCCAACTGCAGTCCCAGGAGTAATGGGGTCACTCGCCAGACAAATGGAAAATGAGAAAAGAAAATCTCAGATCCCCAGACATCGTTTAAAAATATTTTTTTATTGACTTAAGAGAGGAAGGGAGAGGGAGAGAGAGATAGAAACAATGATGAGAGAGAATTACTGGTTGGCTGCCTCTTGCACGCCCCACACCGAGGATCAAACCCACAACCCGGGCATGTGCCCTGACCTGGAATCGAACCTTGATCTCCTCGGTCATAGGTTGATACTCAGCCACTGAGCCATGCTGGCCAGGCGATCCACAAACATTTTTAGAAGTAAAATACGTAAATATGATTAACTAATTTTAATTTTTATACAGTATTAGCTAGGAAGCCAACTTCTCCACAGAACACTCCGCCCGTCCTAACCGTCTAACGCCTGGCACAGAGGTCTTGAAGTAAACAAAAGGCTTGTCTTCTTCATCAGCCTCACTTTGGTATGATATTCTAGAAATCACTTTATTAAATCATTCTATTCAGAGCTTAGTAGTATGAGATTCATCAAACATGAATCAAATCATTCTACAGCTAAGCATAAAATATAATCCCCAAAATATGATTCACATTCTTAAAGAGGACTACAATTATCAACATAAAAGAGCCTCCCTCGGCTAATATAGCACTTTTTAAAAGCGTATAAATTGCAATTTGATGCAATACTCAGCTGCTTCTTTTGCTCAGCAATTAATTCAATTAAAAGTGTGCATATTATGAATCATATTAAATCCAACCAAGATGAAATAATAATTTGCAAATTTATTTGAAACAGATTTTCTTGCTATCAATATTTCAAACTGTAAGAATGTTGTTTTAGCCCTAACCAGTTTGGCTCAGTGAATAGAGCGTCAGCCTATGGACTGAAGGGTTCCAGGTTCAATTCCGGTCAGGGGCATGTACCTTGGTTGCAGGCACATTCCCAGTAGGAGGTGTGAAGGAGGCAGCTGATTGATGTTTCTCTCTCATCGATGTTTCTAACTCTATTCCTCTCCCTACCTCTCTGTAAAAAAATCTATATTTTTTTTAAATGCTGCTTTATAAGAAAACTTCACCTGCTCCTCCCCTTTGGTCTCATAATCATCTTGATACTCTGATCATGCTAATACAGAAATAAGACTGGCTCCATACCTAACCCCTCTATACAAATGATGCCTCATACTAAGGCACATAGAGTAGTACAAAGGCACTGATGAGAAAATGCGTTGGCCAATATCAGAAACAGTGCCGTACACAGCAGTAAACATACCCCTGCATGTGTACACTGTATCCGAGGCACAGACTAACAGACTGGTGATTATCCGCCACTCCCAACACACACACAGAGATCACCTCTGGAAGCACAAGTAGAAATGGTGGAGAGAAGCTGGGGGAACACTGTTCCTTTTTAATCTGCTTTATTTTATGTTGTGTTGGTTGTTATACTGAAAATGTCTTCTTATATTGCTTATGCTTAAAAACAAAAGGCACTGACGCCATCCTTATGGGCACAAGGGACATTACATCCCATAATACCCCAACAGCCTCTCGTAAGAACTCACTGGCGGCTGCGGCCCACACATCACTCGCTCAGCGAGAGGCCGAAGTTACGTCCCCCTGGGGTGAACGTATTATAGGTTTTATGCTACAACCTCACCTTCCTCTCTATCAATTTCCACGCCAAGTGCTTGTGCCTCCTGTTCATTACTGTTCATAGTTCAGTCTGTCAGTTTAATTTTCGGCTGCTTTGTAGGTATCCACAATAATTACAATATTTAATGCTGTTCCTTACGGTCGAGCTAAACAGAGCAGTTTAAATGCATATGTTCTGGCCAGTCTTTGGCTCCCATCCCACCTCCACTCACTCCTCCACCCCCGCACACACTCACCGGCGTTATATAAGGTATCTTTCATCTCACCGGGTTATTTCCCATTACCTCCCACAGTATATCTGATGGCGACATTATTATTGATGCCACAGTAAATAGCTAATATATGTGATAAAAACACATGGACTATCATGAATCAAAATGACATATCCACCCACCACACTCCCTTGACTCATTCTAATCAGATAACAGGTTTTTCTCCATTGTACTGCGAAAGGAGAAGGTAACCTGGGGAAAAAAACACTCATAAAAATAGAGGAAAATCAGAGCAAACGTTCAGGCGATTAAGAACAGAAAGGATGTTCATCTAAAAGATTTGTGTCAAGTGAAATGTGAATTCATCAATTCTATGTGTCATCTTCTTAAGCTCGAGTCCCCTGACACATCAGCTCTGCTTCATGCGAATAAAGCAGCCAAAGATCACCATAAAGCAGTCTTTCTAGAATTTCTGTTGTAGAATAAGTATGAAATTGTTCTCATGTTTTCCTTTTGTTATTACTATTGCTGATGATCTTACCTAAATCGGTATCTTTCTAACTTTGACAGAATTTTTGGTTTACAAAATGAGATAAAATAATTTAATTTTTTCAAATTCCCTATTTTTATTAGAAAGGCATTATTTCTAACCTTTTATTTTTATATATGTTGTTTTGTGTTCCTTAGGGATAGAGTGCATCCTTATTATAAAATAAAATAAGACAAAAATCTGGAAAATACAAAAGAAAAAGGGAAATAATACCTACTTAGAATCTTAGAGGAAGAATAAAATTTAGGATTCGAAGAGAAATTAAAAGTCTAAATTCTGACTACCTCGGTTCATCTCCCAAACTCCAGCGCCTACTAGCTATAGGACATTTAGTAAGCTGCTTGCTAGCCTATCGCTAATAAGTTTCCTTATTAATAATATGAACATAATAATAGTGACCAAACTTCTCAATATTCCCGTAAAAATAAATAGAATAAAACTGTGCCAGGTACATAATAGATGTCTAATAATACATATCAGGAAGGGGAGGCCCAGAAGTTTAAGTGTTTTCTCCAGGATAATTTCACTAGCTAATGGCAGAATTGTCATAGAAATGTGGATCCTCTGAGTTTTTTGTACATTTTAGTTTCTTTTTCCGTTAAGACCACTCTGAAGAAATCACTTTCAAGAGAGAAAGTGAGATACAGAAAGTCCCTCAGATAAGCATGGCCTAGATTTTAAAGGAAAAGAAGAAGCTTGAGGGGGAGATACATGTGCATACACAGAACAGACACACACACACACACACACACACACACATACACCCCACACACCAAAATAAGAAGCAAAAAGGATGGGTGGAGGGTGGGAGCAAGTGACACAGACAGAAAACTTCCAATTAGACTTTTTTATTATGACACAATTCATTAGAGCTTAATTACATTTATTACATAATTAATCAGAAGGTTAGAAGTAAAGGTCATGTTGAATGTTAATTATACATCCTTTAAAGAATTTCAAATATGTTAACAGCAGTACTTTCATAGACTGTCAGTTGTTATAAATTACCTCAAACTCATGGAAAGCAATTTGCCATGATCTTTAAAAATTCAAAATGCATATATTCTTTTACTAATCAATACAGCTGAGAAGTTATCCTAGAAATTAATTTGTGGAAGTGTGAAAAACTGTGCACAAAAGAATGCCCAGTATATTAACGGCATTAGGGGACACTGGGAAATACTTAAGCATTCATTAATGGGGAAATTACTCTAATTCTGTGGTGTATTCATAATGGAAAAAGTGGGATGATACCAATAGTCCCTCAAGACAGATTATTAAATGAAAAACAAAATCAAGGTATACAAGAATTTGTTCCAAATAACCTGTATCTGTGTGTTTTTTTAAAAAAAATAAAATAAAGGATATAGATATATGACTATGTTTACTCAAAAAATACTACAAAGACACTTAACAGTAGTCATCTCTGGGAAAGAATTGAGGTCAGGAGGATAGAGGATGGAGAGGAGTAAAAGTTTAATTGTCTGTCTACTAGTGTGTGCGTGTGTATGTGTGTGTGTGTAACCTATGTAACTTTTTGCTATACACATATAGTATTTTAAACTAAAATAAAATAAGCTAAAATAAGGCAAAGGTTGTGCAGAAGCAGAGCGAGGCCACAGGCTTAGTGGAGGACAGACGAGTTGGAGAACCTGAAGGCAGGCCTCACTGACAGCGGAGGTCCTTACCTGGCACTTGGCACCACAGTATTTGGCCACTCGGCACTGGGAGCATCGCATCAGCTTCTCCTTCCTGTGAACATAAATAACCTCACGTCAGGAAACAAGAACCAAACCTGGGAGAAGGAAGAAAATATATCGATAGAGCAACATATGGGCGCCGGCGTGTTCGGCTCACTCCATCTGGACAGTCCCTTAGGATTTAGGTTTTTGTGTTGATGATCATCTTTCCCCTTCAATGTGAGACAAATGCATAAGAATGTGGGGTGTTTTTTTTTTTTTTAATATACTTCATTGATTTTTTACAGAGAGGAAGAGAGAGGGATAAAGAGTTAGAAACATCAATGAGAGGGAATCATTGATTAGCTGCCTCCTGCACACCCCCTACTGGGGATGTGCCCGCAACCAAGATACATGCCCCTGACTGGAATCGAACCTGGGATCTTTCAGTCCGGAGGCCGACGCTCTATCCACTGAGCCAAAACGGGATTGGCGAATGTTCTTATTTTATTGTGATAGAATATGTTTAACATAAAATTTACCACTGTAACCATTTTTAAATATATACCTCAGTGCATTAAATAGGTAATTCAAGGGCCAAAATGAAGTTAAGCTAGGCCCCACATCAAATGGAGACTTAATTACAGCTTCAGCTCTCCAAAATGGAAGCTTTAACCAGTCAGTGAGGGACCTCCAGAGCAGCAAAGGTTGGTAAGCTTCCTGACTAACCTCCCATTGCTTAGATCAGGGGTGGGGAACGTCTGGCCTGAGGGCCGAATAAGGCCCGAGAAATCAATGGTCCTGCCAGGGCACTCAGGGTGAGTTAATTAAATGTTTGATCCAATTTCACAGGCTAATTTTTAAGCTGATAATTAGGTGTGGCCCGAAAATGATGTTAAAAATATCCAAATGGCCCTTGGCAGAAAAAAGGTGCCCCGCCCCCAGATTAGACCAACCTTGAGCCCTTGAGCAATTATCACTTTTCTCTTTGGGGCAACAATATCTTGGTAAGGTTTCCTGCAGAGAAAAAATTTGGGCAGCAGAGAGGAAAAGAAGTAGCAGAAATAGAGCACCAGACAGTCCTTGAAAATAATTCGGTTGAGAACCGCTAGCAGGGTCGCCTAAGACCATCGGAAAACACAGATATTTACATTTCGATTCATTAACAGTAGCAAAATTACACTTATGAAGTAGCAACGAAAATAATGTTAGGGCTGGGGTCTTTAATACAAAGCAGCAAATGTGGGAAAAATAACACAGATTCCTAACACAGGAAAGTAGAATGGGTGTGGATTCATTTTTCTGTGCTCCCTGTAGCTTTATGTCACATTCCTCACATGGAAAGTACAAAACAAGGAAATGCAATGGTTAATATTTCAGGGGAAATGAACCTATAATTCACAGGCTCCATGCCTTCCTTCCTGGGATAAACACCGGCAATTTAGACCCACAGTGGCACTGAGAGAAAAAGCACAGCCAAGGATGTGAGCCACATTAACCAAGCAAGGCAGACCATCTTACTGAGGCACTTCCCTTCCATGTCCTCAGCCCCCGAATGAGAGCTGCCGCCCTGTGGAGACGGTGCTACCTGATGAGCACACACTCAGGTGTTAATTCGACAAATGTCCGGTGACTGGCCACCTGGGGACATCGCCCTGCAAGGTCCTGGGTAGGTAGCTGGCAGGAAGGCACCACAGTCACTGCTTCACGATGGAGAGGACAGACTATTACCATCACCATCACATGCAGAATGAGCAACCAAAGGTTTAGAGAAATGACACAGACTGTGGGGCCGAGTGCAGAAGAAGGAAAAGTCACTTTCTGATCAAGAGTGAATGGGAGCCGAAACCGGTGTGGCTCAGTGGATAGAGCGTCGGCCTGCAGACTGAAAGGTCCCAGGTTCAATTCCAGTCAAGGGCATGTACCTTGGTTGCCGGCACATCCCCAGTGGGGAGTGTGCAAGAGGCGGCTGATCAATGACTCTCTCTCTCTCATTGATGTTTCTAACTCTATCTCTCTCCTTCCTCTCTGTAGAAAATCAATAAAATATTTTTTTTTTTTAAAGAGTGAATGGGAGAGGATGTAGGGCTGTTCTGGGGACAAAGGATGTCCCCATACCTAAGGAGAAAAAATGGCTTAGCAGTTTAGAGTTCAAAGTCTGCAGCCCAACTGCTATAGTCTGAATGTGTCCCCCAAAATTCACATATGGAATCCCAACCCCCAAAAGTAATAGTATTAGGAGCAGAGGCCTTGTGGGGGGTGCTTAGGTCATGAGGGTGGAACCATCACGACTGATTACTGTTCCTATCAGAGACCCCACAGAGCGCCCTGACTCCTTCCACCTAGGACACCACGAGCAGACACCTGCTATGAAGCAGGAGGAAAGCCATCACCAGAATGTGACCGTGCTGGCCCCGTGATCATGGACTTCTCGGCTTCCAAAGCTGTGAGACATAAACTATTGTTTAATAAGTTACTCGGTCTATGATATTTTATTACAGAAGTCCCAATGAACTGAAACATCAAGGCTAATACTGCCTACCAGAAGTATCCTATGTAACAAAAGGCTACTAGGCAAATCCAACAGCTGAAAAACAGGTCGCTATGACGCGCAATGACCACCAGGGGGCAGACCCTCAATGCAGGAGCGCCCACCGGGGGAGGCCACTCAGCCAGAAGCCAGACTCAAGGCTGGTGAGCACAGTGGCGGAGGCAGGAGCCGCTTCTGCCTCTGTGGCAGTGCTAAAGACACCCCCTCAGGAGTCCTGGACTGCGAGAGGCACAGGCTGGGCTGAGGACACCCCCCCCCCCCAATGTACAGATGCCATGCACCGGGCCTTTAGTAACCTTATAGCAGCTCTGAGCCTCAATTTTCTCCTTCGTAACATCCGGATAAAGCGAAAGCTGTTGGGTGGCAGGAACCTCTCCGCCTCCAGGGCAGCACTAAGAATGTCTGACTGCCAGCTTAGGCCATTAGTCAGACGTCCCCCGAGGGCTCCCAGACTGTGGGAGGGCGCAGGCAAGGCTGAGGGACCCACCCCACAAATTTCATGCTCTGGGCCTATGAGATAATCTATGTAACGTTCCTGCTACCAACGCCAAACAAGGGCTTGAAACTGAATCTACTGAGTACATTTTCAACGTGCTCAAGTTAATTCCATTTTTATGTCATATCTCAAAAGAGCTTCCTATGTGCCTATGCCATGGATGCTAAAAAAGCAAAACCCACATAGGCCACAAGCCTGGTCACCTCCATTCAGACATGTTTTTTTTTTTATTTCAAATTTTGACTCACATCATAAGTGTCTTTCCTGCTCAATCTACATACTCTGAAATTTCTATCACTGCTATTTTTTACTTGATTAGCAAGATTATCTTTAAAATGGTCTGATTCAAGAATCTAAAATCATTCATGAAAGTTTCAAAATGTGGAAATTAAAACCAGAGAAGACCGTTACAACTTCAATAATATTAAAAGGCAATTGTAACTTCTAACATTTTGTTTGCTTTTATGTGAGATAATATCTATTACAAATTAAAGAGAAAACTGACATTTTTACAAGAGCACACATTGAAACCTTCTCCACTATGTAATGATTCTGTACAGAATTGGACATTGTGTGCTGCAGGTCACTCTAATGACTGAAAACGAGGGACTTAGCGGAGCTTTTGGGGCAGCGCACCCGGGTGGACTGAAGAAAGCTGGGATCAAAATGACCTGCTGGAGAGGGATTTGTTCTGGCAACAACATCTGTGTTTCTCAGGAGGAAACCTCTTCAGCCTCGTCTTATAATTCAGCTCTGATAAGTCTAAGAAACATACACAACTTCCCTAAGTCTTCTTGAAATACCAAATTTAAAATTAAAAAAAATAGATATGAGAAAGGAGAAAATAACTGATTTCTTCCCAAAGACTGAAATCAGATACCCTTTAAAAATGTAAGTACTGCTAATGTACAAATCACACAAATCATACAGCATATATAAAAAAAATAAAGGTACCAAGGGCCATATTTCAAAGAAGATATAAGAATATTGCATCAACATTTTCATCAATGTACTATAACCTAAGCCCTCAAAATAGCAAAGATTGCTCACCTTGACTTCAGCTCCAGAAAATACTATGTCACTACTCATGGATTGTCTATCATGCTTTTTCTAGCTAGGAAATGACACTTAACAGCACCATGTTTCTATTTTAGTTTCAACAGTGAGAAAACCAAAGCCAAATTCACTTATTATAATAATCTGTTCATTTCAGAAGCCTGGAAGGATCTTTTCCTGCCTGCTTTTAAAATTTGCTCTTTTATAATTAAGTATAAGACTTTGTTTAACCTTTAGCTATAAATTTCCTCGAGTCCTTTTGAAAGTAGGCAATAATAAAATCTCAAATAACTCATTCTCTCTTTTGGAAAACAAAATGACACTGTTTATAAAGAAAGGTCCCAAAATAAAGAAAACTTAAAAGTCATAGAATTAAATGATAAACCTGTCAATGCACCATAATTAATTATAAATTCTTAACTATTTTTATAAAGTGTATTAGAGGTCTGGTGCATGAAAATTCATGCACTGGAGGAAGGTGGTCCCTCAGTCCGGCCTGCCCCCTCTCACAGTCCAGGAGCCCTCAGGGGCGGCAGGCGACCTGACTATCAGGGGAAGGCAACGCCCCCATCACACCTCTGCTGCTGCCACTGCCAGTAGTGCAAGCCTAGGCCAGCCCAGGTTACCTGAGCCTTCTGAGGCTTGCCTGCGCCTCAGGCCAGCCTTGAGCAGCTGGAAAGCCACCATCGGAGGCTTGCCTGCACCGTGGGCTGGCCCTGGGCGGTTGGGGAGTTGAGGGGACTGAGGGACTCTGGAGGTAGGCATGCGGAGCATCAGGACCCACCTGGAGGCAGACCCGGCTGAGGTGTGCGCCTGCCTCCCCTGTGGATGCCGCCAGCTTTGTGAGAATGTGACGGTCGATTAGCATATTCCCTCTTTATTAGATAGGATGATCATTGCCTAACAGCCAACAAGTGAGAGTTAACAGGGATGAGGACAAGGTGTTTACACCTGTGTGGTCCTACAGGAAACAGGTGATATGGCCAATACAAGGCTCACTCACACCCAAAATTTCAACTTCACACATTCTATTCATCAAACACCCATCTGAGTTTGAGAATATATTATAGTAAAATGTAAACACCCCTCCCCCAAAAAAAATTTATGACTGCCAGTCATTTGTAACAGCATGAATGACTTTAATGAGATAATCATTTGCTTTTCCCCAAATACTTAGTTGAGATTTCAGGAACAAAAATTTTGTTTCGAGTAGTTATATAAAAAGGGGCAATTATTACTATAGTATTGAATATTTAAAGGCCTAGAAGGGGAAAATAGGCCTTTTATAATTAAGGCCTTTAAATGCACCAAAAAAGGAGGTTAGAAACATACTTGGTAAAATTAAGTTATTTCAATGGATAGAAAAAAGATTGAAAAAAAATGTTGAAATTTTTCTTAAGAGTGATATGAATTTTTCTTTGGATGATTCCCTCCCCCCTTTTTCTTTCTCTTCACCAATACATTACTTTACTTCTATAGTCAAGTAAACATAAACTTGAAAAGGCAATACAGATTACTTAAGCCTTAAATTGTTTTTGGTCTAAGGCAGAGCACAAGAGAGACACCTACAAACAAACAGAAAGATCAATGTTAATTATAATTTAGCCCAATGTTTGGAATAGTAAACACAAATACATGTCTTATTTAAACAAAATTTAAATGGAGAGCCATTTGCCAATATACTCACATATATAAAACATTTTTGGGGTCCTTCAATAATTTTTAAGTTCAAACTGAAAACAAATAATTTTGAAAATCATTAAAGATTTGGCAATGTATTGGGATTCAAAATTAACACCCAGAAATCTGGCATTTTTGTACACCAATCATGAACTCACAGAATGAGAAACTACAAAAACAATCCCATTTACCATTGCAACAAAAAAATTAAGATACCTAAGAATAAATTTAACCAAGGATGTAAAGGGACCTGTACTCAGAAAAGTATAGGATGCTGAAAAAAGAGATAGAGGAAGACATAAACAAATGGAAGAATATACCGTGTTCATGGATTGGTAGAATTAACATCATTAAAATGACCCAAAGCAATCTATAGATTCAATGCAATCCCCCTTAAAATGCCAACAGCATATTTCAAAGACCTAAAACAAACTCTCAAAAAATTCATCTGGAATTAAAAAAAGACCCCGAATAGCTGCAACAATCCTGAGAAAGAAGAACAAAGTTGGAGGGATCACAATAACAGGTATCAAGCTAAAGCCACTGTTCTCAAAACTGCCTGGTATTGGCACAAGAACAGACATATAGACCAATGGAACAGAATAGAGAACCCAGAAATTGATCCAAGCCATTATAAGCAATTAATATTTGACAAAGGAGATAAGAGCACACAATGGAGTCAAGACAGTTTCTTCAGCAAATGGTGCTGGGAAAATTGGACAGATACATACAAAAAAAAAATGAATCTAGACCACCAACTTATACCATACACAAAAATAAACTCAAAATGGATAAAGGACTTAAACGTAAGACAGGAAACCTAAAAATCTTAGAAGAAGCTATCGGCAGCAAATAGCAGACATTTGCCATAGCAATATCTTTACCCATACAGTCCTAGGGCAATGGAAACAAAGGAGAAAATAAACAAATGGGACTACATCAAAATAAAAAGCTTCTGCACGGCAAAAGAAACCATCAACAAAACAACAAGAAAGCCCACTGTATGGGAGAACATATTTACCAATGTTATCATTGATAAGGGTTTAATCGCCAAAATCTATAGGGAACTCATACAACTTAACAAAAGGAAGACAAACAATCCAATCAAAAATGGGCAAAGGACCTAAAAAGACACTTGTCAAAAGAGGACATACAGAAGGCCAAGAGACATATGAAAACATGCTCAAAGTCACTAATCATCTGAGAGATGCAAAATGACAATGTGGTACCATCTCACACCTGTCAGAATGGCTATCATCAGCAAATCAACAAACTACAAGTGCTGGCGAGGATGTGGAGAAAAAGGAACCCTCGTGCACTGCTGATTGGATTGCAGACTGGTGCAGCCACTGTGGAGAACAGTATGGAGTTTCCTCAAAAAATTAAAAATGAAACTCTCATTTGATCCAGTAATCCCACTCCTAGGAATATATCCCAAAAAATCAGAAACACCAATCAGAAAGGATATATGCACCCCTATGTTCACAGCAGCACAATTTACAATAGCTAAGATTTGGAAACAGCCTAAGTGCCCATCAGCAGAGGAGTGGATTAAAAAATGGTGGTACATCTACACAATGGAATACTACGCTACTATAAAAAAGCAGGAAATTTTACCATTTGCAACAGCTTGGATGGAACTGGAGAGCATTGCACTAAGCGAAATACGCCAGTCGGAGAAAGACAAATACCATATGACTTCACTCATTTGTGGAATATTCTGAACAACATAAAGTGATGAACAAAAATAGAGCCAGAGTTATAGTTGGAGAGAATATACCCTCCAACCTAAGAGAAAAGGCAGGGGAGGGAGGAGGTAAGAGATCAACCCAAGGAACTGTATGCAATGTATCTGGTGATAACCAACGGACACAGACAGTAGGGGGGTGAGGGCATGTGCTGGGGAGTGGGACCAGCTGGAAAGTGTTCAATGGGGGGGAAAGGAGACTTATGCAATATTTTAAACAATAAAGAATTTTTTTTAAAAGTTTCTGAATTCAGTAGTTTTGAGGTCTTATTTAGGTTGATTATATCTATTAATATTTATTGTAATAGAGATTAAAACCAATAAATTTTAAATGTTAATTAATTTAAAATCATAATCAATTACAAGTTGACATAATATATTTTTATGGAAAATAATTATATTTTCTGAAGCAAAAACGTTAGTGAGGAGAGTGGCACTGTTTTACATTATCACAAATCTCTGTAATATTTCTGGCTTAACAGGCAGCTGGATTCTCATTTATGTTTTCTATTTCAACCTGCTGAATAATCGATGTCAAGTAGCTTCTGGGGAAGTCCATGTATACTAGTGAGGGAATGAGGTTTTAATAGGCAAATAATGTGTTTGTAAGATTACTGTGGAAGTTTCCCCTTTGCAGAGCCCCTGCCCAGACCCTGGGGACCCCACTTAGGCTTCTGCTGCTGGAGGGTACAAATTTCCGTAAGTGGCAGCACCGAGTTGTGGGAACGTGCACCTAGACTGTTTTACATATGGCAAATGGCTCTCCAAAGAGGCTAAAAGTTGGGAATCACACTCCCGCACCAATGTAATGAGAATTCCCTGAAATCCGTTATGCTGTCAACCCTTGATGTTGTCGGTCATTTACTTCTCTGCCACGCTGGTATGTGTGAAATGCTCTCTCACTGCACTTCTAGTAGGCATTCTCCTACTGAGTAGTCAGAGTTTGAGCATCTTTTTAAGTTCATTCACCATGGTTTCTCCTATATGAATTACCTATTCATATCATTTACCCATTTTCTACTGAGGTGTCTTTAAGAGATTAAACTTACTAAGCTTAATTTCTTGTTGGCAGCATGCTTTGTAAATTAATTTCTCACAGACTGTCTATATTTAGTCCTTAACTACGCACTATAAGAGAATATAATACAGTAATATACCATCAACATTGGAACCATATGGCCCAGAAGTGAATTCTAGTTTACCATTTAGTAGCTGTGTGATACAAAGCAACTTAATCTCTCAAAGCCACTGAACTGAAGTGAAAATACTAACAGTACTAACATTAGTTGGCTGTAAAGAGAATTAAATAAAACACATAAAACTCTTAACATTGTGCTTGATTCATAGGAAGTGCTCAGTAAACATTAGTTATTATCATCACTTTCATATTCATTTCAGAGATTTTTTTAATGGTAAACTCTCAAAAGTTTCTACATATCATTTAAAATACCACAGTGCTGAGTAAAAATATTCCAGAAATTCAGAATTTCCTAAATTTTTCTGTTATTTTCAAGTTCTTCATATATATAACTATTATAAAAATTAGATCAAAAGTATAGTAACAGTACAAATTATTTACTGAAATATTAGTGGATGTAATTAAATAGTAATTACTTCTCAGGTTAAAAGCAACCAAACATCCTATTTAATAAAGAGATAATATGCAATTTGACCATCACTCCAACACACAATATGGCCACCCCCATGTAGACACAAAATAGCCAGTAGGGGAGGATCGTGGTGGATAATGAGACCAGCAGGGCAGAGCAGTTGGGAGGGACCAGGCCTGCAAGGAAGGGCAGTGGGGGTGACCAGGTGTTCAGGGGAGGGCAGTTGGGGGGACCAGACCTTCAGGGGAGGGCAGTTGAAGGTGACCAAGCCTGAAAGGGAGGGCAGTTGGGGGTGACCAGGCCTGTAAAGGAGGGCAGTTGGAGGCGAACAGGCCGACGGGGGAGGCCAGTTAGGGGTGATCAGCTGGCAGGGGAGGGCAGTTAGGGGCAATCGGGCCAGCAGGGGAGCAGTTAGGTGTCCATCAAGCGGGCAGGGGAATGATTAGGGGTAATCAGGCTGGTAGGCAGAAGTGGTTAGGGGCAATCAGGCAGGCAGGGGAGCGATTGGGAGCCAGCAGTTCTGGATTGTGAGAGGGATGTCCCAGATTGGAGAGGGTGCAGGCTCGGCTGAAAGACATGTACTCCCACCTCACCCCCATGTATGAATTTCATGCACCGGGCCTCTAGTGAATACGTAACAATGAAAGTAGTGCTTTTGGAAAAACTGTTGCTTAGTCAACATGAGCTTTAAATGTTCTTAGCAAGGTAATACTCCCAGCCAAATAAATAGATAACTTAGATATATCTCTACCTTATCTATGAAGAAAAAAAAGAGCCAGAGAGAGTTGCAGTGGTATTGAATACTTTTATTTTCCTACAAAGATCATAGGAAAGGCTGAGAACATCTTAATCCTCAATTTCCAACTCCCGTCCACTCCTCAGGTCAGTAGTGAAAAGTCCTTCAACACAGGAGAGAAAGATAATTAACTCTTTTCAGGTAAGCCAACCCATTTTACTAAAAAAAACAATTTTCCTGTTTACATCTCATCACAGTAATAATCTTTAGAAAATGGAAATTTATAATTGATCAAACCTTGGCTAAACTAAAAGAATCCCAATGGTAATAAATTATAACATCTCTTTTCCACCAGAGAAAACAAGAAACCAGTTTCTAAAATGTCATTACTCAAATGTTTTTAAAACGATGAGATAGTTTAAATGGTAAGTTGTAATTTTCTTCTTTCTAATATACAGAACTTTTGAGTGCCACATCCTTCCTATTGCTGCTCTTTATTTTATTGGGCCCATAAAGCCACTATAGACCTTTTTGTCCCATGACCTGGGATAGGTTCTGGAGGAAGAGGATCAGTAAGACAGTTTTTGCTTTCAAGGACTGTTGATGCTACAACCGAAAGAGAGTAGCAGCAATAGCAGTGACACTTAGCAAGCACCTAGTCTGTACTGTCAGGACGGTGCCAGATAGTTGTACGATAGTAGCAGATGGAGACTGGGAAATCACAAGTAATAGTTACCGATCATCACAGGTTCCAGGGTACAGCCAGGGGAAAAGGCAGCTAAACTGGAATAAAGACAAAGAAGTGGGAATTCAGAGGCCAGGTGTTGAGTGAATGGATGTTCACATCACCAAGAACGAAGCCAGGAGTAATGACGGAGAAAGAAAAAGCGAGCCATGAATGTAAGGGATGGTCAGAAAATACGGTGACGAGGGTACAATAGCAAAGGCTTCAAAGGAACTGGCAATTGTGAGAGGAGAGATGGTATAAAAACAGCAAGTGGAGCAACAGGGATACACCTGCTCGGTTTCTCAGGCCTTGCGGTACCTGGGAAACAAGGAAAACCAGCCTTGGGAGGTTCTGGAGCTCTGCCCTCGGGGGCAGTCAGGTTTTGGTTGGAGCAAGAAGAGTAAAGAAACATCCAGAGATCTTCAGGATTCAGAGGTTGTTTGTTTGTTTGTTTTTAAATATATTTTTATTGTTTTCAGAGAGGAAAAGGAAGGGAGAGGGAGAGAGAGAAACATCAATGATGAGAGAGAATCTTGATCAGCTGCCTCCTGCACGTCCCCTACTGGGGATTGAGCCCGCAACCCGGGCATGTGCCCTTAACCAAAATCGAACCCGGGACTCTTCAGTCCATAGGCTGATACTCCATCCACTGAGCCAAACCAGGTAAGGCAGGATATAGAAGCTTTAAACACGACAGAGCATGATCCAGGTGATACAGAAGAAAAGATGGGGCTGGCAGTGTGAAGAGGGGGCTGAGGAAATAAATTAAGAGTAGACACAGAGCCATATGGAGCTAAGAGTCTGGTATTAAAAGATAACTTCGGGCCCTAACCAATTTGGCTCAGTGGATAGAGTGTCGGCCTGTGGACTGAAAGGTCCCGGGTTCAATTCCGATCGAGGGCATGTACCTTGGTTGCAGCACATCCCCAGTGGGGAGTGTGCAGGAGAAAGCTGATCGATGTTTCTAACTCTCTCTCTCTCCCTTCCCCTCTGTAAAAAATCAATAAAATATATTTCAAAAGGAAAGATAACTTCAGATAGTATTTGATTTCAGAGGCCATGCTCACTCACCTAATGCTGCTCCTAAAATATCCTTAATGCAAAATGGCAAGCATTACAGCCCAGGTATGTAACAAGAACCCAGAGTGGATACAGAGTGCTGCCAGAAGTCCCGGCATGCAAATGATCATGCTTTTCCTAATGGCGCTGCTGCAAAAACCTTAAAATGCTTCCTGAGGTCACATTTGCCACTCAATGGAGCAGTTTTGAAAAGGAAGTGACAAGTAAAAAGAGAAAGCATTTTTAAAAGTGTTTTTGAAATGAACTTTCCGAAGTACATCTGTCTTTCCCAAGACACGGCTGCCATCAAGTCTGGCGTCCCTCAATGTTTAATGTTACAGGACGCCAGGCAGATCCTGTGGGGCCGCCCCTCGCTGGGTGACTAGCTCACTACGCTCCTGTGTTTATTTCACCTCCATGTGGTGCAGGGCCACGGGTATATACAGGTGCTCAGTAAATATTTAGTGCAGGGGTGAGTGAAGCAGACAGTGTTGTCTAATGGTAACATTTACAAGAAGACCCCTGTTCAGCCAAATAATTGCTTAACCACAGCCAACCCCCCTTCAGCACCGTGTAAACCTTTCACAGATGTGCCCCTAGTCATAGAGGGAAGTGGCCATAAGGAAAAGGGGCAAAACTTTGGGCACGGTATTATCATCTTAATACAAAAACCAGCCCAATCGCAATGCATTTCTCCTCCTAACGGACAATCATCCAGGTGGAAAGGGTCGTGAGAGGGCAGCATCCAATTCGACCCAAGAAGAGTTAGTTCCCAGAGGCACATGCACACCAGCGGCTGCCTGCACCCGTCATGGGTAAGCATCTCCCCATTCTTCCTGCCCTTCTGCCCAGGAATCCTGCTTGGTGAACTGACAATAACTCCGGTCAGCAAACCCTGGTCCTCCTCTGAGGTCACAGCAAATCCCTACTCCTCTGCCCTGCACCTCGCACGCATGTCACCTTCTACTCTGCTCTTGATAGCTACCATGCACGACGAGTCAGGTGAGAGTTACAATAGAAAAAAATCTAGGTCAACAAGAAGATGAAAGCATTAAGCAGCATTAGATGGTCTAGACAGTGGATGTGATGACTGTCTGTAAGTGAACATCTTGAGGTGTCTGCAGGCATTTAAGAGGAGAGCCTGATGAAGGGAGAGTCACGAGATGAGGGAGAATGGAAAATGCATGGCTTGCTTTCACTGCACAAGTATTTCATATTAAGTATTTTTTCTGGGGAAAGTGGAAAATAAAATGTACTACTTTGAAAACATTCTAATATGGAAATACTCAATGAAAATATGCTCATTTGCCATCATTGTATCTTCTTCGCTGAGATGCCTATTAAAATCTTTAGCCTATTTTTAATCAGTTGGTTTCTTATTGTTGATTTTTAAAAGTTCTTTGTTTATGGTGGCTAATAGTCCTTTATCATTTGTGTCTTTTGCAAATATTTTCTCCTACTATCTGGTTTGTCTTCTCATTCTCGTGACACTGTTTTCTGCAGAGCACAAGTTTTCCACTTTAATGAAGTCCAGCTTATCAAGTCTGTATTTCATTAATCGTGCCTACAGTGTTGTAGGTTTACTCCTAGGTTGTCTTCTAGGAAAGCATATAATTTTTCCACAGGGATTCTGTTTTTTTGCCTTTATTTTTATTTATTTCAGAGAAGCAGAAAGCAAGAAAATCATAATCAGTTATATTATTCCTCCCCCGCATAACATCCTAATAAATGAAACCCATTGTTGTTCAGGGAGAGGGTTACTCTAGAAGGCAAGCGATATATTTTTTTATTGCTCTTATTAGTATTTACCTAAAATATTAGGCAACTCACAGAACATAGGTGTGTAAGTGATAAAACCAACCATCTCTACACACTGAAACTGAGTTAAGTACTGATTTCCTTAAAGAAGGGAATCCAAACAGTGAGCTCTGACCAGTATACGCGGAGGGAGACCTCCCACACGCCTCCTCCCCATGGGGAGAGGAAGTTTGGCCGCATGTACACAAACCTGACTGCGGAGACGCCCTGATGTCAGAACCCAGAACCCAGCGGGCGGCCTGACACCAAACACACAGCCGGGCCAGGCAGCACGGGAGGAGGCCTGTGTGGCGGAGGCGGGGTTGTAACCATCCCCCCAGCCTCCGACATCCTGGAAGGAACCTGGCTGGTTACAGGCTTTGAAACACAAGTCAGAATTCATGAAAACCAGAAACCACCACCATCAGCCTAACCCTCTTGCTGTCAAGAGACCAGATAAGACACAGCAGCAGTCCGGTCACAAAGGTAGCGCTGTTTTGTTAGTAAGAGGGACAATGTGGTCACTTTTAGGTAGAGCCGTCTGGAACAACCAGACTTAACACCAAGAAAGGAGTTCAAACTCCCTCCATTTTAAAGCAAAACGGAAGACTACCTTTCCACCACCATCCCCAAGCAAACCATCTGTAACTGAGCAGCATGGATCTTAAAACATTCGTTTGGAATGACGCCGAAACCGGTTTGGCTCAGTGGATAGAGCGTCGGCCTGTGGACTAAAAGGTCCAGGGTTCAATTCCGGCCAAGGGCATGTACCTTGGTTGCGGGCACATCCCCAGTAGGGGGTGTGCAAGAGGCAGCTGATCGATGATTCTCTCTCATCAATGTTTCTAACTCTCTATCTCTCTCTCTTCCTCTCTGTAAAAAAAAATCAATAAAATATATTTTTTTTAAACATTAATGTTTGGAATGAGATCGATTTAACTACATTAACACACAAATCCATACATATAGGCAAACTACAGCAGAAATATGTCATTTTGCTTCATCCAATGTTTACGTTGGCCAAACAGCCACCTTCATACCAACATCACTCCTGCAGTCTTATGGGGAAATATTTTTTCTATTTCCCTCCAGCCTGAGACAAACTGACTCTTTTCAAAGCATTCTCTGAATTGCCCTGAGGGATTCTCTAAAAGAAGACAGGACCCGATCACAGGATGTCTGTGTGCCTTTGAAAAGTTCCCCCATTTTCACAATGGACTCTATGCATCATTGCTTCATGGGGACCACCTGTGTGAGAAAGAGAAGGGGACCCCAATCCCTGGCTCTACCCCCTCTGCCACCACCTGCAGAATATGAGCAAGTGTCAAACGCCAAGAGCCTTCAGATGCCAAGACATGTACGTCAGAGACACCTTTGGATAGAAGTAGCTTTCAAAATGGGATTTTAACAACACAAAGTAAGTAAGAAGTAGGAGGCAGTCTTCCAGGAAAAAGGAAGACGTTAGGGGCAGCAAGAGCTTGGTGAAGAGTCTGCATGTGGTGATTACTGCACCTCTTCACGCAGGGGCCTCAGGAACACACCCCAAAATAGGAGATCCTGTGGGAAAATACTCTTTTAAGATTGAGATCAAAATATAGCTGACCGATACAGATATACTGGCTTCTGCAAATCAGGCTTTATAGGGATTTTTACATCTATATCTCAGTGCTATATAACATGTGTCCACTTTTCTTGATCCTATACTTTCCAGGAATTTTTAATTTACCTTCTCAGGTCATTAATTATTTATTATTCAAAGGGACTCTTCCCACAGGCTCACTTCCTAATTACATCTCGAACCATAAAGCTCTCTGAGCTTCTGCTTCTCCTTATCTGGATCATCAGAGGACTTCTGAATCAGAACTGGATGAATGTCATCAACAAATACGGCACTCCACTTTCTGCATGTTGGACTAATTCAGGGTAAATTTCATAAAACCAAAGAATAAGCTATTATGGGGGAAATACCCTCTGGTGAGGATTAACAAGGAGGGAGGGAGGGGAACTGTGATAGAGAAACACACATGCTTCCCCCTAAGGACCTCATATCCTAGTAGGTTAAAGTCATTTATGGATTTGTAGTGACATGTCATCCTGTAAACTTTATTGTACAGACTATATATGAAACATTCAATGTCTATAAATAAGATAAACTAACATCAACTTTAAAACTATTTGTACAATCAAACATAAAAGTCAAGCATTAAAATTAATGATTTTTATCTAAAAAATCAATCCATTGTATTTATGAATTTATGTATACTCTCGTGGTATCCAAAAATTCAAAATCTGAATTAAATAAGCCACTCAACAAGAACACTAAAATTAATCATTTTTATGCTACAATTTTCATCTTTGTCTTTTTTCTTAGACTGCTTTTCAAAAGAAATATAAATCAAAGAAACCCCTCAAAGATCAAAAAATCAAAAACTATATATATTTTTCTAATTGATACTTTTTCACTAAGTTTATTGTAGTGACATTGGTTAATAGCTCATGTGTTAGGCCAAAAACTATATATAGTTAGGACCCATAATCACAAAAACAAGTTCAACGGCTAAGTGACTATTGATAGTTTTAGGACCCTGTTCTCAGTTTAAGAAGACATTCATCCATTTATTCATCTAACAATTATTTATTAAGCCAGGTACCATGACAGGCGATAGATAGAGAATAAGCACACAATCAGACAGAAACAGCACTTTCCCTCACAGCGCTTAGTCTACAGGAAAATCCTATATAATAAAAGGGTAACATGCAAATAGACCAAACAGCAGAACAATTGAACCAAGTGTAATATGCTAATGATATGCTAAGGCTGCTCAACTGCTCGCTATGACGTGCACTGACCACCAGAGGCAGATGCCCTGACCAGTAGGTTAGTTTGCTGCTGGGGTCCAACCAATCAGGACTGAGATGAGCCAGATGTGCCCTGGAGGAGCCTTCTCATGGTCCCTCCCAGGCCTAATCGTGCACCAGTGGGGTCCCTCAGACTGGCCTGCACCCTCTCGCAATCCAGAACCCCTGGGAGGATGTCGAAGAGCCAGGTTCAGCCTGATTCTGCAGGCCACTCCCCTTGGGAGGGGCCAGACACAGGGCTTGTGTCTGGCAAAGCACTGGGGCAGCAGCGCTAGCCTCTCCAGATCAGGGACTGATTGGGCGCTAGCCATTGGCAAGCACAGTGGGGCCTGGATGAGCAGAGGGCAGGTAGGAGCTACAGGCGGCTTTGGACTTCAGAATTTGGGCCTCCCTGAGGGACCCCACCAGTGCACAAATTCTGAACCAGGCCTCCAGTAATTTAATAATAAACTAAAACAATGTATGAAGTGCTATTTACAAACAATCCTTATAGTTACACCAGCAACCACTTGCATTTGAACCATTTCATTTCAACTGCTTGACCTACTCAGACAATTTTAAGAAACAATACCATGGTTGACATCAGTCGTTAATTGTGACAGCTTATGACTTCGAATTTCCTAGCCATTTCCAAAAAACTTTTCCCCCTTTCCGGCTATTGTAGTTGAAATAGAAAACTTAAGATACTTTTTAGCCCAGGCTGGCGTGGCTCAGTGATTGAGCATCAACTTATGAACCAGGAGGTTGCATTTTGATTCCTGTGCCCAAATTGCAGACTCGATCCCCAGTGTGGGGCATGCAGAGGCAAAAAGTATATATTTCTCTCTTAAACTCTCAAATCAATTAAAAAATATATTTTAAAATAAAAAGGTAACTTAAGATAGTTTAAAAAATAAAGTTTTGGAATACAGCATCAGAGTCGTGATAAAAGACCCACTGCACTTTAATTACTAGAGGCCTGGCGCACAAAATTCGTGCGCAGAACAGTCCCTAGTCCTGGCCTGCAATCAGGGCCATCTTCCCCAGCTACCAGGCAGCCAGCCCTGCCCCCCACCACCACCCATCCCCGGTTCCATGTTCGCCATCTTGCACCCAAGGTGGGCCCAGCCCAGGAATACACCAGTACTTCAAGTCCTTGTAAGAGGCAGTGATCAGAGGTGCTTTTCTGTGTAATTTCTTTCAGATAAGAGAGGGAGTGTGGGCCCAATGCCCAAGAGAGTTCCAGAGTTTGGTGGCACTACCAGGATCATTCTGGTCACACCTGGACGTTCACAGGGTGTGTTTGCTGGAGAATTCTACTTGCAGGGTCCTGGGGCATGACGACCCATCCCACGAAAAGGTCCCATTAGATTTCAGGTTGCATCACCCCTGAGGAGGGTAAGATAGGTGCTTTAAGCAGAGAACACGGAAATCTGAACAGGTTCAGACTTCAGCAGCATCAGGAGACAGGTTTCTCTACAACCCACTTAACCACTGCCTGCTACCTTGCTGATGGCTCTTCCTCTCCCTCAGGGACCAGGTGGGAGTGAGGAGGAACTATCTGCAGCTGTGGGCAAGCCTGTGTCTCAACTGCAAGAAAAAAAAAAATGGCAGCAAGCCTGAGGGAGGGACCAAGAAATTGGCCGTTCATACCTGCTCACCAGCCCCATCACCCCCATCTCCACGATCCAGCGATCAGAACCTGCCTGCTGGCGGAAGGAATCAAGAGGTTGGTCTGCAGGCCCGATGAGGCAATCAGGGCCTGCGGGCGGGGGCAACTCCTGCATTGAGCATCTGCCCCCTGATGGTCAGTGCACATCATAGCAACAGTCATTGTGCTGGTTGGTAGATTTGCATTTTTTAAATATATTTTATTGTGTGTTTTTTTATAGAAAGAATGGGAGATGGATAGAGAGTTAGAAACATCAATGGGAGAGAAACACTGATCAGCTGCCTCCTGCACACCCCTTACTGGAGATGTGCCCCCAACCACGGTACATGCCCTTGACTGGACTCGAACTCGACCTTTAAGTCCGCAGGCTGACGCTCTATCCACTGAGCCACACCAGTTAGGACAGATTTGCATATTACCCTTTTATTATACAGGATCCAGGCACACAGAAAGGACTATGCCCTGACCGAGTGGCTCAGCTGACTGGAGCCTCATCCCTACACCAAAAGGTCTGGGGTCAGGTTCCTGGATGGGGCTCCTGCAGGAGGAAAGGGACCGATGTTTTCTCTCTCACCATCAATGTTTTCTCTTTCTCTCTCACTCCCAACCTTCCTCTCTCTAAAAGTCAATTTTAAAAATTAATTTTAAAAAGGACTAAAGATTATGAATTACATGGTATCTGAGCATGTTAAAATTCATGTTTCCTTAAATTAATGATCATTTTCAAAGCAAAGATTGCTTGGAATACTAAAAGAATTATTTTATTTTTATTTTTTCTATTTATTTTTGTTGTTGTTAATCCTCATCCAAGGATATTTTTTTCTGTTGATTTTTAGAGAAGGGAGGAGGAGAGATACAGAGAGAGAAATATTGATGTTGGAGAGACACACTGATGGGCTGCCTTCTGAACACACCCTGACCAGGGCCAGAGATCAAGTCTACAACCGACGTACATGCCCTTCACCTGAATCGAACCCATGATCCTTAAGTCCAAGGGCCAATGCTCTATTCATTGAGCCAAATCAGCTAGAGCTAAAAGAATTATTTTTAAATAACCAAAGAGAATCATTAAAATGGAAAACATTGAGATTAATCTTTTAAAAGAGGGGTTTAATAATCATTTAAAGTTTTAGGACTTCCCAATAAGAATGTTTATAAAGCCCAGTAACTCAAATGCCATTGTGAGATTACTATTATAATGTACTAGAGCCCCAGTGCATGAATTTGTGCATGGGTGGGGTCCCTCGGGGTTACCTGCAGAGATCGTGCCCCAGCTCACGCCCCGTAGCCCCAGCTGGCACCCCACCTTGGCCTGGTGCCACACCCTCACCTGGTCCACCATCCGACCTGCAGGGTGATCAATCAGGCCGGGGGCCCCACCTGGGTCACTCAGAGCCTGGGAGCCAGGCAGCGGCCCTATCCTGCCTTTCCCCCAACCCCCACCCCTAACATTGTAAGACGATCAGTCAGGACCGGGCTCCCCACCTGGCTCCCTCAGAACCTGGGTGCTGGGCGGTGGCCTCGACCCCTGCTGGTAGCCATCTGCTCGCACCTGCCTTGGCCTGACAATGCCCTCACACCTGCTCCACCATCCTACAGCATCACCAATGCCTTCCATGTTCTGTATCGCCCCCTGGTGGTCAGCACATGACACAGTGAGTGGTCAATCTGGTCAAACAACTGTCCAAGGGGCAATTTGCATATTAGGCTTTTATTATATAGGATAATAACCTACTATAAGAATAACCTCTTTAAATAGTACAAACTACCTTCATCATTTCTTTTTCCAACAGAATGACAAAAAAAAAATGAATTGCAATATTTTTATGATAATCAGAAGAACATTAATTCACTATTTATGGGGTTAGCATACCAAAATACAATACATATCAAAATACAGGTCTAGCTTATTCACCTTAATGTGTAAATTCAAGATAAGATTTGCTGCTTGCATATTTTCCGAATTTATTAAATACCATAACAAAATGTGAAGCAAAACTGCTCAAGACCAGTTAAACTGAGTCTTGATCTGCTAAAATGATTAACAACAGCATCTTAAAGATAATCCCACCTCTGAGCACGTGATAGCTCTGTGATTTCAGGGCACAAAGCCCTCTATCCATCAAACTAAATGGAAGGGTTAGAGAGGTTAATAGAGACAGAGTATCTGTAATAGACTCTGCATTTCATTCCCTACTCAATATACTCCAATGGCCATTGAGCTACTTGTAATGTTCTTATGAATCAATGCTGCCCTCACACTCAAGATAGAGGAGAGAAGCCACTGTGTGAAGCAATAAAGCTTACCTTTGAAATGCCCCTCAAGCAAATCTACGCGAGGCTCCATAAACAATTAAAGTGCAGGCACGACTTTAATTAGAAACTCAAATGGCACTGCTAACCACCTGAATAAAACAGGAACACGCACAACAGCCGCTACAAGGAGCAAGGCCAATTCCCCGCCTCGGTTTACCAACGGGGTTTTTCCCTCTTCAGCTGCACAACTCAGGCTTGATGAGCTCTGGGCTAGCAGTGGCAACCAATAATTCAAAGTCACAGAAATAAATTCCGAATATGAACTTACATTCTATTATGGGTTGTGCTCTCAGCAGTCAAAAATGTCACACACTGAAAAACCAAGCTCTCTCGTTTGCTAGGCTGGCACCCATTCTGTCCTAATTCTCATTAAAGAAAAAAACCTCATACTGCAAACTGCTGATAAGTCAGGGTCAACTGATTCTATTTACGGCTGATTAAAGGTGATCCTGGGACTACATGGTTTTCCAGTTCGTCCCTGACAAAGGGAAATTACCAGAAGGGTCAGAAGGATAGAGCTAGTTGGTAAGTCACAGGCAAGGGTCAGAATGACTTGTGTGGAATAGCAACATGCAGGAGCCTCGAACACAAAGTTCTTTGTTCTGCTTCCCCCACTTGCCCGCCTGGAGTACACATTTCCCTGGTGCTGTCTACCTTGTTCTTTTACGTGACAGAGCGTGACTGTACCCACTTCCCATTGATACTTCTCCTCTCCTCATGGTCATGTAACCCTGACTGTCTGGTCAGTCCCCTGTACAGACAGCATAGCCCTAAAATCACAGAGCTATCACGTGCTCAGAGGTGGGATTATCTTTAAGATGCTGTTGTTAATCATTTTAGCAGATCAAGACTCAGTTTAACTGGTCTTGAGCAGTTTTGCTTCACATTTTATTATGGTATTTAATAAATTTGGAAAATAGGCAATCAGCAAATCTTATCTTGAATTTAGGTCAGAAAAACTCAGGCTGATCATTTTGCTCTATCTCTTACGATGACAAGATCTTGGGAAAGTTCCTTTTCCTCTCCATATGTCCACTTCTTCACTTAGTAAAGGGAGGTAATAAACGCTCCACGTGACTGTTATGAGAACTAAGTGAGATGGCATATGTGACAGTTCAGACTTCCCATTCCTGCCCTTCTCCCTATTTTAAATGCATCCTGTATTCCTGGTCCCTCTTCCTACTGGTCCCTCCTTCTGAGATGTGGATAAACTATGCCCTATCCTTGCTCCCTTCAAATAATAATGCAATAGAAAGCATAATGGACTGAAAGAACAATTGACTAGGAAACAATCCAGAAGCCCACAGACAGAAGGCTGAATAAGTAAGGGGGTCTGATCTATACAGTGGAATATCATATAGCAGTGGAAATAAATGGATTATATAGGCACATGCAATTAACACAGATGCATCTTAAAAACTGTAATGTTGAGTAAAAATCCCACCAGACTATTTTCAACAGTAACATCCTTTTATAAGACTCAGAAGGAGGAAGAAATACATGATGTGTAAGCATAGATACACTAAGCACCGAAACAGCTCAGATGCCCTGATTCAAGGTCAACATTTCCACATCAATTCATTCATGTTTGAATACACACCTGAATTGGAATGTATACTGTTACATACATGGACACACCATACACAAACAATCCACTTCTGTTCTAAGCTGTTGATTTTTTTTTAAACTAAATAAAGCCAACAACATATGCTACCCTTCATCTATCCACCTTGAATTCAAGTCACGGTGACGGCTATGGATGGAAATTTTGTTTTTTATCATAAAAGTTCTCCACGCACCATGGCAACCACAGCTGTTGAGGTCAGCAGCGTTTAGTTCTTTCGTGTTGAGGCCTCAGCTCACGAGCCCATCTGTGCTGACTCGAGGCTGAAGGGAATACATTTCCTCCGCCTGGAAACGGCAGCATATGCCGCGGTAATTAGAGGTGTCCGGAGCCAGTGCCGCAGGCCCCGGCGTGCCGAAGCCCGTGACCTCTGAGCGCTCCCGGGGACTTCACAGGGGGCGCCCCCCTTGGAGACAAAGAAGCTCAGGCCTCCGTGTGCAGAAGCAGTCCCGTGTCCCACGTGTGTTATTTCTACACCTCACAGCAGTCGCTGGCTCCTGTTCCAATGCAGGGGGCAGCTCACAATCCAGGAGCCAGGAACGGCAACGAAACGGCAGCAGTTAGGTGCCCCTGCACGCACTTCCTTTCTGCATCCCTTTACTTACCCGGGCCTGTGCTGTCCAATACTAACCACATGGGGCTTTTCAGACTTAAACTAAGGTTCAGGAACATTTACCAGTAAAATTAACTTCAGCAGTCGCACTGACCACATTTCAAGTGCTCCAACAGCAACACAGAATAGTTGCTGGTTACCATGCTGGACAGAGCAAATATGTAATATTTCCATCATTCCATGAAGCATTTTAGGACAATCTGATCTGGACACCAACCCACTTCTGAAGCAGAACCCAAACCCCCACCAGGGTGCGGAACATAACATCCTAGAGTCAACCAGAAATGGCAAGGACATGTCACTCAGCACGTTTGGTCTAAAACTGTCCCCAGGCTGGAATGGCTGAGGCTTCGCTCCAGCCATTTTTTTTTCTTTATATATATATTTTATTGATTTTTTACAGAGAGGAAGAGAGAGGGATAGAGAGTTAGAAACATTGATGAGAGAGAATCATCAATCAGCTGCCTCTTGCACACACCCCCACTGGGGATGTGCCCGCAACCAAGGTACATGCCTCTGACATGTACCCTTCAGTCCGCAGGCCGATGCTCTATCCACTGAGCCAAACCAGTTTCGGCCACAGCGGTTTCTTTATTCGCCCATTTCCTTGTGTCATATTGCCCAGGGATTAAAAGAATGGACTCAAGTTAGGTGATTTGAGTCTGACTCTAAACTGTGACCATATGAGTTAATTCCTCAACCTGTCTCATTATTCCATATGGAAAAGTGGGGATAATAACAGCAACAACTTCATAAGTTTGTTTTAAAATTAAATAATACAATACTTGTGAAGCCATTAGTATCCTGCTTGGCACCTATTCAGAGCTTTATCATTATTACCTATTAATATTAACCATTATTATCCCTGCAAAAAAACACGGTAAAGGAAAGAATAATGATGAATTTTATCATTAAAATCTATTTAGAACTCTGGTAAAGATTCCTTCTGAGAGAAAATAAAAATACATGATCTTTTCAATTTCCTGCACTGTATATTTATACTGTAATATTCCCCCTCTCTCCTTTATAAGCCTGTCCTTGCCTGTTCACTATTCTCACAATCTCTCTTCCGCACAGTGAGCACAGTGTGCTATGTGACAAGAATTTTTACAAGCCCACATGGTGGGCAACTCAATGTAAGGGGCCCATTTTCAGATGAGAAAACTGAGGCCTGAGTGGTTAAGAAACTCATGTCCATGGCAGGGAATGACTGTGCCCTCTCACAGACATGGGCAATGAATGAAGCCTCTGTATGCTGCCATCTCCCTTCCAAAACCAACACTCCCACGCGGCATGTTAGGTGACAGTACTAGACAGTTTGTGCAATGGTTGTGGCAGTGTCAGAGCGGGGGAAGTCTCTTGGGATGTGGGTGTGCCTTGTCTGTCTGTCTTCTGGAGCCCCCAGCTAATGTGGATGGGAATCAAGCTCTGCTTCTCAGAAGGGTTGGCACTGACTCCCGGGAAGTGTGGGAGGAAGCTGTGAGGATGGTCTGGTTTTCACAGTGCTGGGGGGTGTACCCTAGACCTTCACGCTGAAGGAGACAAGGGTGTTTACTACACTGAAGTGTCACAACCCCACACAGCTTTCCAACATCCAACTAGGACATTTAGGTCTAGAAGCAAATCCCTTTTACATAAAAACAAAAGCAATCTTTATATTTTTTTTATATTTAATGTATGCTGATTTTTCTAAAATTGCAACTACTAAGTCAAAGGAAATGGTACTATTTTTCTCCAAAATTTTACTGAGTTGTGCATCATTTCAGATAACATTAGAGCTGCACATTTACAGTAATGTTTCACAAGAATTCTAGTAGTGACAAACCATGTATATAGCTAACAAACCCTCTTTTATGATAGCTTTCCATTTTTTCTTCCTTATATTATCACTAGAGGCCCGGTGCACAAAATTCATGTATGGGGGTGTCCTCTCAGCCCAGCCTGCAACCTCTCACAATCCTGGACCGCTGGCTCCTAATCGCTCACCTGCCTGCCTGCCTGCCTGGTCGCCCCTAACTGCCCCCCACCCCCAATGACCTGATCACCAGCCTGATCACCCCTCATTGCCTCTGCATGCCAGCCTAGTCACCCCTCACTACCCTCCCTGCCAGCCTGGTCACCCCTCACTACCCTCCCTGCCAGCCTGGTCACCCCTAACTTCCCCCCCTGCCAGGCTGGTTGCCCTTCACGGCGCCCCTGGTGGCCTGATTGCCCCTCCCAGCCTGCTTGTTCAGTCGTTTGGTTGTGCCTCACAAACTCCTCTGCTAGCCTGGTGATAGGCAGCCATTTTGTGAGGGCATAAGAGTTAATTTGCATATTACCTCTTTATTATGTAGGATTGGGGCATTATATTGATATTTTGAAATTGTGCACATAGTTATATTAGCTAAGAATTTTTCTTCAGGTGTGTGTGTGTGTGTTTCAAGGACATACACATGTTCATAAGAAGGAGACATTGCGCCTTACAAGGTTGATGCTCTATGGAAAAAACTGGTGGTCCATAGAATGAACTCATGTGACACCACTTGGCTGTTTTCTTACCAATTCACATCTCACTCTATAGGAGCACCGGAGCTCCATGCCCCCAACGCCAGCTTTCTGGATTTGTCCAGTGTGGATAAACAGGAAAAAAATGAAACCGTGAGTTCTGGATCCTTCCTATCCTAAAGCCTAACCTGGAGCAAGTCTGGGAGGAATGAATAGCACTATCCCTCTTTATAATATGGCTGCCTCACCCCTCAATTCCACCGAGTCAACTACATTGTCAACGCATTCCCAAGAGGAGATAGAAAAGGACCACGGTCTTAGGTGGATCACCACCAGATCATCGCAAACCTCTCAGCACCTCTACCCGCTCAGTAAACAGAAGGGTGTCCCCGGTGCATCGGGGAGCTCCGCAGTGCTCTCCTGGCTTGCCTATAGCTTCCTCGTGCTGCTGATGTTGCCGTCAACAAATCAAAGACAAAACACGGGAATCCAATCTCATCTCCCTGGCCTAGCTGTAGTTTCTTACCCTCACCACTTCTAATGAAAACAAATCTGCATTGCCTATTTTCTTAATTTCTAATTATTCTTATATAAAACTTTCTAGCTCTTTAATATTTAGTCTCTTTTCAGTGTCTTCTATGTATTTCCTATATTCAGCCAAAAAATAGGGCAGGCATTAAAAAACAGGTTCCAGCCGAAGCTGGTTTGGCTCAGTGGTAGAGCGTCAGTCTGCGGACTGAAAGGTCCCAGGTTCGATTCTGGTCAAGGGCATGTATTGGTTGCGGGCACATCCCCGGTGGGGGGTGTGCAGGAGGCAGCTGGTCGATGTTTCTCTCTCATCGACGTTTCTAGCTCTCTATCTCTCTCCCTTCCTCTCTGTTAAAAGTCAATAAAATATAACTGTAAAAAATAAAATTAAAATAAAAAAAACAGGTTCCAATGAAACTAAACATATTGAATGGCAACTAACACGTGTTATAAAAGAATATTGGCTACTTTTTCTTTCAGGGAATGAAAAGGTTTTCTGATTTTCGGCATTCCCAAACTAATCTAAGAACAGAAAGAAAGGGAAAAGAGAATAACATCATGGTTATGTTCCAAATCTTCTCAATTACCTGCTAAGGAAGGTTACCCACAATTTATAGTTGAAGAAATAATACAGAGAGGTTAGACCGTTCGTTCAAGGTCGTGTATAAAAGACATCTCCATGATCTGGGGGAGATAAGAGATCAACCGAAGGACTTGTGTACATGCATATAAGTACAATCAATGGACACAAAACTCTGGGAAGGGAGGGTATTTGTGGGAGGGGGGGGGCAATGTTAAAATATGTACACAGATAATAATTTAATAAAAAATAAATTAATTAAAAATAAATAAATAAAGGTGGGGGGGGAAAAAGACATCTCCACACCCCAGTGCTAGGTTATAAACCATATATATCTAATTCCATTACACCATGTTGACTCATAACAATACATCATTATAATTATCATAACTAGTGCTAGCAACATACCCAAAACTGGGCGAAGTATCTCATTTAATCTTCATAATAATGTTATGAGGTAAGTACCCAAGTTAGTCCCATCTATATAATAATAAAAGGGTAACGTGCTAATTAGACTGGGTGTCCTTCCAGACGTCCATCCTTCCGGACAAAGCTGCCGAGGGCAGGGGCCAAGGCCCTGGCATGGATTTCATGCACCAGGCCTCTGGTTTTACAAATAAGAAAACTAGAGAAAAACAGTTAGGTTGACGGAAGTCCCTGAATAAATAGTGCAGCTTAGAAGCAAACCCAGACAGTCACACTCCAGACCCACGCTCCTAACCACTAGGCCACACTCTCTGCCAGGACTAACACTCACTAGGCAAAAACTGAGTAAATAGCTAGTTTTCATCAGGAAAGGTTACTGAGGAAATTACAATAGTTCTATTCCCCACAGAATGGTTTATTTATTTTAACAGAGGCTATCTTCATAAAGATGCATTAGCACAACTCGCATAAACCATAACCACTAACCTTAAGAACTAAATATCCTCTTTTGATATGCTAATGTAAATACTGAACACTAAGCTATCAAAGAATAATTTTCAATAACTGCTATTTAAAGGTAGAAAGGGAGAGGGAAGAGAGAGGGGATATTTAATGGTGCAACAACAAAACATGTCTCTTTATAAGAGAAAGAGAGAGAGAGAGAGAGAGAGAGAGAGAGAGAGAGAGAGAGAGAGAGAGAGAGAAAATACCAAGTTCAGTTATCACACTCTGATTTATAAATGGAACCAGCAGTGAGATTTGGGAAGGATTATTAACATACCAGAGGAAGAAAGCAAAAGTACTAAATAAGTTTTTTTTAATGAATTTAAAGCTTGTGCTTGGAAAATAAGAACTTTTTCTGATAAATTGTGAGTGTCAGAATCCTGGCTCTAATATTCAGGTATGGTTTACCTGATCCAGATATGTATTTCATTTACATATTTGTATATATGTAAATATATGTGAGAATATATATATGCATGTGGGACACAGAGAAGAAGCCAGACAAGAAGAGAACCATTCTCTTCTCCGCAAAGGTTCCGTGTTAGCACAGTTTGCAAGGAGAAGACCCAAAATGTGTGTATCATGTAAATAGTTCCCACTGCCACCAGTCTGAAGGTTGTTTTAGTTTTGTTTTGTTTTTTAAATATATTTCATTGATTTTTTTACAGAGAGGAAGGTAGAGTGATAGTTAGAAACATCAATTAGAGAGAAACATCAATCAGCTGCCTCCTGCACACCCCCTACTGGGAATATGCCCGCAACCCTTGATCGGAATCGAACCTGGGACCCTTCAGTCCAACGCTCTATCCACTGAGCCAAACCAGTTAGAGCAGTCTGAAGGTTTTTAATGTATATATTTCATCTGTATAATATCTATGTAGAAAAATACATATATTCTCACATATATTCACATATATACAAATATGTAAATGAAAATACATATCTGGATCAGGTAAACCATACCTGAATATCGGAGCCAGGATTCTGACATTCACAATGGGCAAATCCCATTACAAAATGCTGTCTTAATTTAAGGCTGACTTCTTAGATTTAGGTGTATTTCATATTACACTAATGAGGACACCATCCAAAAGATAATAAAACTAATAAGTCCTTGGAAGTATTGACACAGATAAGTTCTTAGCAATGTTTGGCCAAATGTTTGGCAGTTTTTAAGTGATCTTTCCTTCTCTAAACTCATCACTTATCGTCTATGGGCTCAGGATTCCAATTCCGCAGACGGAGGAGAAAGATGGGCGCTGTGGGTCCATCCCTTCTCTTCTAGCAGAACAGCAATATTAACAGATAAGATGTATTTAGATCTCAGAGTGTTCCAGATGGTTGTAATGCTTTACAAACTCAATAATTTTTAGTCCTCACAACAACCTCACTATTAATCCCATTTGCTAATAAGGAAATTGACCTACGGTTTACGTAGAGTCTCTGGTCATATCTGGCTGGACTCCTGGCTTCTAGCAGTTAAAAAAAAAAAAGTCTTCGCTCACTTTTATTTTTACATATTTGGGTTTAGTTTAAGATTTCATTTGGGGGTGTGGAGGGTTCCACTATTTAAAATAAAAATATTGAACACCAATAGTCTATCTACTTCCTTTAATTATTATTCATCCTTTGATATCACTTTTATTGCATTAATGATACATTATTTAATTCTATGTTGTTGTTCAACTTTCCGCATGCTTGTGATAAGCTTATTTATCCATTCAGGTATAAACTCCCCACCAGTAAGTGTACTAGGCTGCAGGTTCCTTCGATTACTTTCTATCTCCTATGTGGCACCCTTCACATATAAATCTTTCAACAAGCCAACTTGGTTTAACCGGTTGAACAAACCACATATTTTGTTCTGGGGGGGGAAAAATTTTGGTATAAAACATGCTACTGACAATAATGAGCAATCTTGAAAATTTCATATGAGCAGCAGTTCTGCCCCATCCTGCCCCAAATTTCTTATCCATACAGTGACACCTACCAAGAAAAAAGTTTTAAGCTGCAAAACATGTTCCCTGAAGAGGGACCGCTAATGTGATTTGTGTGTTATAATTAAGTTTGTTTTGACATAGCACTCAAATTTGCATTCTCACTTGATTAATATACACCACCATTATTTTTATGCAGATCACATGAAAAATGAGCCCCACAAACCAGGAAAACTTGCAAAAAATTACTATTCATCAGCATGAATCAACAAGCTCACAATTATAACAGTATCCACTGGGAAAAGTAACAAAAAGCTGTTACTGTCACACAATATGAAAGAAAAAAAAAGAGGAAAATAAAAAATTCTTTTCTGGATTGAAAACCATACAAATGTTTCTAGAGAAAATTAGTATCACTATCCAAGATCAAAAGCCAAGAAGTAAAGTTCTGATATTTATTATAACTTGGATGAACCTTGAAAATTTTAGTCTAAATGAAGTTACCCACACATGAAATGACAATATGGTATGATTCTATTTATGTGAAGTATCTCAAAACAGGCAAATTCAGAGAGACAGAAAGTAGATTACAGGTTACCAGGGGCTGAATGGAGGAGGAAAAGGGGATGTATTGCTTAATGGTTACAGAACTTTGGGGTGATGAAAAATTTTAGAAATTGACAGTGGTAATGACTGTACAACACTGTAAATTAATTAAGGACACTGAATTAATTGTATTTAAAATGGTTGAAATGGAAAATTTTGTTATATGTATTTTACCTCAATTATCTATATATATAAAAAGCTAGCAACCATAACGCCATAACGACCGAAAAGACCAATTGCTATGATGCCCACTGAGACCAGCGAACCAGCCCGTTCAAGGGCACACCACCAACCCACCCCCCCCAATGGCCCTTCACCCTAGCCAGCCTCACCTCCGAAGGGCCACACCACCCCAATCAGGGGCAGGGCTGACTGGCCAACCTCCTGCAGCCCCTCGCTCCAGCCAGCTCCACCTCTAATCAGCCCCCTCACTCCAATTAGGGGCAGGGAGAGCCGGCCAACCACCCATAACTCCTCCCCCAGGATACTAGTTGCTGATCAGCCCCTGCTATCCCATTTAGGGGTGGGGCCAGCCAGCCCACCACCCACAGCCCCTCCCCATGGCCTGCCCCACACCTGATCAGCCCCCACAACCCTGATTTGCCCTCACCCCCTCCCCCCAGCCAGTTCCACCTCCGATTGGCCCCCCCACACCAATCGGGGATGGGGTTGGCCTGCCAACCTCCCATGGCCCCTCCTCCAGCACCATTCAGGGGCAGGGCCTGCTGACCCACTTCCTACAGCCCTTCCCCATGGCCAACCCCAACCCCAATCAGCTGCCTCACCCCAATCGGGGGCAGGGCCCACTGGCGGATCACCCACGGCCCCTCCCCCCAGCCAGCCTGGCCCTGATCAGGCCCAGTTGGGGTGGGCAGGCTGGCCAACCTCCCACGTCTTCTTCTCCTGACAGGCCCAGCCCCAATCCCCTGTGTATGAATCCGTGCACTGGGCCTCTAGTAAAAAAACAAAAAATTATTGATATGGAATTTTTAAACTTTTTCTTCAACGACCGAATTAAGAAAGTAACTAATTTCACAACAGTGCGCCAGGTGGTGTGGCTAGCCCAGGCATACTGTCAGCCATGAGTGAGCCTTGTCTCAGGGGTTGCCTGATGTTGGAAACCTGTGAGGTGGATCAAGTGGTCAGGAATCCACAAGAAGAACTGCCTGGCCAGCGAGGCTTACTTGTTTGAATATCGTCCATGAACCAAAAGGGTAGCCTGTTTGATTCCCAATCGGGACACACACACAAAATAAAAAATAAAATAACAATAAAAGTGAAGAGCTTCTGAGAAATCATGCATGAAAATGTTAATAAGAAGGGTAATTAAAATTTTAGCATAAGTTGGGAAGCAAAGCTATCATGACGAACAGAAAGAAATGGTTAACTGGAAGGACAAACAGGCATATCTGATGGGAATAAAGAAATGGATGAACTTGGTCATTTTTTTTTTCTGGCCCAGGTTCTGAAGTATGCCTGTTTTTATATGATAGTTTTTCATATAATGTCTTGACAAGTAGAAAGTAGAAATTGAGCATTTTTAAATGTTCCATTTTATCTCTTCTGTTGGGCTGTTAGTTAACAGCCCAGGTCCTTACATTATTTCCAGTTTCTACTTGTCAAGACATTCTTATAAAAGCATGGTATCTTAGGCTGAAATAAACTCTAAATTCCTAAGGATCTTTCTGTCAGGCAAACACTTGGCCTGTCTGGATGAGGGGGAAGGAAGAGGAAATGAGGTGGAAGAGTCTCAAAGTCTCAGACCAGGCAGATCTCACAAGCCGCTGTAAAGACTTATCCACTGAAATTCCCTCAGAAACAGTGCAAACCAGAAGACAATGTTACATCTTTAAAGTGCTGAAAGGTCAAAAAAGAAAAAACTTAAGTCAAATTCCATAGCTAACAAAAACATCTTTTCAGACAAATGCAAGGAGAATTTTATACAAGTAGACCTGAAACAAAAATGTTCAAGGAAGCTAAAAGGAAAAGAATAATAGATAAATTGTCAGATAAACACAAAGATGTGAAGAGCACTAGAAATGTTAAGTATGTGGGTAAAGGAAAATAACTTTTTTCACATTTGAAAATTTCACTCAAAAGATAATTTACTGCCAAAGCTGGTTTGGCTCAGTGGTAGAGTGTCCGTCTGTGGACTGAAAGGTCCCAGGTTCGATTCCAGTCAGGGGCATGTACGTTGGTTGCGGGCACATCCCCGGTGGGGGGTGTGCAGGAGGTGGCTGGTCGATGTTTCTCTCTCATTGTCGTTTCTGGCTCTCTATCTCTCTCCCTTTCTCTCTGTAAAAAATCAATAAAATATATATATTTTTTAAAAAGATAATTTACTATTTTTTAAAAGACAATATAGTATGGTGTTTATAACATGTACAAGTAAAATTATAGAACAGCAAAAAATGGGAGAAGGAAAATGGAAGTATACTATGACAAGGTCCTTACATTATATGTTATATAATATCTTTTATAATATTATGTAAAAGTTGATTATGTATGTTAGAGATAAATACTTTAAAACCTCTAATAACACCAACCAAAAATGAAACATAACTAACAGCCCAACAGAAGAGATAAAATGGAACATTTAAAAATGCTCAATTCAAAGGAAAGTAGAAAAAGGAAGGACTGGAACAACAAAAAAACAGAAAATAAGCATATGTAATAAAACTTGGCAAGAAAATGCCTACCGAGCAATATATTCAGTCTGTGTTGGTGTGTCTGTTGGGAATAAAACGGAAAACTAACATCTTTACTAAGACATAGATGTCTGCCTGCAGTTTCCACAGATGACTTACTGTAATAGAGTCATTTTGCATTGCTTCTCTTTCAATCTGTCACAGAATACCTGTGCACAGTAAGAATATTTCAACAAAAGATCTTCTTTAATTAGCCAACAGATCTTCTCATTCAAATAAGCTTTTTTAAATACTAAGCATTATCAAATAAAAATAGTACTTGAGGATTTATAAAAAGAAAATCAAGTACTAAATTACCAAACTGAAACAGTTACTTGTAAAATCCTGAAACTGTGGTTCATAGAACCACAATATATCTTATACACTATAGTTTCTTGATCAGCATTTAAAAAGTTTTCACATTAACATATCTATTTGCAAAAAAAAATACAATTATGCTTCCTTGTTTCATATTGTGATAATAGAATCACAAATATATTAGAATTCATAGGCAGAGAGAGGCTAAAGGAACAACAAGAAAAATGTTGTTTGCTTTTTTTAAAATAAATAATTGCCACCCAGCTGGTGTGCTTCAGTGGTTGAGCATCCACCCATGAACCAGGAGATAACAGTTTGATTCTCAGTCGGGGCACGTGCCCAAGGTTGCTGGCTCAATCCCTAATAGGGGGCATGCAGAAGGCAGCCAATCGGTGATTCTCTCTCACCATTGATGTTCCTATCTCTCTCTCCCTCTCCCTTACTCTCTCTGAAATCAATAAAAACATTTTTTAAAAATTTTTAAGAAAATAATTGCCTTGTTACTATTACAATTTATCCTATTTTATTACATTTAATCGCCCAAAACCCGAGGCTCAGTGTAAAACTAGTCACCACACAAATAGCTAAGCTCCCTTTCCGAGAGCCAGACCAGAGCACGTGTGGAGTGGAGCAGCCCACAAGCTTTCAACACAAAAGCAGCAAAGCTGCTCCCTGCCTCTAACGGTCTCACTCAGAGAAGACTGAACCTCTCAACGTAGAGATTATGGCGGTAACTAGACAACGAAGACCACCAGTTCCTCCATTCCTCAGTTTAATTTGAAACCGGAATGTTTTCTACATGCCAACGGCACGGACCTGGAAAAGCGCTGTAGCATAAGCTGCCGATCTGCTCAGCACTCACCGTTGCCTATCTGCTCTTGCTCTCTGCTGAAGGTCACAGTATCAGGGAGAAACCAGCCACTAAAGCTGGACCAGAGTTGTGGAATAAGTACTCCAACTTCTCTGCCCTCGGGTCATATAACTGAGGTTCACTTCACAGTGGTCCCCAGCAGGATGGAGCTCCAGCTGCCAAAAGCCGGAGCCCGTTCATTCACACCCTGGGCAGGTTTCATCCCACCCATTTCCTTCCCCACGCCCGTCCCTCTTGGGTTCTCCCTGGGATGTCCTCCCACACAAACTACTCCCACCCGAGCCCTTGATTACAACTTTATAGTGTTGTCATCCAGTCCTTGAACAAAGCACAGAAGAGAATAAATAGGATATGGGCAGGTTCAGGACCTACTGGTAGAAAGCCAAGTATTTTAGTGTCACTAAATAAAGCAGAGGTATAAATTTATGTGGCACAATAAAAAAAAACAACACACACACAGCTAGAAATATAGCTTTAGGTCGGAGCATTGGGTAGGCAGGAAGAGGCACCGAAGGGCAGAAAAGGGGAATCCCTAAAGAACTGTTTTTCAGACGTTGGGTTTAATGGGCGATGGCCCTCTGAGTGATTTTTCTCACTTACTGGACCCACCAGAAGCCAGCTAGGTCTGAGTCAGGAATCCAGAGGGGAATCCGGGCTGGTTATCTGGGAGTCATCAGAACCAGATGATAGTTGAAGCTACGAAAATAAAAGACATTTCAGCAAGTTTGGGGGGGGGGGGGGGGGGGGACCAACACCATTAGAGGAATCCAGAAAAGGCGCTCACAAGGAATAAGCAGCAGCAGCCACGTATGTGGACAGAAAATCAGGAGACAGGAATACGATGTTTAAGGAAAAGGGAGAAGCAGGCACTGACAAGTTTCACAGCAAGATGGAATAAGATAGCCGATACCGGTTTGGCTCAGTGGATAGAGCATTGGCCTGCCAACTGAAAGGTCCCAGGTTCAATTACGGTCAAGGGCATGTACCTTGGTTGGGGGCACATCCCCAGTAGGAGGTGTGCAAGAGACAACTGATTGATGATTCTCTCATCGATGTTTCTAACATTCTATCCCTCTCTTGTCCTCTCTGTAAAAAGTCAATAAAATATATATTTTTTAAAAAGATGGAATAAGAACCAAAACATAGCCCCTGAGATTATAGGTTATTGCTGACATGGCTGAGAGCAGTGTAAGGGGAGTGATGGGGGACCAGGGGTGGAGCACACACGGGGAGGGCAGAAATGACCGCCCAGAAGCTGAGGTGGTCACCAGAAGGACAGGGAGTCATCGCGCAGAAGGAAAGGAAACAGCACCTGCAATGCTGGGCAGGATCCAATTCCAAGATTTTCATTCTGCACCAAAAAAACACACAAAACGCTGGAAAGCACACGTAACACTTTAAATTTTACAAGCATACTAACTTGTTACTTTGAGCAAACTAATCTTTTGTTTTAATTATAATGGTATATTTTTGAGAAAAACAAACCAATTAAAAATCTGGAAAATACGCTGCTCAGCAAAATGTGATGAAAAGGCCGAAACCAGTTTGGCTCAGTGGATAGAGCATTGGCCTGAGGTCCCAGGTTCGATTCCAGTCAAGGGCATGTACCGTGATTGTGGGCACATCCCCAGTAGGAGGTGTGCAAGAGGCAGCTAATCGATGATTCTCTCTCATCGATGTTTCTAACTCTCTATCCCTCTCTCCTCCTCTCTGTAAAAAGTCAATAAAATATATATATATATATTTTTTAAAAGTGATGAAAAGGTCAATAAAATATATATATTTTTTTAAAGTGATAAAATATATATATATTTTTTAAAAGTGATGAAAATGGGGCCACACCTTTCGTATGACCGCTTCCTAAAATAGCAAATTTATGTAAATCTGCTACATAAATTATTTCTAATTCTATTTTCAGACAACCAAACTTCAATCTTAAACTTCATTTTTTGCTTAGTTCTTCTTTTCTTAAAGAGGAATATTTTATGAGAGAAGGCTACGTTAAAATTTTCAAAATTTCCTATATTTACTGGAATTGAGAAAATCAGTCAGCATCTTAAAACTGCATCCCTGGCTATACTATGGGAGAAGGAAGACAGACGGCACAATAAACCTGTATGTTTTTGCCCTCACTGCAAATGCAACGTAAGAATAATAAAAAAGTTATGTCAAACTCAGCTTGGACTAAAGTTTAAAAGTACTACTACCTCTTCTAGCACTTTGTCCAAGGAAAATATCAGAACTAGTTATTATCAACTGCATGTATACAGAAGAACTATCAGTTATGTTATGCCCTATGAAAACAGACACAATTTCCAATTATATCCATTCATTCATTTTAATTGCTCTGGAGAGTGATTGCATAGTTAAGTTGGCTGTCTTTAAAAAATTAAGTCACTTTAATGAAAGTATTGTAGATAGCTATCCCACCACACGTCAATTAGAAAGTTAATCATTCTCCTTGTTCTCACAAAGAGATCTTAAAGGAGGTGGGGAGGTGGCAAGGGTTGGTGATTCTGAAAAGTTAATTAGAGGGCACTGGGTAAGAGATCATCCAGGAAATAAAGTTTATCAAAAACTAAAAATATGTAAGCTGTGTGAAGTAAAAAACAGCAAGAGAGTCTCTTTAATGAGTGTATTCAGGTTCACTTAAGAAAAATGTCTCTTCACTGTGTGAGGTTCAATTTTCAAAATGCGGTGAGACCTCACAATATGATAAAATGACTACTCTAGAATTTTCTTAGATTATTTCAGAGACAAAAAGCAAACAAAATCATAATGGATGACTAACAAAGCTCAAAATTAGCTCAAACGTGTTACAAATTAAACTATAAGTAAGAAAGTTTCACGTAATGGAACCCAAGAGATTAACCAATCAGCAAGTAACTCACGAGTGACAACCATAATAAAAATACATTTCCCTCCTCCTAAATGCATGAATAATAAAGCAATTTATGTCTATGAATGAGTACTCCATCTTCAAATGGAAGCTCATTATGGTTTTATGTAGGCAAATGTGTCATCACTAGCATTTAGTATTAGAAGTGACTTTCAGAACATACACACAGCCCCACTGGCACTGTCTTACTGGCCTTCCTGCATGTCCCTCCATTCACACTGCAGCCATTCTTCCGCTGCCTCCCATAATCCCGTGAGTAACACTTAGAAGACCAATTTAAGTTTCACACACACGTCTCTCAAGATATCTCAGCCCACACAATAAAATGGTATTGTGCCTCAGCTGTATTTCACAACCTCATTTAATTAAGATGAAAGGAAATGCGGCCTTTAAAAGTGGATTTTGCAGTCTGCCAACAGGAGACATTTAATAAAGTCTTGGAATCTGAAAGCAGCACACCAAAACGTTCAGAACTAAAAGTTTCACATTTAAAATCAAATTAGACCAATGTCAAGGCAACAGCATAAGGGCAAGTGGAACACGTTGAGAATGGAGAGTGGGAAGGAGGAAGGAATGTGACCTCACTGCGTAACTGCGGGTGAAGTTACAGTAACGGAAAGACCCGCAGGTCTGCCGTCCTCCGGCTGTGCTCCTTGCTCCTCCTGCTGAAGGAAAAAGAGGAGGGCACTCACTCGCTTGGTGTCGCTGCCTAATTGATGGTATCAATAGACTATTTTCTACACTGTATTCCTACTCGGGGGGCGGCCTTCTCATTTACCACGTTCTTGCTGTATGAATGCCTTCACGGACTTCATCACAAAATATTCCACGGTCAGTTTTTTATATAACTTGTCACTATTTGTGTTGTCATAATTACCCCCAATATATATTTACTAATGTGATAAGACTCAAACCAAATCCTACATAAGCATAGTATTCAAATTGTCCTCTTGACTGGGAGTTAGTCCGGGAGTTGGCCAGGGGGCAGGGCAAGCCAGGGGAAAGGAGGGAGTACCGCTAGGGACCCTACCAGTGCACAAATTTTGTGCACTGGCTCTCTGGTATCAAGATAAATTGATGCTTCATTTTTGCCCCAAAACATCACTCTTTACCTAGGTCAAATGTATAAGCTTTGGTGAAATTTGGTTACCTGAAATTATTGCAAAAAATATATATATATATAATAATAATAATAATATATACAGAGAGAGAGAGAGAGAGAGAGAGAGAGTCCACAGGCTTCCTACATTATTCTCTTATTCCATAAATAGATCAGGGAATAAATAAAACAAAGCAGCAGAATTTAAGTGAGGGTATTTTATTTATATTCCAAAGTTTCTTTGGTAACAGTAGTGTGTTAAGCAAGAGGTATGCTATTCTGAATAACTAATAGCTAATGTACACCCAGGACAAGACTTACCGATGGCCGCTGTTCCCTGAGTTAGGAAAACCATCGGGGACTGTGGAGAATTCCAAATGGCTTTAATGGAGCGGGGTGCAGGGAGGGGAAGAGAAATGGTGCTCAGGAGCTAAGTAACAGGAGAACCCCCAGCAGAAGAGCCAGGGAAGAGAGGAAACATGCTCACTAACACCACATGATTCAATGTCCCCACGACACCGGCTTTCCCTGCAGTGTTTTCCATTTTCTCCAAATAAGTGCAAGTTCACCAGAGAGAGACTTCCCGTAATAGTCTCTGTACCATGGGTTCCAGCACCTGTCACATAGCTGTTACTCAACATTTTGAGAATCACTAATGCAAATAGCAGTAGGAATTAAGTGCCAAGTCTAAACTTTTTCTGATTCTGAAGCTTTTAGTAAGTAATATCTACATGTTCAAATGTCCTTTATACCTACTTGAGAGATAAAATATAGGGGCCCTACAATAACATGGGAGAATAGGTATTTAAGAAACCTTCTCCCTTGTTTTAATAAAACTGGATCACAACAGGAGGGGATGAAAAAGACCCTAATCTTCCTAAAGCGAACTTAAAGTCAGATTTATATACCCAGGGATTGGGGTAGGAGCTCATTTTCACGGGCTATCTCAGGAATCAGGCAACAGTGTTTTGTTTTGTTTTAAATCCTTTTATTCCCTTTAGCTTTTTATTTTCAAATAATGTTTAAACTTACAGCAACGTTGCACTAATGGTACAGAGAATTCCCACATACTCTTCACCCAGCTCCCCTAATATTACCATCTAACTCAACCACACCATAATTACCAGAGCTAGGAAACACGGATGCAATATTATCAACAAAACTTTATTAAGATGTCGCCCAAGTGAATGTTCCCAGTACACCTTTGTTCTGTCCATGACTCTACAATGTATTTAGGTCTCCTGTCTCCTTAGTCTCTTCCTATCTGTGACAATCCCTAAATCCTTCCTTGTCATTGTGACTTGATATTTTTTTGAAGAGGAATGATAAAGTATTTTGGGTTCATCTGATGGTTTCTCACACTGAGACTGAGGTTATGCATTTTGAAAAAAATATCGGAATATGTGTTCTCTTAGTGAAGGTGGTATCTGCTGGTTTATTTACTGTAAAGTTACTCTTTTCCCTAGTAACTAATACCCTGGAAGAGCTACTCTGCGAGTCTGCATAAATCCTGTTTCTTCTCCTCTCCATCCACTAATTTTGGCCCCATCCCTGGATCTTGCCTGCAGTAACTATTACTGTGGGGCTCTAGTTATGATTTTCCATTGCCTTCATGCCTCCGACATTTATAATTCAAAGTCTTCCGTATGCTACCTCTCCACTTATTCACTCCTTTCATTATGTACGTATATCAGTAAGGGCTTATAGATATTTACTTTATTCTGCGAGTTACAATCCAGAACTACTGTGGCATTTTATTGCTCAGACTGCCCTCGCTGTGGCCACCGAGAACCCTTTCAGGCTGCTCCTGTGCCTCTCAACATGTCCCAGTCTTTTTAACAACTTCCTTCGTCCTGGCACCATACGTTGTTCCTGGTTCTTCTTTTATTTCTCCACTCAGTCCTGGAATCACCCACTTCTCCAAGGAGCCTGCTTTTTTCATTGGAGAATGATTCTTAGCAAACAAGATCTAGGAGCCAGGTGTGCTCACTGCCACTGAGACAGCCTCCCTTCCAGGCCCATTCAGCAGCCAGAAATAGGAAACATCTACCTAAAAAAGAGTAACGTGACACCCATCAGCCAATCAGGAGTGAGTATGCAAATTAGCCAACAAAGATGGTGGGTTAATTTGTGAATACAGGCGCAGAGTGGCTGGGGGTAGGGCAGGATAATTGAGTCATCACCATAGTGATTACCACCCCAGCCACTCCGGGCCTCTGGGCAGTGTGGGAAGGCGGGAAGGCAGCTCCAGCCATAACGAAGGTGGTGCTGGCAGCCAGTGAAAGGAAGGCCCATTCTTACACAAATCTTCGTCGCTCCCTGGTGGTCTAGTGGTTAGGATTCGGCGCTCTCTCTTACACAAATCTTCGTGCATCGGGCTTTTAGTATATATATACTAACCCATGCATACACATATATCTGTATCTATTTTTTAATCTATTTACATATATTGCTAAAATATTCAGAATGAATTCGTACCGATATTTCTAAGTGCAGTGCAACACCACAGGGTTCATTCTAATCTGTCACCTTTCTGTACAAGAATGTCTCTTATAAATTCTCTGGCAGTCAGAAAACCAGTTCTTGTTACCAACTATACCTGTTTTCAACACTATAGTGAATTTATAGTTTCGGAACCCATCTTCCATGAAAATTTAGTAACTAGAGTGCATAGCTCTTTTCTGTCCTCAGATTTACAGTTTACAGTCAAAATACTATTTTCTAACATTCATTCTATTCATTCCCACTCCCTTCAATTAAGTTATGTCATTTTTTGGTAATATCGATATATAGTTAGGTTCTTAAGTAAATGTGTCTTCCCCTTACATCCTGGTTGTTGAGTTTGTAACTTACATAGAGGAAAATTCACTCTGAGGTATATAGTTCTGTGAGTTTTAATAAATAGAAACTCATGTAGCAATATTATGCCCCAAATCCCCTCAGGTTGTCCCTTGGAATCAACTTCTTCCCCAACCCCAATCTTGGTAACCCCTGATCTGGATTCACCCCTATAGGTCAGCCTTTCCCAGCTCACAATGTTCCAGCTGTGCTTGTGTCAGATCTGCTGATGCTGCTCCATAGCTGGTAGATGCTGTGTTCTGTGCTTTTCCCCCAACTCTTTTTTCTCTTTTCACATTTTTTATCTTTTTCAGTAATTTCTACTAACCAATTCTCAAATTCAGTGATTCTTTCCTTGTGCCAGAACTATTGATAAGCCCACCAAAGGCATTCGTCATTTCTGCCATTTTTCTCACTTTTAGCATTCTATTTAACTATTTTTTGTAGTTCCTATCCTTCTGTTAAAACGACCCATCTAATTCATCATGCTGTCAAGCTTTTTCATTGGAGCTTTTAACGCAGTAATCATAATTTTAAATTCTCTACCGGGCAGTTCCGCTATCTGTGCCTCATGCCTGAATCTGATCTGTGGATTGCTTTGTCTGCTGGCCATGTGCTGGGCTTTTTGTGGGCTTTTTGTATGCCTCCTGTTTTTGCTGTTGAACGTGGAGCACCTTGTGGAGAAGCAGGGGCTGAGGTAACAGAAGCAGGCACACCTCTTCTGCTGCTAGGCCGCTAGGGTGGGTTTACATTAATCTGGTCGGAAGCCACGCTGAGCTGACGTTCATGATGAGTATGTGACCCTCCGTGCAACAGCCTCCATCTCCTCTTCAGGTGACGTGTGATCAGAGTGGAACCTATTTGCCGAGGTCTCTTCTCAGCTAGCACACGCTCAGCTCCAGGTCTGCCCTCGGGGCTGCACCTCAGAGCGGCTCCGTGGCACGGTCTCCCCTCTCCCAACAGAACCCCAGGGTTCCCCGTTACCCGAAGTTCGCCACTCTGGGACAGGAGGCAAGAACTGGGGGGTCTCCTGTTGTTCTGATTAAGCATCAACCTTAGACAGTCCCTGGGCCTCAGGGATGTGGCCTTCCCGATGCTCCTGCCCCTTACCCAGCGGCGGTTCAGACCCAAAATGTACTCCTGGGGTAGGTAGGTGTGATTCTATCCCCCACCCCCAGGTGCGAAGGGCCTTTACCAGTGCCCTGCAGGCAACAGTGCTTTCTCCACCCTTCGCCTGCTTAGTCAGTGCGGGCCGGAGGGTGACAGGGAAGAGGGTCCTGGCAGAATTTCTTGCTCCACTGGTAGCAGCTGCTCTTCTCCTCAAGCCCTCACCCCAAGGATGCTTTCTCCGGAATCTCACTCTTTTGGGGGGACCTCAGAGTCTACAGAGAAAAGCCTGCAAGTGATATTAAACTCCCCTTCCATGTGCAGCCTCCCTGGACAGCCCATTCTCTTGCTAGCCACTTTCAGCATCCATCAATCTCTTCACTTATGCCAGCTAGATCCTCCCCGCGCCCGGGGGGCCTGCTCTCTCTGCAGGCACCTGGTTCTCCTCAGTCCTCCAGGTACCCGGTAACCTAAGCTCTGATGGGTTCAAAAAAGTCATAAACTTGCAGCTTTCTAGCTTTGGTTTGCTTTGTCTTGCTTTAAGGGTAGAAACAATGCTCTTTCTGAACCACAACTTTTTTTTTTATTAATGCCTGAACTTGTCTGCTAAAAGATAAAACTATGAAACAAATGTAAAGCTTATTGAAAAGTCAACTTAAAAGCAACACTCCAAATTAAAATGCTCTGATATAACGTTTAGTTTTAAAACCTAATTAGAGAATTCTTGGCTGTTCATGAATGTGATTTTTTCCAGCTGTTGATATATTAAGAAAAGTCTCATTTCCTAACAATAAAATGAATTCAAAACTAAATTGCAATAATGCACTTAGACATAAACTACACCGAGAATTCAGCCTAATAAAAGCACATAACAGCTGATAATGATTTCTTAAAAGTATTTAGTTTACATTTGACAGAATGCTTTGAGGACACCAATTACGTGTTCATAGCCCCCATAATTCTGTTTTACAAAATATTTCCTCAAATCTCTGGAGCGATTACCACAGGGTTAAAAGTTGTCTTAAGATCAAAGATCAAACGGGGGGGGGGGGGGGGGGGGGAGGGCCTGTAATTCGCTAGAGCAGCTCTTGATCTTTTCCATCTGCTATGCAACAAGGAGGTGAATGTTGAATTTGAAAAAGAGAAAACCTTTTAACTAAAAATGGCAGTAAACCGATTCTGGCACACATCCAGAAGGAATTTTTCTATATGAAATCCAAGTTCCTTTTGCAAAAATATAAACAATGTCAACAATAGAAAAATAAGATCGAGTCAGTAAAGTACTGTCTTTTATTTATATCTGTCTTCCTATAAATATATCACATGATCAGATTTCTATTATAAAACCACACAGTAAACACATTTTTGACCATCAAGATAACTTTGTAAGCACAAGCTTACGGGTGAATGATGCGAGACAGCTGCAGCAAGACAGTGGGAACTCGGTGAGTCAGACCTGGAGACATACTTTCCTGGCGCAGGAAACAATTCACAGATTCCCTGGACTTTCCTTCATGTGAAAACCTAGAAGCCTCGTCTACCTTCATCTTGGAAACAATCAAGAAATTCCCAGAAGACAAGTGACGTGGCACATTTTTTAGAACAGAGAAAGCACTTCTTATCTCCCGAGACAAATGCTCACAGGCCCACCAACAAGTGTGGCCTTCAGTATCCATCCAAGTATTCTAGAATGAGGTCTGGTTCTTTCCTTGATGTGCCTTTACCTTCTCTCTCCTCTCATAATTACTGAACTATATACCCTAAAATGGGTGAATTTCATTATATATATATATTTTTTTTTTTAATGAAGTTAAGAAAAAAGAAAAATATTATTGGATCTTATCTTGAATCAATGAGTTTACAAATAATTCCCATTCTCTTTTCCACATACAAGGTAAGGATAGGTCTCAAAAACAATGGGGGTGGGAACAGTCTTTTAAACAAATGGCACTGGGACAATGGTTATACACATGCAGAAGAATGAATCTGAACCCCCTACCTTACCCCAGATATGAAAATTAACTCAAAATGGATCAAAGAACTAAATGGAAGAGCTAAAACTCTTAAGAGGATCAGAGATACAAATATTAGTGGCCTTGCATTAGACAAAAGTTTCTTAAATATGAAACCAAACACACAAATAACAACAACAAGAGATAGGTAAGTTGGACTTCATCAAAATTAAAAGCTTCTGGACATCAAAGAATTCTATCAAAAAAGTGAAAAGACAACCCACAAAATGGGAGAGAATATTTGAAAAAGCATATATCTGATAACAGTCTAATTTCCAGAATATATAAAGAACTCTTACAATTCAACAATAGAGACAAATAGCCCAATTTAAAATAAAAAAAAAGTATTTGCACAATTCTCCAAATAAGATAAAATGGCCAAAAAACACATTAAAAAGATGATCAGCATTATTTATTATTAGGGAAATGCAAATCAAAGCACCTACTATATGGCTATAATCATTTTTTTTTATAGAAACAAGTTTGGTTGAGGATATAGACAAATTGGAACCCTCATCATAACTGATATAAAATAGTGCAGTCACTGTGGAAAACAATTTGGCAGTTCTTAAAAAGATAGTTACTATATGACCCAGCAATTCCACTCCTAGATAAATAGATGATAGATAGATAGGTAGATAGATAGATAAAAGGGAAATAAAAGCATATGTCCACGCAAGAAATTGTTGATTAATGTTCACAGAAACATTCATAATGGTGAGAAAGTGGAAAAAAACATAAATGTCCACCAACTGATGAATGGATAAACAAAATGTAGTGGTATATTCATACAATGCAATATTCTTCAGCCATAAAAGGAGTGAATTCACAATGTATGCTAATATAGAATCATTGTTATACACCTGAAACTAATATATATATCTACTATACCTCAATTTTTTAAAAAAGGAATGAAGGACTAATACATGCTACAACATGGATGAACCTTGCAAATATTAAGCTAAGTGAAAGCAGTCATAAATCCTCTGTGTTTGAGGTTTTTTAAATTTCAGTTTGCATTGAGTATGATCTTGTATTAATTTCAGATGTACACTTCATAAGGTAGATTGTTAAACAATCATCTACCTTATGAAGTGCCTCCTCCCCGTTATTTCAGATACCATCTGGCACCATACAGAGTTTTGACAATATTGTCGACTACATTCCTTGTGCTTTACATCCCAGTGACTATTTTATAGCTAACAATTACTATTTCTAATGCCTTCACCTTTTTCGCCTAGCCCCCCAACCTACCTCACTTCTGGCATCCCTTAGACTATTCTCTATACCTATGAATCTATTTCAATTTTGTTTACTTTGTTCTTTAAATTCCACATGTAAGTAAAATTATATGGTGGTTGTCTTTCTCTGCCTGGCTTATTTCACTTCACATAATACCCTGTAGGCCCACCTAAGCCACCATAAATAGTAAGATTTCATTCTTTTTTATGGCTGAGAAATATTTCATTGTATATATGTACCACAGTCTTTTTTTTTTTAATATAGTTTATTGATTTTTTACAGAGAGGAAGGGAAAGGAATAGAGAGTTAGAAACATCGATAAGAGAGAAACATCGATCAGCTGCCTCCTGCACACCCCCTACTGGGGATGTGCCCGCAACCAATGTACATGCCCTTGACTGGAATCGAACCTGGGACCTTTCAGTCCGCAGACCGAGGCTCTATCCACTGAGCAAAACGGGTTTTGGCTGTACCACAGTCTTTTTATCCACTCATATATTGATGGGTGCTTGCATTCCTTCCATGTCTTGGCTATCTATACTAATAAAAGGGTAATATATTAATTAGATCAGACATCTTCCTGACAAAGCCATTGTGGTGGGGGCTGAGGCAGAGGCAGTTAGGGGCGATCAGGCCAGCAGGCAGAGGCAGTTAGGGGCAATCAGGCCTCCAGGCAGAGATGGTTAGGGGCAATCAGGCAGGCAAGTGAGCAGTTAGGAGCCAACGGTACCAGATTACAAGAGGGATGTCCGACTGCCAGTTTCAGACATCCCCCAAGGGGTCCCAGATTGGAGAGGGTGCAGGCCAGGCTGAGGGACCATCCTTCCTCCCATGTATGAATTTTGTGCACCAGACCTCTAGTCATAAACAAATGGGTGCATATATGCTTCAAATTAATGTTTTGAGTTTCTTCAGATATAACCCAGAAGTGGAATTGCTGGGTCATAAGGCACTTTCATTTTTTTTTTTTAAGAGGAAGAGAGAGAAGTATCAATGTGAGACCAAAACATTAATTGGCTGCCTCCTACACACCCCCTATAGCGGATCAAGCCAGCAATCCAGGCACGTGCCCTGACTGGGAATCAAACAGTGACCTCTTGGTTCATGGGTTGATGCTCACCCACTGAGTCACACTAGCCAGGCATTCATTTTTAATTTTTAAGGAACCCCTACACTGCTTTCCATAGTGGCTGTACCAATCTTTCCTTTTTTCTATATCCTTGCTAACATTTGTTGAGTTTTTTGAAGAGTACCGTATATAGTTGTTGTTTTGCTTTATTGGATAGTCTTTTATTCTAAATTTTTACCTTCAGATATTAAAAAACACACACACACACACACACACCTTTTTCTGGCCCCATTTTATTCAGCAAATCACCTCCACAAATGACACACGGCAGTTTTGACATACTTCATGGAGGTCACACCCAAAAACATCCTGATGTCTTAGACCCTCCACATGAGCACTGCCCGGTGAACTTTCCGCAACATGGGAAATGTTCTGTGTCGGCACTGCCCACAGTGGCATGAGCCACATGTGGCTACTGAACATGTAAAATGTAGATGTGTGGTTAAAGTGCTAATTTTTTTATTTCAATTAACCTAAGTGAAATACCCACTCGTGGTTAGTAACTGTTACACTGGACAGTGTGGCTCTAGGTAACTCCTAACGTTTTCCTGCTTTGCAGACCTCCAGCTGTGCTTCTGTCCGGTTAGTCAGAGGTGCCTGGCTCACTGTGACTACGACAGCCATGAGCAGCGAGCGTCTCTGCATATCTCTCCCTCACGTTTGAAAACCATCTTCCGTTTCATTAGTATCAAACGACTAAAATAAACAAGTCTGTAAGTCTAAGACTAAAATAATTAAAACCCCCTAGAGAACCCGCTAACACAACAGCTCCCACTAATTACAAGCAGACAGGCTGTGGTATGCACACAGAAAACAAAGGCTCTTTCACAGGGGGATTAATTGATAGCAAAGGCCTGACTGTGCTAAGTGTGGCTGTAAATCACTGCATCTAATAAGATCATTCTGCAGTAAATTTTCAGAACGCTCATTTCCCCATGGAGTGAGACTTAGGAAACATTTGTCTAAATCAGTATTTGCCCAAGTATGTTTTAAGGAATAACAGCACGGTATAAAAATAGCAAGCTACCAAGAGTGCTCATGGTTTGGCTGGGGGAAAATGCTGGGCTAAAAATGTCTTGGGAAGATTTTACATATTTTTTAAAAGCTAATGTTCACTGTGAATCTCCAAGAGAAAGGTTATGGAAACTTTATGAAACCTACCTGACCAATAATTAGGGAAAATAAAGGCCTAATCAGTATTTCTGAAATCTGCCTTGTGATGAGGATCAAATCAGCACATGCATTCCAGCGCTTGTCGAATGCATGGATCTCCAGGCCCGGTGACTGATTCGGGAGGTCTGGGGCAAGGAGTCTCTCCACAGGGAAGCCTTAGCGTTCAGAGCAAGTTTAGGAAACACTGGGCTAGTTCATTCAGAGGACCCAAAACATCTGAAACAACACATACACATGAAAACATACACTGACCATCCCACATACATGCAACCATTTTCTGTTTGTTTGTTGAAAAAAAAAAAAACCAACAGAAAATAACAAGCATTGACAAGGATGTGGAGAAACTGGAACCCTTACGGACTATTGGTGGGAGAGTCAGCTGGTACAGACACTTTGGAAAACAGTAAGGCAGTTCTTCAAAAACTTAAAAACAGAACTACCATATGCTCCAGCAATTACATTTCTGAACATATTAACAAAGTAACTTAAAGCAGCGTCTTGAACAGATACTGGTACATCCATGTTCATAGCTCTATTATACACAATACCCAAAAGGTGAAGGCAATCTTAGTGTCCATCTACAAGTGAGTGGACAAGCAAAAATGTTTGTATATCTAATGTAATATTATTCATTAAAAAGGAAGGAAATCATGACACATGCTACCACAGGGATGAACCTTGAGACATCACACTAAGGGGAAAAAGACAACCACAAAAAAGAAAAAATCTACATGATTCCATTTCCAAAAGGTACCTAGAGTAGTCAAATTCACAGAGACAAAGACAGAAAAAGTCATGCAGTTATTTTTAATGGACACAAAGTTTCAGATTTGCAAAATGAAAACCACTCAAATGGATGGTGGTGAATGTTGCACAATGTGAATGTACTAAATGGCACTGAACTATATGCTTAAAATTTGTTCAGATGATAAGTTTGAGGGTGTATGTATTTAACCATAACTTTAAAAAGAAAAGAAGAAATCAGAATTGTAAGTCACATAGGAGAGACTATGCTGCAGGCAGCCTAGATCCGGTGACTTCCAGGCCACTGTCATTACCACTCACCTTGCCTCTAAAGACAGAAGCCAGCTAGGTATGGTCTAAACAGGAAGTCATAAGTCTGGCATATCCTTGGTCTAAGGAGATGTCCCTTTAATTCTGCTATATTATAATTACCCCAGGAAAAACCTCAGTTCAACCAAGTGATCTAATTATGAAGAAAGTGTTTACTGATATACAAAATAGATGTAACCTGATTAAGAAATCAAACTTCTTTAGTACTTCCAGCATATTTATCATGCTTATAGTCTCAGAGTCCACAACTACCATTTCTTGAATATATTATGGAAATAAAACGAAAATGTTATCTATCTATCTATCTTTCCTTTCCTCCTTCCTTTCCTCCCTCTCTCTCTCTCCCTTCTTCCTCCCTTCCACTCTCTCTAGAAATCAATGAGGAATAAATTCTCAGGCGAGGATTACCAAAAAAAAAAAAAAAAAGTTAACTTTTATCTTAAATTTAATATCTCCATACACTTCATTTGTAAGTTATTCTGGCACCAATGCATATTTTCCCACTGTTACTACTGAATCCAGTTTGTATTCTATCGAAGATACGCTAACAAATGCTGGAAATGAAGCGGCTGTTATATATTCTAAAATGTTTAATATCTTTACATGAAAACTGTGATTACTACTTTTTTGCTTTTTATATTAAACTTTGATAGAAATTTTACCACCATAAGATCAGACAGAGTTTTATCTTCTTTTAACCCAAATGTAATGCATAAGAAATAAAAATTTGATTGACACATCATTTAATATTACCTCAGACAGGTAAAAATCTAATTTAATTTTTTTTCAAAAAGTCAAAATAGTTTTTGGAGAGAAGTTTATGATGATCAGCCATCCTATAATTCTGCATTTCCCCACCAGCTACAATGTCACTCACACATCCCTGCAGGGCAAACCGATCCTGTCCCAGCACCTGGGGGCTGGGAGGGGGTCCTCAATTCACCCTCTGGGTAGAAAAGGTTAAACATTATTTTGTCAGACAGTTATGACAGCTTTCAACAGCATTCTGTAAGGAAAAATAAATAAATAAGCTTTCACTCAGAAAACAGTCACATTTGTGAGGATTTTTTTAAAATTGTAAAAGAACCCGAAGGGGGAAGGAGGGGGGGAAGAGAGACAAGAAAATGATTACCATCAAAAAGAAAACCTCTGTGAAATCGATACACGCACAAAATATATATATGCAATATTATTTTTCAAGACCTGAGATACCATTTTGTAATTGACTTATCACTCAATAGGATTATTTGCCCCCATATTACTAAATTGCATTAAAAATAAACAATAACAAATACCTAACATATAACTACCACAAACGCTAGAATTAGCACTTCCCGTAAATTCTTTCATCCTCACATTCATTACACTAATGAACAGATTAGTGTTAATATCTATAATAATAAAATAATGTGCTAATTAGACCTGAGATCTTCCAGACATCCTTCCTGATAAACCTGAGGCCAGAGGAGGGAAGCCAGCCTGGGGCCTGGGTGCCTGTGGGCGACCGGGAGGAGGGAAGCAGCCTGGGAGCCGGGTGCCCGAGGGAAGCCAGTGCAGGCCGTCGGGGGAGGAAAGGCGACTCTTGCACAATTTTCATGCATCGGGCCTCTAGTTTAATGATACTTAGGGTCACTGCCAAATAATCACAATTTTAGGTTTTTTTAAATTACAAAGTCAAATTTATAGAAGCCTTTTTCAGGCAGAACCTAATAATGTAGGAACTCTGTCCTCAAATCAACAAGTACGTGTCTATGAAAAAAAGAGTGTGGGGGGAGCAACACTGAGTTAAAAGAAGTACACTAACATATACAAGTCGAAAATCTTGACTTTGATGTGACTACAGGGAAAGTCTCGTTTCTTCTGCCGTAGAGGAGCAGGGGCAAGTCAAACAAGCTGCAGCTCTCAGAGGAGCCGTTCACAGCCCTGTCACAATGACGGGCTGGAGCTCCACCGGTGACCGCCTCCTGTGTGTGCTGGCCTCCCCCTCCTTCGTGTTTCCCTGAGATGGAGCCGCCCCTCTGTGAGTGAACAATCCCCTCTGCCGGGTGGGAGGCTCAGTGTGCTGCTGCCTGGCTGAAGGCCTTTGGGAATTACGCACACCTGTCCGTGGGGGGATATGGCCCTCTAATCTGGTCAGATTATGCGGAAGCCAATCACAGATAAGGTAACCCTTAGTCTCTGTTTTGTGTCTCTCCCTTGACCTGCCATTCATAAGCACATACAGAGTCTAGATAAACGAGAAGGAACATTTTCCCCCAAGACATTGCAAGAGTTCACTGGAGAGACTTGTGGAGAGGAATCACTGGAGGTAAAAGTCGTTCTAAGTGGTTCTTTCTTACACCTCATTCATTGACTTTTACTTCATTAAAGTACCAAAGTATCTATTTCCAGGTCACTTCGCCTGAAGGGCAAAGTCATGGTCCATCCATAGCTTAGCCCTTACGCTGTAATGCCACTAGGATGGGCCACACAGACCACAGAGGCGAACTGCATTTTCACCTATGAATGGACTAACGCTGAGTTCCCAAGCCACTCTCACTTGACTTGAAGCTATGAAATAACATCTGAGATGTAATTCACAGCTTGGGGTGAGGATCCCATGAGTTAGTACACACAAAGCACTTAACACAGTACATAATAAACCCTCTACAAATGTTAGCTGATACTGTTATTAGGTCTTTTTTCACTTCTTTCTCTTCGGTGTCTTTGATGTTCGGATGTTGCTCATTCAGCTAACCAGCATGACATGCCTGTCATGTGATAGGCTCCATGGAAAGTACTGATGAGTCCCGGGCTCCCAAAACCCAGCTGAGGAATCCAATGCACACACCACCAGGCACTCCATTAGATGGTAAGTGCCGTAATACATAAGTGCTGGGAACTCGGAGAGGTGGTATTTGGGTCATGCAGTGACATACCCTTTCCTCAGGCAAAGGGGTAATCTACTCTCCACTAGAGCTATAGCACAGAGACAAGAATAATGGAGCTTGAGGAAAATGTTTCAGTGAGACTATTGAAAAGCTTTAGTGAAAAGAAGTAAAAGTCGTCACAGAAAATGAGAAAAGGAAAATCTATGATAAAGAATGTGCTGATATGGAACTGGAGATCAGGTGGAGGTTCAGTTAAAAACAATGTGTTTGAACTTGGGATTGAACAAGGCCAGAGGTTCTGGCTTCCCGAAGAATACAAGCAAAGCTCCCTGGTGAAGTAGAACCAGTAAAGCCAACTCGAAGCTTTTGTGAGATGAAGCAGGTATGGACCGGTGATCATGGGAGATAACCCTGGGCAGGAATCTAATGCCGTGGGAAGGAACGCTCATTTCCCGACTCCCTACAACTGACCATTACACCCCCCAATAACCTCAGCTGCCTTCTCTACCTCCCAGGATTCTTGCCATACAAAGGGTTCCAGGGACCTGGCTTCAGAACTGAAGCTCTACTGTGCTTAAAATGTTCTTATTTAAATGAAAATCTTGTGGCAGCTCTGTCTGTTTTGGGTTTTGTGTATTCCCTACAGTTGATTTTGAGTTTTTTACTCTCTTACTTCTTGCATTAAAATTGGTTGACATACAAATATTTTGGCATAACTTCCTCTAATCTGCTCAGCTTCCTCTTATCTACCTATCAATTCCACTTGTTTCACTGAGGAATAAGATTATAATAAATGCTAACTCTTTAATGCCTTTGAGCATCACTAATGCCTTTGAGTATTTGTCCTCCAATTGGACATTTCTCCATCTACTAAAGTATCTATCTGTAATAATAAAAGTGTAATATGCAAATCGACCAAATAATTGAACAGCAGAACGACTGTCCGGACAACCACGCTATGACATGCACTGGCACCAGGCCAGCCGAGACGGGTGCAATGTGATTGGTTGGGTTGCCCCGCCACAGCCCTGCAGAGGGAGTCCCAAGCCACCCTTTGCAGGGCGATCAATGCGGGGGGGGGGGGGGGGGGGGGGGCAACTCAAAGCTTTTGTGAGATGAAGCAGGTATGGACCTGGGTTTATCTCCTATGAAACTCTCCGATCAATGGGAGGCCCAGGCCACCCGCCAGTGACTCTGCAGCACGAGTGCAGGGCCAGCCAGCAATCACCCTGTAAAGGGAGGCCCAGGCCAGCCAAGCAATCACACCCTACAGATGGCTGGCAGTAACAGCGGCAGGGGTGGGGCCAGCCACCAGCAGCTGAGGGAAGGAAAGACCCAATAGGCCCTGATCACCAGCCAGGCCTCGGGACCCTACCTGAAGGGTCCTGGATTGTGAGAGGGCGCAAGCCAGGCTGAAGGATACCCCCCCCCACCCTGTGCACAAATTTCATGCACCAGGTCTCTCATGTATATATATAAAAGCCTAAGCGGCCGCAACACCAAAACAACCAGTCACACTTACCAATAGAGGGAAGACACTCGATGCAGGAGCTACCTCCTGGTGGTCAGTGCACTCCCACGGCCAACCTCCCGTGGCAGGCCAACCTTCCCTGGTCCTTCCCCTAACCAGCAGCTGGCAGCTGGCAGAAAGGAAGGTCCCAGCTGCAGCCGGAAGGCCCCAATCTCCCCTGATCATGGGCCAGGCCTAGGGGCCCCACCCATGCATGAATTCCCTGCACCAGGCCTCTAGCAGTATAATATTCACCAACTTCTCCAATGGAATTTAATACACAGTCAGACATCAATAAACATTAGTTGATTCCGAATCTACTTACAAAGCTCTAGAACATAAGTCCTCAAACAGCAATAGTTTCCTATAGCATCAGCACACATGTAACATTAAGAGGCAGTGTTTCAAGTAGATAACCTAATTTTAAAACTTTTGGAAAAAGTAAGTCCTAACTTCTTTCTCAAACAGGGATTCTGGGCAGCTTCAGGCAAGGGAGGGTTAGACTAGGCTGGGGTAAGATGGGCACAATGATCCAGCACCATGTGCTTCAATTCGCCTCTGCACCTCCTAAAACAATCTTGTGCGCTTCTGACACTTTGGGTTGACATCTTAAATTTTTATCATAAATTTAGTGGAGGGAAAGGATATGATTTTCAGCATAATATTTATGTATTTTACTTTTCCAACTTTATTAAAACATAATTCACAAATAAAACTTTATGTCTGAGACCTACAACAAGACAATTTAATATATTTTTACATTGTGAAATGATTACCTCAACAAAGCTAATTAAGCACATCCATTTCCTCACATAGTTATCTGCTTTTTTGTGATGAGAGCATTTAAGATCTACTCTCTACAATACAGTATTAGTAACTATAGTCACCTCATAACATATATATATATATATATATATATATATATATATATATATATATATATAGCTAAGTGACCTACCGTACATCCGTCTGACCATCCAACCGACCAATTGGTTGGTACATATAATGCGCACTAGCAATTTATAATAAGCATGTGCAATACACATAAACCTTTCACTGGCGCCAATCTAGACAGAGTAGGAATATTCCTATCTGAACCTGTTTTTGGACATGGTCAGTTACATGTTGATTTCTCTCAAATTCGAAGAGCATGTGACATTAAAGTTAAAGTTGTAAATACTTCATCACTAGGAAAATTAGTCAAGCACTCTGAAAGTATTTTTACTCAATGTGTAAATCATGGTATACTGGGAGATGTTAGAATAAGTTTAATCAATTTGTCAGTCATTGTTTTTATCAATGTTGTTTTTATATCATGTTTTTATTGTTTTCATATCATGTCTTTGTTGTTCTATCATGTTGTTATTATTTATTTATCAACTTATATGTTATTCTCATATACATTTTACTAATTTTCTTTCATCTCTGACATTTCTATTATAGAGAGAGGGTAAATAGCGATATTAAAATATTTATTCTAATTAATTTCCTTTCAATGTGCACCAATCCATGCACTGGGCCACTAGTTCTTCTTATAACTGAAAATGTTAACCAACATCTCCCCATTTCCTCCACCCCTCAGCCCCTGGCAACTACCATTCTACCCCTATGAGTTTACGAACTTATATTTCATACATGAATGATATAGTATTTGTCTTTCTCTGTCTGGCTTATTTGATTTAGTATAATGACCTCCAGGTTCGATGTAGGCTCAAATGGAAGAATTTCCTTCTTTTTCATGCTAAATACTATTTTAGTGTATTCACACACACACAAATAAATGCCACATTTTATATGCATTTTAAATATATTATTGTTGCAACCCTGGAAGCTGTAGACTTCACTCATCTATGTAATGAAATATATGCACCAAACAATCCAATTCCTAGCCTGTCCTCATTGTCAAATCAATAAACCAAATCAAACTTACTTTCTGTCAAAAAGCCTGGCTTCATTTTTCAATTCAAATAAATGTGCTAATCTGCCTTCCCTGTGAGCCCCTCCATACACCCAACAACCCAGTCCAATTCTATTTGTTACCAACATGAAGTAAGGCTCTGCCCCATCTGTGATCCTGACCGCAGCTCTCTTTGTTTTGGTGTTTACAAATTCTCACTCAGGAGCTAAGAATTCTTAAATTATTCCTTTATAGAGTAAACCAGACAGAGATTTTACTCCCTGAGGCAAAGATTGAAAGATTCATGCAAGGTGAGCCAAGTCTGACTGTCTGCCAAAGGGGAGAAAAGCAATTTGTGAATGAGAAGGTAGGAGAGAAGAATCAGCCACAAGTGCTCTCAGGCAACCAATTTCAGGAAAGTAAATATGTACACAGACCATCTGAATACCATTAAGACTATCTCTGCATGCAAAATCCCTGGAAATTTTGCATGAAACCTCAGGCATGCACATGTTCCAGTATGAAGACTACAACTCTAAGAAAGAGTTCCAGAGCTGAAGTCAAAATTGAAAGCCAGGCACCCACTGCAAAACCTGTCAATCCTAATGTCCTAAGCATAAAAGCAGAATCAAGACAGAGGGCAACATGGTGAACGCTCTGGGATATGCAAGTTCAATCTGGGCATGCAGAGCACAGGCTCTGGAGCCAGGAAGCCCATGGTTTGGATTCTAGCTCTACCACTTAGGAAGCATGTGACCGTGGAAAAAAAAGTCCTTTATCTCCTTGTTGTCATTTTTATTGAGAAACAATTGACATATAACATTGTATAAGTTTAAGGTATGCAACATAATGACGTAACACATGTATATATTGGGAAATGATTACCACAATAAGGCTAATTAACACATCCTTCACCATGATGTGTTACTTCTCAGATCTACTCTCTTAGGCCCTGGCCTGTGTGCTCAGTTGATTGGGCATCATTCCTTGCACTGAAAGGTTGCAGACTATTCCTGGTCAGGGCATATGCCAGGGTTTCCGGGCTCAATCCCCAGTAGGGGGCATGCAGCAGGAGGCAGTGATCAATGTTCCCTCTCAAATCAATATTCTCTCACTCTCTTCCTCTCCCTTCCTCTCTCCCTAAAAATAACTGTTACAACAATAGATTTATTCTCTTAGTAACTTTCAATTATATGATATAGTACTGTTACTATAGTCACCATGCTCCACATTGGATTAGATTTTGTGCCCTGCAACCCTACTGAATTTGCTTATTAGTTCTAAGAGTTTTTTAGTAGAGTCTTCAGTATTTTCTATATAGAAATAAGATCATTCGGCCAAAACCGGTTTGGCTCAGTGGATAGAGCGTCGGTCTGCAAACTGAAAGGTCCCAGGTTCGATTCCGGTCAAGGGCACGTACCTTGGTTGCGGGCACCTCCCCAATAGGAGGTGTGCAGGAGGCAGCTGGTCAATGTTTCTCTCTCACCAATGTTTCTAGCTCTCTATCCCTCTCCCTTCCTCTCTGTTTAAAATCAATAAAATATATTTTTAAAAAAAGAAAAGAAATATGATCATTCATCTGCAAACAGGGACAAATTTAACTTCCTTTTCTGTGGTTCATACACCTTTATTCTAAACCCAATGAAACTGGCTCTTTGAGCTTGTAATAGGAGCGCTGGCTATGAGAAGTTCCATTTCTAAAACTTCAATTATAGCTTATCTATGATTTAGATTGGTACCATATGGGGATAAATTTTATGAACCTCTGTAAGTTGAGGCATCTGATCACACTGCATTATTAAAAGGAACTGTCTATTTCTGCAGTAACCCAGGAATTTAGAAATGGTATCCTAGCTAATTTTATCATAACTTAGAGCAAGTTCTATACTTTAAGCTAAATAGCTTTCAAGAAGCAATTCCAAATCCTGTAAATGAAAATTAAAGTGTTAAGTGCATTATCATGATAACATATACTTTAGAAACCAGATTTGTCAGATAATGTGTGCTGTTTTGCCTTTTTCTGAAAAATTGCGTGGATGAGTAAATAAATTAGAATGTGCACTACGCTTTTTTGGTCCTATTTACTATCTAAATGTCAACTGACAAAATGCAGTATGAAAAAAGAATATCTATAAAATCAATACCATAACACAAATATTGATTGAATCAAAACAGAAAAATTGATTATTGGCTATAAAAGCCAAAGGAATTCTCAGTCTTATGGCAAGAGGAAAATACTAGAAATGTGTGCTATTTAAAGACAAACCCAACTGCCCCCCCCCCCATATAGTTTCTCCAATATCAGAGAGAGAGAGACAGAGAGACTCTGCACGGGTGCCTGGCCACACACAGGCCACATACCTGCAGTTGTCTCACCTGTCTTTTAAGATGGATTCTCCCAATACAAGGACGATTCGTTCCAATATTTCCTTTCAATCTTACCGTTCACAGAGATACCCACCGCCAAAGGAGAGCTGGAAGGACACGTACACACCATCAATCACAGTGGACAGGCCAGCTTCATGCTTAGTCAGTTCTTCACTCAATATCCTTTCCCAGCTCCAGGCAGCCTCGAGTCTTGGAATTAATTGCCATGTAATCATCACTTGGATTATTGATCTCTTTCACATCCAGCTTTTTAAGAAAACTGTTTCCATCCCACTTTTTTCAAATAGGAAAGTTGAGGGGGGAAATACAATGATCATAAATATAGCCTTCCCCCAGATTCAACATTTATTAACCATTTGCTATGCCTGCTTCACCTCTCTACATGTGCATAAACATGTACGTTCTTTTTCTCATTCATTTGAAAGTTTCAAAAATCATAATTCAACCCTAAAGCCATTGGCATGTGATTCCTAAGAATGAAATCTCTTATATGATCACACTATTACCCCACCCAATAAAATAAACAATAATTACATACTATTCTCTAGTATTCGGTCTGTGATCAACTATCTATAGTTGATGAAAGAACGTTTGTTGTAACTTCTCCCTTCAACCTGAATCCAACTAAATTCATACATCACAACTGGTAATTAAATCTTCTTAGTGTCCTCTGGACTAGAGAATTGTGCACCCCTTCTTCCTCTCCCCTTTGTACAACATTGGCTCTTTGAGCAGCCCCAGAAAATTGCCTGATTAAATATTTTTTGAACTTTCTGTGACTGTTTACTTCTAGGGGTAAACATTTACCTTGTTTCTCTACCTGCCGAGGTTCCTAAAACCTCTAAGTTTGATACAGGCTCAATCACATTCAAGTTAAACTTTTTTGCAAGAATACCTCAATATGTGATTTTCTATCATTCATCTATACCAGCAATTTCCAATCTTTTTCATCTCACAGCACACAAATTAATTAGTAAAATTCTGTGTCACACCAAAAAATATGATTTTTGTCGATCTGACAAAAATAGGTATAATTTTATTATTCAGTCACATTGGACAAGTATAGTTGGCTGTTGTCATTTTTCATTTGACAACTTGTCCCAAATTTAGTAATTAGGAGCTTCTTTAAAAAGTCATTTTTTAAAGTCCTCTCCTTTGTTTAGGGGAACTTCTCTACTAAAGAAAATCACCCACTCATTCATGTAATAAATCCAAAAAAAAAATGTGCTAAGTATTTACCATGTGTTGGGTGCTTTTTGAGTTGTTGGGAAATATTAATGAACAACAGAGTCCCTACTACTATGGGGCTTACTTTGCAATTTCTGAAAACAAACAAAAGACAGAGGGTTAATTAGGAAAGATATCAGATGGTGGTAAGTGCTCAGAAGAAAAAGAAAGCAGTAGAGAGGATGTAGAACGACAGAGAGTTGGTATTTTAGACAAGATAGAGAGAGCTGTCCGATATGATGACATTGGGCAGAGACCCAAATGAATTTGAGAGAGAGCTTGTAGCATCAGGAGGGTGAGACCCAGGCAATGGGAAGAGGGCCAAGACTGCTTGGAGTGTTTATAAACAACAACAAAGCAATGTGGCTGGAGTCCAGTGAGGTGAAGACAGGTGTGGGAGATGAGATCAGAGAAGAAGGGATCCTAACATACTCAGATACTCAGTATGTAAATATGGCTTGCTTCTGTTTCCTATTTTTACCATAAAGTAACAATTTTTCTAAAAGATTGAATGGCTCTCAAAAAGATATGAACATGCCCTCACCCCAGGAATTTATAAATGTGATCTTATTTGAAAAAGAATATTCGCAGATGTAATTAACTGTAATTAAGTTAAGGGCCTCAAAATGAGATCACTCTGGATTACCCTAAATCTAGCGACAGCTGTCCTTTCAAAAAGAGGCGAGGAGGTGAAGTGCAGAGAGAAGGGAAGGCCAGGAGATAGAGACGGAGCCGTACAACCACCGGTCAAGGAACACCTCAAGCCCCTTCTGAAACATTAGCAAAAACAAACCTAAATAAATGAAGCAGAAAACTCAATTAATAGTAAGAAATAAAACTGATCAACAGATTCAAAGCAATCCAAATCAAAATCCCAGCAGTTAGTTTTACAGCAATTGGCAAGCTGATTCTAAAATTGTTATGGAAAAAGCAAAGGACCTAAAATTGCTCAAGCGATTTTTACAAGGAACTAAGTTGGGGACTCACATGACCTGATGTTAAGATTCACTATAAAGCTAAGTGATCAAATCGGTATAGTACTGACATAAAGACAGATACATACATCAGTGGAGTGGAATACAGCGTCCAAAAACACTCTCGTATATTGTCAATTGGTTTTCCACAAATGTGCTACGGTATGAACAGTATGCCCCCCAAAAATCATGTCCACCCAGAACTCAGAATGTGACCTTATCTGGAAACAGGTCAAGGTCATTAGTTGAGATGTCATTAGTTAAGATGAGGTCATACCGGAGTAGGTGGGCCCCAAACACAATGATTGGTGTCCTTTTAAGAAAAGAACACAGAGACACGGACACACAGAGAGGAAGTCCCGTGACAACCAAGGCGGAGACTGGAGTCAGGCAATTACAAGGCAAGAAAAGACAAGGATTGACAGGAGTCCCCAGAAGTTCCAAAGAGTTGAGGAAGAATTCTCCCCTCCAGCCTTTACAGAAAGTCCTGCCAACACCTTGACAGAGAGTGCGCAATGAAGCTGACTGCTCTGACGAGGCTATGGTTTGCAGCCTCTGGAGCTGTGGGAGAAGAAATGTATCCTCTAAGCCACCAGATTTTAATTTGTTAAGACAGCCCTGGGAAACCAATACAGTTTTTTTGTTGGTAGTGATGGTTCCGTTGGTTTTCACTGAATTAAAATTCACCTAACATAAAGTTCACCTGATCATGGGTTTTATGGTCAGACTGGCCTGGATTCCACTCCGGTGTCTTGCACTTCCTGTACCTACCAGACAAGTTGCCAACCTGAACCTCCTTTTCTGACCTATAAAATGGGAACAGAGTCTACGTGGCCCTGTGGTCGTTAGGATTCCTTGATGTAAAGCAGTGGTTCTCTACTTTGGCATGATCAGAGCCTCCTAGGGGCTTGTGAAATCATCAATTGCTGGGTCCCACTCCCAGAGTTTCTGAATCACTGGGTCTGGGGTGAGGCCTGACAATCTGCATTGCTAACATGCTGCAGCTCCTGAGACCACACTTTGAGAGCCAGTGCCTAGAGCTTGGGGGGAAGGGTGCAGGGAGACCCTACTTTGGAACCAGAGACACCTGGGTATCAAACTCTGACTCCTCTGACTATGATCCTAGACAAGTTCTATGACCTCCTTGAACACCAGTTTCCCAGTGAAGTTCTTGGCCTGGGGAACAACAGCCACCTACAGCTTAGGGCTTCCCTGGAAGAGGTGCTGACCACAAAGAGGCACAGTGCCTGGTTCACAGAAAGTGCGCAATGAAGCTGACTGCTCTGACGAGGCTATGGTTTGCAGCACTGAAGCATTGAATCCTGCTGGTTAATAACCTAGTACTATTAGGTTTGGGAGGGATTTTTTGTTCTGCATGGTTTTAAGTTATGTTATCCGGAGTACAGAGTCAAGTCCCTTATCTTAGAAATTAAAGGATGTACTGTTCTGACTACAAGTGACAGAAAACCACTAAAGTCAGTTCATGTAAAATCTCCTGGACAAAACCAAGATGCATCCAGGACTCACATAGACTAAATTTGAACTGATAAAAAACAACTCAAGAAACCAGAATACTATTCAGGAAATGCTTGGCTTGATCATCTCCATTTTTCTCTCAACTGGCTTCCTCTGTCTATACAACCTGCTCACGGCCTTTAAAATTAGGCACCCCAAGATGATAATGATCTATATTTGATGGGGATTTGGGTTACACAAGTGTATGCATTTGTCAAAACTCAAGTAATGGTACACTGAAGACACATATAAATCACTGTGTGTTTTGAACTTATCTTCATGTCTGTCTCCCTCATTGAACTGTGACATATCAAGGACAGAGGGAATCAAAGTCAACTCTGAATACCCAACTCACATGTACCCAATCTCAATAATGTTTCATCCTTTTTAAAAAATATGTATTTTATTGATTTTTTACAGAGAGTAAGGGAGAAGAATAGAGAGTTAGAAACATAGATGAGACAGATCAGCTATCTCCTGCACACCCCCCACTGGGGATGTGCCCACAACCAAGGTCCATGCCCTTGACCAGAATCGAACCTGGGACCTTCCAGTCCGCAGGCCAACGCTCTATCCACTGAGCCAAACTGATTTCGGCAATGTTTCATTCTTAAACAAAGGAAGACACAAGTTAAGAATGTGAGAAATTTTACCCATTAAGATTCATTCTGAAAAATGTGTTAAAAGTTTTCATTTTAATTAGTGACTACATTCTAGTGAGTTCACATGAAGATATTTAAATTTTACATATTATAAAAATAACTACATTTATAAGCAAACAATTAGTGTCTTAATTATGGTGCAAACTGTTCTGTGGACATGACTCTATCACCACCTAGTGGAAATATATGCATATCACCATGTTCGGAAACTAAAGAAGACAAAGAATCTCCAAAGGATGTGCCTGAGCAAACACGTTCACTAGGCACCTGTTAGGTTCTAGAAAGTGTGCCAGGTTCCATGAGGACAGGCATTGCTCGTGTTTGTTTTGATCACTGCCTTGGCACCAGAGTGACAGAGCACTCTGTTGGCTTTCAATAAAAATGTATTAGCTGATGGACTGGATTCTGGGATTAAAAGGAGACTGAGATATGATCTTCAGGAAAGACATTCAGCCATCCAAAGCCAATTGAGTTTAAACCTGACAATGGAATATTGCTCAGAACTTTAAAAACGAGCTATCAAGCCACGAAAAGACACGGAGAAATTTTAAATGCATGTTACTAAGTGAGAGAAGCCAATCTGAAAAGGTTACATACTATCAATATATGACTCCAACTGTAAGGCATTCTGGAAAAAGCAGAACTGTGGAGACCATTTTGGGAAAGGAGAGATGAACAAGCAAAGCAGAGAATTTTTAGAGCAGAGAAACTATTCTGTGTGATACCATGCTGGTGGATAAATGTCACACATTTATCAAAACCCAATACCGTGAAGGAACCCTAATGTAAACTATAGGCTTGGGGTGAAAATGAGGTGTCAATGTGGGTTCACCACCGAGGACAAACGTACCATTCTGGTGGGGGTGTAGACAGTGAGTGAGGCTGTTCATGTGCATGGAACATATGGGAACTCTGTACTTTCCACTCAATTTTGTTATGAATCTAGAACTGCTTTTACAAAAGGTCTATTTTTTAAAAATCATAATTTTTTATTCTGACTTTAGATATTCAAATAAGCAAACTCACATCTAATGAGCACATGAAAATAAGATATTGTTCATTTTGGGTGATTCTGTTTCTAACCACCTGAGTAAATGCTCAGTAAATGTTATTCCCCCAAACCAAGTAGTTACCATTAGCTAACTCTCTATCCCTCTCCCTTCCTCTCTATAAAAAACCAATAAAATATGTAGGGTTTTTTTTTAATATATTTTATTGATTTTGTACAGAGAGGAAGGGAGATAGAGAGTTAGAAACATCGATGAGAGAGAGTCATCGATCAGCTGCCTCCTGCACACCCCCCACTGGGGATATGCCCGCAACCAAGGTACATGCCCTTCACCGGAATCGAACCCGGACCCTTCAGTCCCCAAGCGGACGCTCTATCCATTGAGCCAAACCGGTCCCGGCATATAGGTATTTTTTTTAAAATTAAGATAGCTAGACCAAAGTCCTTAGTTCCCTTCCTAATCTAACATTCTTTTAATTTTAAAAGAATAAATAATAGAGTTTAAACTTTTCTATGATACAGAGAAAGAAAGAAAACTGTCAGATATTTACAGCATCACTTACACAAAAAAACACATTAAAAATTACTGTCAGATCTCACAAATATTAATGTAAAAACTTTACAAGTAATACCAAAAAGAATTCAGAAGTGCTATAAATGAAAGATAAGCTATGAGCACAAACTGTTCATTCTAATTAGGAAGTTCATTAATACAAATAACCACATAAACAGATCAAAAAAGAAAAGTTAATGATAATCTATGCCAAAAAAAAAAAGCATATGACAAAATTTTAAACCATTCTTGGTCTTTAATCCTTATCAAAATAGCGATAAATGATTGCTAATATAATTTTAATATAATTGAAAAAATGCAAAACTTATATCAGTTTGTTTGAGACAATGAAACATTAGAAGCATTTTAGAAACATTTCTGTAGAAGTCTAGGAGGAATAAAGAAAGCTTGCCATTATTTTTTAATATGAATCTAGATAACAAAGCATAAAGGTTTATGGATGGGCCTTAGGGTTTGCAAACTGGAAACAAAACTAAACAATACCCAGAGTGTTCCAAAGAAAAGCTAAGAGTTTTTATAGTAAAAAGTACACTTTTGAGAAAAATTAGTCCCAAATTCTTAGCCTCTGGATTGATCCAAAATGGTGATCCTCTAGATCAGTGTTTCCCAAGCTTCCTATATGTTGCCAAAAATTCTAGTTTAGTACTTCTTAGTTAGGATTCAGGAGTCTGTAGTTTAACAACTCCACCAGGTGATTCTCATCATGAGAGAAGCTTGGGAAACACTGCTCTAGATGACTGGATAAAGGGTATCAGGTGGTCTAGATACAAGAACATTCTTTTGTTTGTCCTTCGGGAGTAATCACAGGGTTCTCTGGAGATTTGATATATATTTATCTGGGCATTAACACAGATCTAGAAAGTTCAAAAGTTTGAATTCCCAGGCTAGTTCAAACAAGAATAGAATCATTTCCTCAGACCTCAATCTACTTAACTGCAGTAAGTCAGCAGCTTGTCTACAGTGACTATTTTATTTCTTCACTCTATTTCTCATGAGGAAATTGTTCACATTGCAAAAAGAGAAATCCTGAAAAATTATAGAGATATATTTCCTAAAAAGTAAGGATCATTCAACTCTGAAATGAGTTAAGAAGGGAACCTGGGATTCTCAGTAGGAAATATTTTTATAAGTCAGATATGCATCCATCAAGAAACTGTTATGCATTGAGATAGGGACAAATGCTTTCATTGTGAAGGTTAGCCCCATCACTCATCAGCCAGCCAAGAAACCAATCAACAATTTATAAAGTTCTTAACTAGGCACACAGCTCGGTAGCAGCTATAATGAAGTGTAAGCTATGGCTCCATCAGGAGAAATATGCATTACATGGTTGGGGAGATAAAATAAACACATGAAGAGAGCCCAAAGCAATGTATAAAATGAACCAGGCCAGCTAATAATGGAAGAATTTCTCTCTCTGCTTTCCAATATATGTTTTAGGAATAAGAATACAAGAAGTAGCTGAAACCGGTTTGGCTCAGTGGTAGAGCGTCGGTCTGTGGACTGAAGGGTCCCGGGTTCGATTCCAGTCAAGGGCATGTACCTTGGCTGCAGGCACATCCCCAGTAGGGGGTGTGCAAGGGGCAGCTGGTCAATGTTTCTCTCTCATCGACGTTTCTAGCTCTCTATCTCTCCCCGTTCCTCTCTGTAAAAAAACAATAAAATATATATATATTTTTTAAAAGAATACAAGAAGTAGAAGGAGTCAATCAGAACAGAATTTTATTTCCTCCAAGTTTTAGAAGCTGAAAGGATTTGAAGCTTGTTAAATATACACCGGTAAATCATCTATAGCAATGGTAATAACTAATCAGAGATTAAAAAACACTTAAATGTCAAAGAAAACTCAGCAGTGTTTATACTCCTACTTCATTAAAGCATATTTACTAATTAATTTAACTAACCACTGCTATACACACACCACTATGCTAAGTTTCTATTGAATGAGCTAAAGTGAAACAGGTAAAAATACTCAAAAGAATTCTATACAGGACAATAGGACTGGAAGCAAGTTCTGAGGGAGCTCTTCAACAACGAAAAAACTGTCCCTGCCACTGTGACTCAGTGAATAATCGTCGACCTATAAACCTGGAGGTCACCATTCCCTTCCCCGTCAGGGCATATGCCTGGGTTGCAGGCTCAATCCCCAGTGGGGAGCATGCAGGAGGCAGTCAGTCAATGATTCTCTCTCCTCATTGATGTTTCTACCTCTCTCGCCCTCTCTCTTTCTCTTAGAAATCAATAAAAATATATTTTAAAAAAGAAAAAACTGGGACTGAAAATCTTAAGTTTGCAACTTAAAGTAATCATATTGAGCTATGTAGTCACCTCTGTTTATACTGCTAAAATAAAAACCACATCCCTAAGATAACCCACTTCTCAGTATCACAAACTTATAACTGAGGAAGTACAGGTTCAAAATTCAATTCAGTGAATATTTACTGAGTTATAATACTATGCTCAGTGTCAGAAATGTGAAGTTGAATAAGACATGGGCCCGGTTTTTTTGTTTTAAATACAGATAAAGTCAAGTTCAAGACCTTGAACTGAAAGAGCATGTTACAGATTTCTTCTCTCAGTTGGGGGTGAGGGTGGGAGTGGTATACTTTTTAAAAAGTAGGATTCCTTACAACAGCCCTATTTTTCTAATCACTAACTACCTAACCAAGAGGCTAGAGAGCTGGAAAACTGCTACACTTTACTTGCAAGAAGTGAATGGAATATAATTTGGGGGAGGGGGGAGGAGGAATTAAATATCACTGAAATTAGCCGGGACCGGTTTGGCTCAATGGATAGAGCGTCGGCTTGGGGACTGAAGGGTCCCGGGTTCGATTCCGGTCAAAGGCATGTACCCTGGTTGCGGGCATATCCCCAGTAGGGGGTGTGCAAGAGGCAGCTGATCGATGACTCTCTCTCATCGATGTTTCTAACTCTCTATCTCTCTCCCTTCCTCTCTGTATAAAATCAATAAAATATATTTTAAAAAAATAAATAAATAAATAAATATCACTGAAATTATAATGCGGTACTGGTCTAATGTAAAGCTGTAATGTCCTACATCGAGAAATTTTATTTGTACAAAATCTATTACACAAAGCAAAATATAGCCAGCTAATGTTCACTGTGCTATTACAAGTGCAAAGAGGATTCCAAGTAAGAAATGTGCTCTATTAAAAGCGTTAGGGACAGTGGCTTCCCAATCCTGTACAGAAGACCAAAATGGAGAAAGGCAGGTACAGCCATGAGGCAAAATGCTAGGAAGTGATAGAATGCCTCTTTACAATTTGCAGCTAGGTTATTACCCATGATAAACTGATAATCATTCATTAACTCTGAGAGCAATAGACAACTGGCAGGCTATTTCATGCCTCAAAGAATTTATGACAAAAATGACAGGTGACTTTGAATTCAAAAAATAAAATGGATTCTTGGAAACTGTTACTTTTGTGCATTCTTTTAAATAAACTTGGAGGCAGATACAGGTATTTGCTGCTGATAAGAAGTAAAGGTCATGATTTCCACATCAGTGATAAATGGATTACTGTTTGCCAGCTACATAGGCCTGTCAATCAACAATGTACAGGTGAATTAGGTATCTAAGGCAGCGGTCATCAGCTGGCGGTCTGTGAGGCCTGAAAGGTTGGCGACTGCTGATCTAAGGTGTATCCTGATACATACTCCGCTCTAAGTCATAAGAGGGAAGGACTGTGCAAAATATCCATCAAAAGCCTAAATTAAACAGCGCAAATTAAGATTTAGGGGTTATGTTTACAGGTTTTCCTTGGCTGACACCTCCTGGCTGCCCCCACAATGTTGATGTTTCCTAATTAGGGCTTTATGTCTGATTCTATTTCCTTCCAATTCTCCATGTTCCCAAATTGATCTGCACCTAAGGGATCAGCTATCGCCTATCCTCCACTTTCTCTAGGAAAACTTTGTTCCTGGACCAGAGATTGTCAACCCTGGCTGCACATCAGCATCACCTCAGTTGCTGTTAAAACATACCAATCAAGCCCAGGCTCGTTACAGCAGAGTCTCTGAGTTTCCCTCAAGAACAGTCGTGGTCCAGAGCCTGTAGATCTATCATTTCAGCCTCTCCTGGTCACCTCCTCCTGAACCACAGGCACCTCCTATGTCTCTCCTGTCTGAACAACTCACCTCCCAGCTTAAGCGAGAGCACTGTCCCTCTTCCCTGACTAGCCAGGGGCATCAGCGTCCTTCTTCCTGGCTTCCACACTCTTCTGTCCATGCGTCCATAAAGCATTTACACCATTTATTGTGACTGATTGTGTATATATCTATCTCCCCCATAAGACAGGGGTGTTTTCTTTTGTTTTTTACATTTTAGTGTCTGAAGCATCCCCAGTGGGTGGCACCAGAGTGTGAGTAACAGCCAAAAGCCATAGAGACTAACCAGATTTCTATAGTCAGGTCTAAGAAGTAACTACAAGATTGGAACACTGGAGACAAGGCTAAGGATGATTAACCAGGCAGACACAGGATCAGAGTCACGAAGGAGGGCACGAGAGAAGGGGTACTGTACCTGACGCTCAGCTCATGTGCCTCCACCCTGTACACCAACTAAACCAGACTGATTAAACCTGACCCTGAGCTGGAACAAACACTCCTGCCAAGTCTTTCTCCCCAAAGTACATCAAACTTAAGTTTTTTCACCCTTACTGTTACTGCACCTTTCCGCCTTCATCACCTTTTCTAGACTTTTAAAACAGCATCTTGCTTCATGCCCACACTGCTCATGTCTTGCCTCTCCAGGAGAGAACAGACCGCAGTTGCCTTTACAAGAACAAATCCCTTCCCCCTACCCCTTCACTGGAAATTCTCCCATAGCTCTTAGAGAATGAAATCTAAATGCTCTACCATGGCCTCTCAGGCCTCTCAACCAGGCCCTATCCGATCCCTTAGGCTATCCCCCCCCCAACCCCATAATCAATACATTCACACTCAACGGCTCCCCATCAGTTCACAAATTGGGTCCTATACACAGCCTGTTCTTACAGTGAAAATACCCAATCCAGTGCCCACCCATTAGCCCAATTTTAGAGATCCCATAAAAACCAGCTCCAACACTACCCCATTTGTTTATTAATTCTTTTCAAATTTTTTTGGGAGGGGGGGTCCTACTATGTGACAGGCATTGGCATAAACACTCTTATAGCACTTCATTAAAATGTGAGTTATGACAGTTAAAACGTTGTATTTAAAAACACTTGTGAGCTTATCTTCTCCATCCGTCCATAAAGATAACAGCCACATATTCTGGTCCAGATGTCTTCTTCTGACTTGGGTCCAAGAGGAGCGCAGGATGCCAGAAAATGTCTAGTAAAGACTCCCTTGGAGCCGAAACCGGTGTGGCTCAGTGGATAGAGTGTCGGTCTGCGGACTGAGGGGTCCCAGGTTCGATTCCGGTCAAGGGCATGTACCTTGGTTGAGGGCACATCCCCAGTGGGGAGTGAGCAGGAGGCAACTGGTCGATGTTTCTCTCTCATCGATGTTTCTAGCTTTCTATCCCTCTCCCTTCCTCTCTGAAAAAAAAAAAAAAATCAATAAAATATATTAAAAAAAAAAAAAAAAGACTCCCTTGGAGGCCCCTGGATCAGGCTACAAGGACTGCTACTAGAATAAAGGCCTGAGTCTACATGTAGAATACAAACAATGAACCAAAGTGAAGAAGGGTCAGAGCAAGCCTTCATCCCATGAGAAAGAAGGCTAGAGGTAAAAGTAACAAATAAAGAAGGCAGAGTTGAAACTGAAATATGGAAAAACTGAAGACTAATTTTGAACTAATACCATGAACACAGATTTGGTATACTTTTCTGGACCAGGGCCATAACCTTCAAGGGATAAAACCATTCTAAATACATTATATTCATCTTCATACAACCCTACAGCCTAACCTATTAGAAGGAATGCATGCTGCCGAAACCAGTTTGGCTCAGTGGATAGCGCGTCGGCCTGTGGACGGAAAGGTCCTGGGTTCAATTCCGGTCAAGGGCATGTACCTTGGTTGTGGGCACATCCCCAGTGGTGGGGGTGCAGGAGGCAGCTGGTAGATGTTTCTCTCTCATCGATGTTTCTAACTCTCTATCCTTCTCCCTTCCTCTCTGTGAAAAAACAATAAAATATATATTTAAAAAAAGGATGCATGCTGCAAAAGTGTGCTGAATTAACATTTTTGCAAGCAATGATTACACATGTACTCATGTGCACAATGTGTATTCATATGACCCAGAAGATAAAACAAAGCCCTTGAGACACTAGGTTTTAGCACAGGATATCAGAGAAGATCTAATCTATAACTAGGGAGTTGAGATAACACCTTGCATACAATACCTACCAAAAGACTAATTTATTCTACCATATACAAGTTCACGCACAACTAAAGGACGGGAGTTGGACATAAACTGTCATGTGGACTGAGCAACAGAGGAAACCATTCTGCGTAGGGGAGTTGAAGGGGAGGCATCCAAGCAGAGAGAAGCAGATAACATGCCTGGACTCTTGAAGGCTTTCCAGTTCCTAGTTTCAATCCCTTCCCAAGCTGCAAGATACAGTCCTACCCATCAGTTCTGAGACGCTCTGAATCCTTTTAATATATTCTTCTTAGCTTAAGCTCGCTCAAGCTGGTTTATGTTACCCCAAAACAAAAATCTTACACCAAACATAAATACCAGAAGCACCTGGCCTCTGCTGCCATGCCTACATCCAAGGTAACTACTCCCTTGATAACTATTTCATTTCTCACTCCTCCTTCCAACCGCAACTCATTCAGTAACATCCAGGAGCACCTCCCTCATGCCTGGCACTGCTAGCACCTGGCAACGGGAAGATGATGAAGCCTTGGTCTCTGTACGCTAGTGCAGCACTTTTTCAAAATGTGAATCTTGATCCAGTTGTAAAATCAATGTAGTCAGTCTCAAAAAGCACTTTCTAAAATTTAAGATATCTATATAATAAGAGCCTAAGCAACCGTTACAGCGGAATGACCAGAATGACCGGTCGCTGTGATGTGCACTGATCACCGGGGCAGACGCTCAATGCAGGAACTGCCCGCTGGTGGTCAGTGCGCTCCCACAGGGGGAGCGCTGCTCAGCCAGAAGCCAGGTTCATGGCTGACTAGCCCAGCGGCAGTGGCAGGCGCCTCTCCCACCTGCGCAGCAGAGCTAAGGAGCAGCGAGCAGGCAGGTAAGGAGCGAGGGATCCCGGACTGCAGGAGGGCACAGGCCTGGCTGAGGGACCTCCCCACCCCAATGCACGAATTCCGTGCACCAGGCCTCTCGTAGGAAAATAAAACTAGAGAGCATCACTATGTTGTTTTCTATAACTTTTGTTTCAGTGGGTTTTGGAAAGCAATATAATATATATTTATTTTGTTTGTTAATCCTCATCTAGAATACCTTTTTCATTGATTTTTAGAGAGAGTGGAAAGGAGGGGGAAGAGACACAGAGAGAGAAACATCAATGTGAGAGAGAAACATCGACTGATTACGTCCAACATGACTGAAACTGAGGATTGAACCTGCAACTCAAGTACATGTCCTTGACTGAAATCTAACCTGAGACACTTCAGTCTGCAGGCCAACACTCTAACCACTTAGCAACACTGGCCAGGGCTACTCTGTAATTCTTACTCTGAGTCATGAATAGAGTTTGAAAAAATACCAGTAGGTCCCTATTTCTTAATAATCACAACAAATGCAAAAGAAGGGGATGGTCAAAAGTTGTGCCTTAGAGAACCCATTAGTGCTTTAATTAATAAAAATAATAATTTTAATTGGCATATCCTTAGTTTGTGTTGATTTTACAAACTCTTGGAAACAGCTGTTTGCCTCAAGTAGATTAAACATTCCTTCTTGTTTAGGTTTAATTTGCTAAGCAAATCTTTATCTTTTTACCTTCAACAAAGAAAGTTCAAATCGGCATGTCAGAATTATTATAAACTTTTAATTACCTAAGTACAAATTTAGTAAGTTTCTATCATACTAACAATGAATGCTGACCAGTCAAAACTCCAACTATCTACCTCTAAGAGATGACGAGTTAGCCTGCAGAAAAGAAGACCATGCGACAAAAGATAGCTGTGTGCAAAATGGCAAAGGCATATGATAACTCTAAATTGTTTAAGGTAACTTCCGAAAAACATTAATTAAAGAGAATGTAAAAGAATATATCAAGTAAGCCTTGGGCATTTTCTGGTATTTCTTATATTTTCCAAGCGTCTACAAAAAAAAAAAAAAAAAAAACAACCACTGAATTAAGACATAACTATTCTCTAATGTAAATAAAGATTGTCAATCTCCATCAGATAGTGGAAGTTATGATACTCTTGATTAGTCAACAAGAATATTTACTGAATGCCAGGATATTATGCAGAACTGCCGGTAGCTAATTCCAGCATGTCATAAATGCAAAAGGTTGATGGAACTTGGGGATTCGGAAAAGCGGAATACATAATCTGCTGCTGGAAATGGCTAAGGGCATTTCCCCACACCTAAAGATTTGCATAGATGATTGCTTGCTGCCAGACAGCTGAGGCATTTCAATCTACATGTTAGTGCCTCCTGCTGGCCAAACACCTGAACAGCCGAGGGCAGTTTCCCCAATCTAGCAATGCCTCCTGTACACCAAATTCACCTTTGATATGTATATCTACTTTGCCTTAGGACAGTGGTCTGTAAACTGTGGCCAGCAAGCCACATGCGGCTCTTTGGCCCCTTGAATATGGTTCTTCCACAAAATACCACGTGTGGGTGCAGACGTACAGTGCAATTGAAACTTCGTGGACCATGCACAGAAGTAAGTTTTTGGCCTGGGCGAGTCTATTTTGAAGAAATGGCATTAGAACACGCAAGGGGTCAAAGAGCCGCATGTGGCTCGTGAGCCTTGGTTTGCTGACCACTGGGCTTAGGACAAATTGTGTTAATAAAGAGCAAGGGGTCTGGAGATTCAGGAGAACTTGGTTCCTATAGCTAAGCTCCTCTGCTTCCAAAATTATGTTTCGTCTCTAGACTCTTCAATAATTTATTGCAGCCCTTCTCCAGATTCCTGAACCCTTCTAGATACTGGAGAAGACCTCCAGCATTACAGAACACCATAAATAATGTGAGATGTCATGAAATACTAATTGTTAAAATGAATCATAAAAACTTAGAACAGGTTTAGTGGCAGAAAATGATCATGTCACAAGCATGTTTCTATTGAAAAATCTACTGTACAAAGCATGGCAGTCAATTTCTATGCTTTTTCAAAAACATGCTGCTTATTTATTCATTCTATTAGGAAAAAGTATGTAATTAAAGGTTAAGAACAACATACATGATGTCATATATGTACCCTGTTTCCTCAAAAATAAGACAGTGTCTTATATTAATTTTTCTCCCAAAGATGCGCTAGGTCTTATTTTCAGAGGATGTCTTATTTTCGGGGAAACACGGTAGTACTTGGGCTGGGAATGAATAATCCAACTCTCATCATGAGGAAATATCAGGAAAATCCCTATTAGGAACATCCTATAGAATACTCAGCTTGAATTCTTAAAAAAAAAAAAGGATTAATGTCTAAGAAAGACTAAGAATGGATGAGGAGACATTACTTTGAATAAAGCACTTTGATGTTTCTTTTGGGAAAAAAAAAAAAAAAGAAAGGCTGAGGAACTATTCCAAATTAAAGAAGACTAAAAAGTCATGACAACTATATGTAACATGTGATCCTATACTGATCTTGGACTGAAAAAAAAAAATGCAACAAAGGTCATTACTACTGGAATAATTGACAAAATTGGAATAAGGACACAAGTATTGTGTGAATATTAAATTTCTTGGGTTTAGGTAAGTGTGCAATAATGATGTAAGAAAATACCCTTGTTTTTAGGAAACACATACTAAAGTAATAAGGAGAAGGACACGTGTGTGTATCCACTCTCAAATAGCTTAGAAAACAATAAAGTGTATGTGTAAATAGAGATAAAAAATAAGTATGATAAATCAAATATGGCAAAATGCTAAAATTTACTGAATTTGGGTAAAGGGTATAAGAGAATTCTCTGTACTATTCCCTCAACTGTCTATAATCCTGAAATTATTTCAATATAAGGTGTCCCCAATAAAAGGTATGCACTTTTAATAATTATTCATTCCAATGAGTTAAATCTGAAAAGAAACATCAATTGGGATATCAGAAAAAAAGTGTTATACATTTTTTGAGACCCCCTGTATACAATGTTTTTAAGTGGTCTGACCAATTTTTTTTTTTAAATATATTTTATTGATTTTTCACAGAGAGGAGGAGAGAGGGATAGAGAGTTAGAAACATCGATGAGAGAGAATCATCAATTAGCTGCCTCTTGCACACCCCCTACTGGGGATGTGCCCGCAACCACGGTATATGCCCTTGACCGGAATCGAACCCGGGACCTTTCAGTCCGCAGGCCGACGCTCTACCACTGAGCCAAACCGGTCCCGGCTGGTCTGACCAATTTTAAAACATATTTTAAAATAAGAATGCAGTTATACTTCATCTTTAATTTCAACGCTAATTAGAAAGCTAATAAAATATACTTTCCAAGAGAAAATATCCAAAAATCAAAGCAGATAAATATTTTATGAGAAGATTAAAGCATCAGCTAGCACAGCAATTATGCACTGGTGCTCAGCTTATTTTTCCACTTGGATCTCATTTTGGGCTCATCAAGAATCCCCTGAGCAAGATTAAAACACTTTATCGCTTACCTATAAATAGGTTATTTCCTCTGAATGAAACGAAGTTCCATAAAAATGAAGGAAGACTGCTCCTAGACACCTGCGTGAAGAACTGTACAGGTACCAACTGACTCCTACTCTCATTCGCCTTTGGAAGCTCATTAGCAGGAAGCACAATTCAAATACAGAGCGTGGAGGGCATTCAGACCAATCTCCAGAAACAAAAGCCTACTGAAGGTGCTACTTAGGATGTCTTAACCTGTGAATGATTCTATTAAAAAAAAAATGTAAGCATTCAACCAATCCTTAATTTTAGTTTCCCAATGATTCCTGGTGTTTTCTGAGGTAATAAAAACATGGGAAGAATACAAACTGAAGGTTAATTACTCAGCACAAACCACAAGAGCCTCAGGAAAGCACACGCCACATTTTACAACTCCACTCCCCTCGAACATACAGAAAGTGCCACATGCCATTACAATAATCAGAGGCTTTCACCCGTGGGAAGAAGAACCCAGAAAAGTGGCAGGCAGCCCTTTCTGCAATTTAGTAAGAATATATTCCTCCACAATAGACTGAAGCACTTTTTTAAAAAGTGTTAAAGTAATATATACCCTGTTTCCCCGAAAATAAGACAGTGTCTTATAATAATTTTTGCTCCCAAAGATGCGCTAGGTCTTATTTTCAGGGAATGTCTTATTTTTCCATGAAGAAGAAAACGGTACACATTTATTGTTAAATGAAAATAAAGGAAATGTATTACCTGTATACGGTACGGCAGTACGGTAGTTGTCAACACAAACCAGACAAACTGTGAATCCTACAGTATTAAGAATTTACTCATTTATCCAGTGACAATCATGTCACCATCTTCTGGAACATCATCACAGCAATCCAATTCCTGAATTTCCTGGTGAATTTCTTGTGACTCCATTTCTTTCAGAATCAGTGGACCAAATCTCTCATGTTTAGCCTAGTGGGGGGCCTTATTTTCAGGAGATGCCTTATATTTCACTCAGAAAGAAATCTGTAAGTAAGTCTTATTTTCGGAGGATGTCTTATTTTCGGGGAAACACGGTAGCATACTAGAGGCCCGGTGCACAGAATTCATACACTCGTGGGGGGGGGATGTCCCTCAGCCCAAAATGCAAAAGGTTGTGGGCCAGGCCATGGGACCCCACTGGTGCAGGGCCAGGGAGTGACTGTGGGAAGTCTCCAGGATGTGTCCGGCCCGTCTCACTCAATCCTGATTGGCCAGACCCAAGCAGCAAGCTAACCTACTGTCAGAGTGTCTGCCCCCTGTTGGTTAGTGCACATCATAGAGAGCGGCTGAGCAGCCTTAGCATATCATTAGAATAGTACACTCTGTTTGTCTGGCCGACTAGCCGACCAGACACTTAGCATATTTGGTTTTTATTATATAGGATGGTTAAAAAGTCAAAGAGTACAAAAATGGCTCCCCCCCAAAGCAATCATATATAACCACTGCATTTTGGGGAACTTCTGACAATTATTCCCAATTTTCTAATATGCTTTTTCCACTAGTTCACTTATCACCTTTAAATACCTATCAGACATGACCTGTTAGGACACAATGCTTTCGTCAGCTTATACTTCCCCTGAATAACCCCTCCCTTCCTCTCAATGGGTAACTATTTTGGTTGTCCTATTGGCTACTTTTAAGACATACTTCCAATTTTGTTTTTGTTTTATCAACTGCAAAGTAGCTTGACTCCTCCTTCACAAAATAAGGTTATCAGAACCTGTACCCGTTCTTCTACTTCTCCTCCCAACTGCTGTCAGCTGTGCTTTTCCCCCATTGTCAAGACTGAAGATCCACATTCCATTCTGTAGCCATAATTAAATAAGTCTTGCATGCTCTGTCTGTAGCAATGGTTTTTGAACTGCAATGTGCACCAGAATCATCGCCTTGAGAACTTGTTAAAACACAGACAAATGGGCCTCACCCAGTGAGTTTCTGATTCAGTACATCTGGGGTGTGGCCTGAGACTTTGCATTTCTAACAGTTCCCAAGTACAATGCACGTAGTTTTGTTGGTCCATTTTTTCTCTTAAAACATACATATACACACACACACACACACACACACACACACACACACACACACACCTCTTCCAAGCAGAGATACTTGAACAAATACACACTAAACACGCATGCATATATGTACATGGATACATTCATGTGTGTGTGTGTGTACACATAAATGGCTCTGTGTGTGTGTGTGTGTGTGTGTGTGTGTGTGTGTGTGTACATATGCATCTACTTGGATGAGGTAGGCTTCCGTGAAAACAGAAATAAACAAATTCAAGTTACAGCTGAAGAAATAGCAGACAGGACTTGATGTTTAAGCAAAGGTAGAAACACAGTTCCCTTTAAAGCTTTATCCTGTTTTCAACATCTTGATTATTGTCAAAGATTCATATGAAATGTTCTGGTCGATCTGGTCTTCTCCGATGAATCCTTTCATTCCCTCATTTAGTAGGCACCTTAACTTTTTAGTTGATCATTTTTTCATGGCTTAGATTCTGGCAATAAGGAAAACCACTAAACTAAATCTAACTTGTTTTATATCTTGGAGATGAATAATAATGTAGAAGCTTGGGTTTAGAATATATTTAGACTAAATCTGATTTATTATGGCTTTATTTATTACATTTTTTTAACTTGGAAAAGTACCTTGACTCCATATTACTTTTGCTGATGGGTATTCTGTTGATCTCAGAGGAGAAAAGTCTTTTATGACTAGCTCTATAAATTACTGCTCTAGGCTTATTTCAGACCCATTTTCTTTTTTTTCTTTTTTTTTTTAAATATATTTTATTGATTTTTACAGAGAGGAAGGAAGAGAGAGAGATAGAAACATCAATGAGAGTCATCGATCAGCTGCCTCTTGCACAACCCCTACTGGGGATATGCCCGCAGCCAAGGTACATGCCCTTGACCGGAATCGAACCTGGGACCCTTCAGTCCCCAAGCCGACGCTCTATCCATTGAGCCAAACCGGTTCCAGCTCAGACCCATTTTCTAAAAACACTGTTTTACAAAGTTCAGTTGCTCCTAGCTAGGAATATTACTGACTTCCTAATGGGCGCTGTAAGGTTTGAAAAACATCTTTATGTACTCAATCGCCCTCCTCCCACAGCAGACAGACACTATGCTTTGGAAGTCCAAAAGCCATGTATGACTTTTATGACTTTGGGAAGCTGGACACACACGGCTCACCCCCTTTTGAGATCTTTTTGGGACAACCCCTCCATGTCCTATGTTTTAGAGGCAGGTTCTGCCCTTCAGGGAGCCTCTGATGGCCCTGCATTGGCAAGAACTAAGCGTGCTTTTGTTGCCTAATCCCCTGGGAGCCAATTGATGTCAGATACCAAAGCCGTGTTTTCCAAATGCTCAATCACTAACAAAGCTGAAACTTTATCCTCAAAGCAAAATAAAACAAATCTATATGGCCACTCACACTCACTGAACCTCAGGCCTGCCAGAAGTTACCAAAGACTTATTTGTGGTTGGACCTAAGACTATATATTTCTAAAATCCATGACGTTACACCAATGCTAATGGCCCACAGAACACACTTTTAGTAACAAGATTCTAAACCACTTTGCTCTGCTGCCCAAATAGCACTAGAAAGAGGGTAATATCTAAGGACCTAGAGACCTAAGCAAAGACGCATTTATATCTTAATTCAAGCACTGAACTAAGGTGCTGTTTTCAAGCTATTTGAAGAGTTTCAAACTACAATCAAGTTCAAGACCCACCTAAAATAAACTTGACTTGTGCAATGTCCTTTTTTCTATTCTCAAGACAAAAACCTATTTCTCCTTATTCCCATGCAAATACACAGAAGAAAAACAACTCTATTTTTCTTGGGGGCAGGGTGGGGGGAGTAGACAAGCTTTTCAACTTGGCATGTGACTGAAAATTACATGTAAAAACAGACACGTCATTGAGACTCAAAACTCTTTGACTATTCAATTCTCAAATATGCCACAAAAAGCTACAAAAGACAGCTTGTCTCTGGATTACTCCAGCTCAGCAACTTTTTAAAGGAGGGATTACATAAAGAAATTGTTCCAACTAGTCATACTTCTCTATTAAAAACAACATGCTTTAGGCCCTTACATTTAAAGACATCTCTGACATGAATTGAACCGATTTGTTTGCCTGAATCTAGACCAATCTTAAAATATGGTTAATTGCTAATATACTTCAACCTCATTTCTTTCTCAAAATCAATCTGTTTCTAAAAATAATCTTATACCGTCTCTTTTGACTATCCAGTTTTTTTTGTGCATTCTATTTTTCCTCTTTGTGTGATACCTGAATAAATACAATCAAGGAACGTATAGATTTTGAAAATAAAATTTAGTCTTATGGACAAAATTAACTATAAAGCTTTATCCAACAGATACCATTCTTTTTTAAGTCCCATATTTTAAAAATCTCTTAATATGAATGTATTCTAATGTTCTTTTTGAAACCTAGAGAAACTACTTGAAGAAAAAGAAGGGAACTGTTATTCATGGCCATACCTTACCGAAAGTAGTCACAGGCTTGGTAATTAGGCAGACCTGGCTACAGTCACCCTAATGACTCTGTAACCAATGGGCAAGTTCACCTTAACTTACTCTGTCATAACCCTTTGCTTTGCATGTAGCAAACACTCAGTTACAGTTATTATTGCAATAGATACTAAGAACCCTTTTTTTTTTTATAAAAGATTTAAAAGTCATGAAATTTGCACAACTGCTGAAGGTGACAAAATAACTAAAAAATTTATAATAAGTCCAGCTCTATCTGACTGTAAAGCCCAGAGTGTCTCCTCTGACCTGCATAGCACCGCCATGTCTAATGTGAAGCTACTAACTGCTTAACTGAGGGAAGTGTTTCTCGCACACTAAGAATGGCTCTTTCTTCAATTTTAAAAAGCTTATACTGGCACTGCAACACAAAAGCAACCTGCATCTAAGACAACCAATTATTAAGTATCAACTAGCTGCAGAAAAAAACAATCTCAATAAAAGTCAACTCAAGTAACCTGGTACATACATATGCAGCTGAGGGAAAAGATGATTAAAAAAATCATTTCTTCATTATAACAAATACACACTGAATACCTACTCTGAGAACATGGTGCTGGCTACTAAGTTCTTTTCTACCAAATATGATGACTACAGGTCAGGGCATCGTAAAACAAGAAAAACGGACTAACCTGAGCCACAAGAGCAGTATCTAATACTGATGCTTTAAGTGACCGGAGACTTGAGTTAATTGCATCTCAGGACAGGCACCTAAGGTATAGCTAAATACAAAGGATGCTCTGCATAAAAGTGTCAGTGTGTATGTGCAAGTGCATACGTGTCCTCCGTCCGGGAGGCAGTCCAGGTCACAGTGCATAGCCTAGGCTTGATAACACAGAGACCTGAGTTCAATGGACATTCAAAGCTGTGTGACGGTGGTTCAGAAACCGCTTCAAGACTCGGTCACCTCAACTGTCAAATGGGGATAACATAGCACTTCCATCAAAACTATATTCATTCAGCTCACTTCATCTGGCATTATGCTAAGCACTGTGAATTACATGTAAACACGCAGTGCTTGGCACGTGTTAAAAACAAGGCAGGGATTTTGCCCGTTTTGTTCCCAGTTCCAAGCTCAGTATTTAGAACAGTGACCAGCATGTAGGAGGCTTACAATAAATAGTGAATAAGTGTTCGGTGTCAGGTGGGTCAGAAACTATCCCCCCTACCCCAACCCTTGTTTGGATTCAGCCTTCTTGTGCATACACATTTGTAAACACCGCTAAAAGTTCAAGTCTCTGTCTTTTTTTTTTTTTCCAACTGACTTCAGAGAGGAAGGGAGAGAGAGCGAGATAGAAACATCAATGATGAGAGAGAACCATCAACTACTGCCTCCTGCCCACACCCTCCCCCCAATTGGGGGGATCAAGCCCACAATCTGGGCATGTGCCCCTGGCCAGAATTGAACCTGGGACCCTTTAGTCCACAGGCTGATGCTCTATCTACCTACTGAGCCAAACCAGCTAGGACTCAAGTCTCTTATTTTTAATAAGAGTTACAAGTGTAACTCCTGAGACCCCATATGAGATTTTCTGTCACACATGTTTAAAGTAACTTTAATTAAACATTTTGTACAATAAAACATTAAGCATACACAGAATTAAAGTGTAATGCACCCTTGAGTACTCATCAGTAGCTTCAATAATAACCAATTTTTGCTGTATTAAAAAATGCTTCCCAACCTTAGCAAATTAAGACAAATAAACACTTATCTATTCACATATACCTACTAGCTGTTCGTCTAAGAGAAGGGGAAGGAATATTAAAATTCTCTGACAAAATTGTGGTTCTCACATCAGCTCTTTTATGAGAAGACACTGCACAGCAAAAATCAACTTTATTAGCAATGAGCATTCAGAGAAAACAGTAATCAATCCTCCCCTGCTCCCTTCTATGCTATTTTGTGCCTTTCTGATAAAATGAAAGCTTATCTCCATACAATTCATGTAATCTTTTGTCAAAAGATCTCTTTAGATCTCAATTTTTTAAGTAGCCAACAGAAAAAGAATGCTACACATGAATTATGGATGTAATAAGTCATCTCACATACCTTCAGGTCAATATGCTATCTTCCATTTGAGGAGATCAAAACTTCCAAAACATCTATCATCAGAGTGATTCTGTTTGCCATGCGAGGTGACGTGGCATTCTGGGTCAAGCCAGGGCATTTAATCTTTGCACCAATGGTCTCACTTACGGGTGTTGTATGTGAAGCCAATGGCAGACCTCCTCACTGATCTGATCCTCAGTGCTGCAGACCTGCATCTTATCATTCCACACAGATGCTTCTTATCACTCTCCCAGAGGCCCGGTACATGGGGTCCTTCAGCCTGGTCTGTGCTCTCTCGCAACCCGGGACCCTTTGGGGGATGTCAGATGCCGGTTTCGGCAGGATGCCCGCAGTAGGGCCAAAATCAGCAGTCCCGCGTTGCCCGAAAGATGTAGCAGTGCTCGAAGTGGCCAGCAGCCGGGGAGAAACCCGGGCTGGGCGCAGTGCTGCTTCAGCTCATCCTGGTCCTGATTAGCATGCCATGGAGGCAGGTGAGCCCAGCTTCTGGCTGAGCGATGCTCCCTCTGTAGGAGCACATTGACCACCAGGGGGCAGCTCCTGCATTGAGGATGGTCAGTGCACGTCATAGCTACCAGTCACTTAGGCTTTCATATGCTATCTAATAAAAAGGGTATATGCTAATTGACCATCACTCTGTCACAAATATGGCTGCACCACGCTGAGGCCAAGTTCCCATAAGGAACCTTAACGAGCAATCAGCAGGGACCTAAGGCTACACCCCCTTTATCCCCATGGGGTTTGATAGGGGACCTCAGGCCATGCCTCCCATCATGGTGCCAGGCCGGGGGACCTGAGACTATGTCCCCTGCCTGGCAGGGCTTGAAAAGGGTGGGAGTGGCCGGGTATGGATCTAGCCTAATGGGGAGGGGGGTTGACTGGGTCTTTGAGGCGCATGTGGGTGGGCAGGGACTTGACTCTGGGTCCCATGGTGCACCCCAGATTCTAACAGGAGGAAAATTTTCATATTCATTTTACTAATTTTCTTTCATATCTGACATTTCTATTATAGAGAAAGGGCAAATAGCAATATTAAATTATTTCTTCTAATTAATCCCCTTTTAATGTGCACAAATTTCATGCACCGGGTCACTAGTATAGATAAATTGATTCACCCAGTAACTATATCCATCTTATACATAACCATCCATTTGGTACCAGCTGGTATTTTACCTGTCAGATTACTTTCAAAGCTACACTGGCCCAGAGCAGGTCAAGTACAAGCCTTCCCCTCACTCAGATGCACAAGTGCCCATCCATACCCATCAGGCAATGAACAGCTTCTCAATCTCAATATAGCACTTTTCCCTAAAGATGCATCCAACTCTTGAACAAAACATAGCCAATAAAGTTTACATTATGGACAGATCACAAGAATTCTCATGTTTTCTGTTCTAAGGCTTGTGGCCAATCACAAGAATTCTTTAATAAGATATTAGCTTATAAGAAATAACTTTAAAACACAAGGGGTATTTAATTTTAAAGTGTGGCTTTAACATTTATGTAAAATGTTTTTTGTATTCATTCAATAGAAACTTATCTGGCCACTGGGTAAAGCTAGCAATAAAACTACTGGTCCGCAGTGTGATAACTTAACAAGTTCCATATGTTTTATAAACACAATAACTAAGGACACAGTGAGAAACAAGTACTGATCCAAATTCAGGTGCAGGAACACCAAAGCCGTCTACTTCTCAGTAGGGGAAACATACAATATGATTCCGGAAAACTGTCCGTCAGGGACAAAAAGAAGAAAACATTGCACCACAAGCAAGAGTGGACTAGGGAACCTTTAAGATTCCCCAAGAGTCTGTGGTTATAAGTAGTTTTCCCAAAGGGCTAAACCAGTTATCCGGAATTACAGGGTTTTTCTAAGTGAGATCTATGTTCCTATACTACCACGTTCACCCCAATGCCCTTCTCTTGAACCTAAACAAAGCCCAGCTGCACACAAAGTAAAGGACTTAGTGTTCACAGCAACAAACTGATTGTTTACTGCACCCTGGTGACTTTTTTTTAATGTTCCTTTTTAAGTTACCAAAGTTAAGGTAAGCAAGGGAGGATTTCACCGGTGATGATATGTTCCCTCGTTGATGTGCTTTAACGTTAAACTAAGAATTACACTTCTGATAAGTCATTGAAGTCTGGCATTCTTACAAAACATTCACATTAATTCAAGCAAAACATGAAAGAGCATTACCTAATGAGTCATTCTGAAATGGCAATGAAAAGAACAGCCATTAAGACTCCCAGCGCACCATGGATCACAAGTTATCACCACTCCCAGCCTGAAATGCTTTAAGACTAACATCAAACTACTACCTGCCTGAGCCCCACAGGCTCCCTGTTCCTCCCCTGAAAGACATAGCACTCACCAAAGCACTGCTGTATGCAAATGCAGAGGCTTCTTTCTCTAAAATGAAACCGAAGGACTTCTTTGGAGGAACAGCCACTAAGTTATCACTATTGCTGACCTAAAGGCTCAAGGGATCACAGGGAAAGGGGGTTGTGTGATTGTGTAATTATGTTCTCTCAGACGACTGTGACCCTCACATCAGCTTTCTTACAAGAGCAAGGAGCAATTAAGATGGCACAACATAGGAAAAATATTCAATGAACAGTCACAAAAAAACACAGTAATTGGTACCTCTTTCTTTCTCTCTCCCCCCACCCTTTCATCTACTCTACTGTTTGGGCCTTTTCTGATAGAGAAAAGAACATTTGAATGCAGTGCAAGTATATTTATGGCTAAGTCCACATCATGTTTTATATTTTAGTAAGTCTACCACTTTTTTAACAATTTTAACAGATGCTATTCACACACAAAAAAATTTAAAAATACCAGAGAACAAAAATATGCATAACTTTAACATAAATCCCTAAATTACTAGACTAGCTGCACATTACCAAAGAGGATTTTATATTAAATCAACATTTTTTCTAATCTGAAAGACATTTTATTATAGCTTTTTCTGTATCACAGAATGTACAATTACTGTTAACATCTGACAAGTTTCCAATAGGAATGAAAAGTTAATCTCTCTCTCTCTCTCTCTCTCTCTCTCTCTCTCTCTATATATATATATATATATATATATATATATATATATGCCTAAGCAACTGGCCAACCAGCTAGTAGTTTTGAAGTGCAATGACCACCAGGGGGCAGATGCTCAGTGCACAGGCATGGAAACATGGAACAGACTGATGAATCTCAGAGAGAAGAGAGGAAAGGGGAGTGGGGGAAGAGATTAATCAAAGATCTTACATGCATACGGATTTGTGCACTGGTGAAGTCCCTCAGCCTGGCCTGAGGGAATCAGACAAAAACTGGCTATCCGACATTCCCCGAGGGGTCCCAGATTGAGAGAGGGCTCAGGCAGACTGAGGGCCTCTACTGGTGCACGAATCCATGCACTGAGCCTCTAGTTAGTAATAAATATTGTCGTCTCTGAATTCAGGTAGAATCAACTAAATAGATTGGATAAGTTATAATCAGAATTCCATTTTCTTTATCTAAATATATAAAAGCCTAATATGCAAACCGTCCCCTCAGGAGTTTGATAGCTCACTAAGATGTGCCCTCACTACCAGGGCGCATCGTGGAACAAAGGAAGGCCCCAACCAGAACCAGAAGAATCAGATCGGCCCTAAGTACCAGCCAGATCTAGAAACCCTACCATGCACGAATTTTGTTCACCAGGCTTCTAGTCTATCTATAAAATAGGAATATGAAGAATGCTTATAGAGACTTTGAGGGATTTTGCAAAATTATACGAGATAATGTACATTTGAGCCCTTGGCTTTGTTCCTGACACATACCAGGTGTACCCAGTCAATAATATGAATTTTTTTCAACAGATGGAGTTACACATATGTTGAGATATATGTGATTTGATATGTATGCTATTTTGTTCTATTGACAGCAAGCTTCAAAACTTCATATGTCAAATTTGCTGAAAGTGTTAACATCATAAATATTTTTACTCTTAAAAATGTCAAATTTCATGCCAAAAAAAGAGCATTTGCGGTAAGTTTTAATTCATTACTTTATTTTGAAGAAAAGTGCTGCTGAAAGTTAGCATATACTTCAGTAAGCTTATGGTGAACATGTTCCATCTCAAGATACTTGTGAACGCTGGCTTAAACACTTTAAAAGTGATGATTTTGATGTGAAAGACAAAGAACTTCCAGGTCAACCAAAAAAGTAACAATTATAAGCATTATTGCTGAAGATGCATGTCAAACTCAAAATCAACTTGCAGAAAGATTAAACTTTGCTCAGCAAACAATTTCCGATCATTTACAAGCAATGGGAAAGATTTTAAAGGAAGGAAAATGGGTGCCACATCAACTGAACAAAAGACAAATGGAAAACCGAAGTAATCAGTAAAATGTTGTTTCAAGGCAAGAAAGAAAGTCTTTTTTGCATTGAATTGACTGGCGATGAAAAGTGGATTTATTTTGAGAATCCCAAATGCACAAAATCATGGGTTGATCCAAGTCAACCATCAACATTGACTGCAAGGCCAAATGGCTTCAGAAAGAAGACAATGCTCTGTGTTTGGTAAGATCAGGAAGGTGTGGTGTAGTATGAGCTTCTAAAACCAGGTGAAACCATTAATACTGACTGCTACCGACAACAGATAATCAATTGGAACCACGCTCTAATCGTGAAATGACCAGAATGGGCCAGAAGACATGGCAAAGTAATTTTGCTTCATGATGGTGCACCATCACAAACTCTAAAACCAGTTAAAGACATGTTAAAAGATCTTGCCTGGGAAGTATTAACCCACCCGCCTTATTCACCAGATCTTGCTCCTTCAGATGACTGCTTGTTCTGATTGACAGCACACGCACTATCTGAGCAGCACTTCAAAAACGTACGAAGAAGTGGAAAATTGGGTCTCTGAATGGTGTGCCTCAAAACAAAAAAAGCTCTATTGGGTCGGTATCCACAAATTCCCTGAAAGATGGAGGAAATGTGTAGCTAGTGATGGACATTACTTTGAATAAAACACTTTTGATGTTTCTTTTGAAATCATGTTTTCTTTTATTTCAAAATTCGCATTATTAATCAGTATACCTGGTAGCAAATATCCCAGAATCGTAAACTATTGCCATCCTCCAGACTGATAGTACTATTATCATCACTATGTACTTATCAAAAACAAACAATATCCCACACATTGCATTGGATGCCAGAAACTTTATCATATTTTCTCATGTATTCATTTCTGCAACTCTGGAAGGTGGGTATATTATTTTTACTACTATTATTATTAATCACATTTTATCAGTGAGTACAGGGCGAAATGTGGGCCAGAGTTGGGCCAGATTAGAAAGCACCATTACTTTATGTTTGGAGAGATAGTAGCCAGTCGTTAAGGGATATTTAAGGGAGACTAATATGGCAGCACCTCATAGACTGGAGTAGATTAGATTTATCCTAATATATAAAAAGCCAGGGGCCTTCACGACTTAAACAACCAGATGGACAACTGAACACAGTCTGCGTGGGGCGACCAGGCCAGAAGGGGGGGGCAGTTAGAGGCAACCAAGCCAGCAGGGGGGGCGGTAAGGGGTGATCAGGCCGGAAGGGGGCAGTTAGGGGATACTAGGCCAGCAGAAGGGGTCAGTGATGGGCAACAGGGCTAGTAGGAGAATAGTTAGGGCAACCAGGTCAGCAGGGGGGACAGTTAGGGGTGATCAGGCTGGCATGGGGGAGGAAAATTAGGGGTGATCAAGCAGGCAGTCAGCTGAACACTTAGGAGCCAGTGGTCCTGGATTGGAGAGGGTGCAGGCTGGGCTGAGGAGACCTCCCTCTTCCTGCCCTTGTGCACAAAATTTAAGCACTGAACCTCTAGTAAAAAGATATAGTCAATCAGCTAAGAAACAGCCCTAGAAGGAGCCTCTCTGCCAAGGCCAGCCTGGCACTCACAGGACCTGGCTGACACAGAGACCCAGCGGTGCCTTCCTGTTGTACATGAGCAATTTCACAGAACAACAATGACAGACAAAGCCACTCTGGCCAGGATGAGTCAAGACACAAACAAGACCTCTCTGTAATTAAGACACTCAGTCATAGAATCACCCCCACCTCTGGACACCAAGCAACCTAGAGCCAAGCCCTATTTCCTGGAACGCTCCTTAAATCACCTCACAGCAGCCAAATCCTATAATAAGTCCCTTCTCACATCCTCTGCGACACCCCCCAATTCCCCATGGTGTGTATGTTTTCACATCGCAACGAGGTAATAAACCCAACTTTGTTCGACTATAAGTGTGTCTTTGTCTGGAGGTCACACAGAAATGAGAGCTTGTACCGTGTTTCCCCGAAAATAAAACATCCTCCGAAAATAAGACCTACTTACAGGTTTCTTTCTGAGTGAAATATAAGGCATCCCCCAGAATATAAGGCCCCCCGTAGGCTCTGTCTCAGAATGAAAATTAATTTACTGTAAACTTTGTGAAACCTAAACTGAAGAAGTTGTAACTTGGGTGAAGAATTCATGGGAGAAAATCACTGACAGTTGCATTGCAAATGCACTGCGAGCAGGCTACCTTGACAAGAAGTGCTCATTTAAAGACAGAGCTATTGCTAAACATGAGAGATTTGGTCCACTGATTCTGAAAGAAATGGAGTCACAAGAAATTCACCAGGAAATTCAGGAATTGGATTGTTATGATGATGTTCCAGAAGATGATGACATGGTTGTCATTGAATAAATGAGTAAATTCTTGATACTGTAGGATTCACAGTTTGTCTGGTTTGTGTTGACAACTACCATACCACCGTACCATATACGGGTAATAAATTTCCTTTATTTTCATTTAACAATAAATGTGTACCATATTCTTCTTCATGGAAAAATAAGACATCCCCTGAAAATAAGACCTAGCGCATCTTTGGGAGCAAAAATTAATATAAGACACTGTCTTATTTTCAGGGAAATAGGGTAGTAGGAATGGAGGCAAAAAGAGACAGTTCCAGGTTTGGGGGGGGGAAAAAAAAAACTAGCAACAAACAATTAAAGAGGAGGAAAAGTTGAGAATCATATATCACTTTGAAAGTGTATAACTGAAATATATAAACTTGGAGTGGATTATGGTTACATTAGCTCCTCTTTATGAACTGCATAAAGGATAAAGGACGACACAAAACATTCAGTAGGCAATTTAGAGACTGGAAAATAATGATGTCTGGGGCCCAGCTCCAACCACTCTCATTTAATAGATCGTGAGTGCAACCTGGGTATCAAGAGTTTTAAAAGCTCCCCAGGTGATTCCAATGTGCAGCCAAAGTTGGGCATCACTATTTTCGAGAATGCCCAACAGACTCCTGTGGCAAAAAGCAAAAATGAAAGAGCTGGCCTGAGGACCAAACAGGATCCCCAGATACGGTGAAAATAGTGGGAATGATGGAGTCAGTGCAGCTAACAAATGGTCGACAGGACCCAGACAGGACTGGTAGGGTGACCATGACAGGGAAACATGGTCAGCTGGTAAAGACAAACCTTCAAGTAGGAGACTTCCCGTCCTCTGAGGTTGCCTCCACGACAACTAAGCCCCCACTGCCAGTGGAAGTAATGTGCAAGCCCATTCAATCCTGTTCGAATGGAGGTGGAGTCAGCCAAGCCGCTTTTCCTACCTGGTGTTCCCACACTGCCATCTAGTGGCTCAGGATGGCCAGGAGCCGATGTGAACTGGAAGTGAATTCGAGGTCTGCACTCATTTGGTTACAAGGCAGATAAACAGTCTAATTCCAAGGGTTTGATTCTTATGCTTTCCTTTAGTGAGAGTAGAAGTCAGGCCTACCACAGGTCTTCTTATGGGGGTGATGAAACTGTTTTAAAATTGGTAACTGTGATGCCTAACATTGGAATGTACTTAATGCCACTGAATTGAACACTTAAAATGGATAAAATGGTAAATTTTGTTACTTTCTGTCACTTTAAAAGGGTGAATGGTATGGTACTGTCATGTGCCACTTAATGACAGGACTAAGCTCTGAGAAATGCATCATCAGGCGATGTTGTTCATGTGCAAGCCTCAGAGTGCACGTACACACACCAAGATGGTACAGCCTACTCACACCGAGGCTGCTTGGTACAGCCTACTGCTACGAGGCTAAAGCCTGTGCAGCACGTGACTGTACAAAAGAACATGGAATTAAATCAGCACAAGAGAAAATGCTGCAATCAGGAGATGGAAGCACGAGATATGTGAGGCTGCTGCAGGCCTAAGAGGGCATTCTGTTTTACAGCAAACTATATTTTTACGTAGATTGAGCACACTAAAATGACGATAGAAATTATGGTATAGAAAATACATAAACCAGCAACATAAATTGTTTATTATCATTATCAAATGTGATTTACAGCACATAACTGCATTTGCTACATTTTAATATGACTGGCAGCCTGGTAGGACTGTTTACACTTCCGTCGCCACAAACATAAGAAATGCATCATATTAGGATGGTTGCAACATCACTGGGCAGTAGGAATTTTTCAGCTCCATTATAATATTATTGGACCACTGTTGTGGGTGTGGTCAGTCCTTGACCAAAATGTCATTATGTGGCATGTGATTTTTTTATGAATTATATCTCAATGAAACTGTTACAAGAAAGGAGACAGTGGCGGCAAATACAGATCTGATCTCAAGAACTGTGAAAAGTTTAAAAAAAAAAGATGTCACAAATCATTCTATCTCATTTCTAGCCCCCTTCATTTCAAAAAGGGTAAAACCGAGGATCAGAGAATTAAATTACTTATCCCGTTCACCTAGACAGTGAAACGGAGGCCAAAAAAAGAATTATTCATTTATTAAGTCTCTAGTCTCCCAATCTTGAGAAGTGATTTCTCTTAAGTCTGGTGCTTAGCAGCACTCTCTTTTGCTGCCCAATTTACTACCTGGTGATCTCAGCCACACCAATGATTTCAACTAGCAGTCGTATCACTGTTGTTCCAATAATTAGAGCTCAAAACCCTGCATTCCTCCTTTACTCCTTCTCGCCCTATAATCAATTCAACCAAATGGGTCGACTCTTCTCTCAAAAGGATTGTTTTATATTCCAGGTCCTCCTCCACCTCCTACCTCGGGCCTTCATGACTTTACACCAGAGTAAACCACATCTTCTATCAACTGGAATCCTCCTCTCCAGTCTTCCCACATCTCTCTCCAATCACAGAATTCATCCAAATCTGTGAGGAATTAGTATCCTTGCACTAATCCTATCTAATAAAAGAGTAATATGCAAATTGACCATACCTCTGCTACACGCCCACAAGCCAATCAGAGCAAGTATGCAAATTAACCCCAACCAAAATGGCTGCAGCCACAGAGAGCAGCGGGAGGCATGGGTTTCCCAGGCAATGGAGGAAGTCAAGCTTTCCACCTGCCCTTGCGGGCCTAAGCCTCCACTCACGGCTACAAGGTTTCAATTATAGAAGGTAAACAAATCCAAACAGAAATCATGGCAGCCATGGAGCAAGCAAGAGGCTTGGCTCTGCTCCAGGCTACAAAGTTTCAATTGTAGGAGGTAAATAAATTCCAGATACCAGGGCCTCCACTTGGGTCGCCAGGGTGTGTGGCCAGCCTGCAAACCACCACAGGTCCCTCGCCCAGGCCACCCCATTCCCCAAGGGAACCCCCACCCTGATCCAGGACACCCTTCAGGGCAAACCAGCTGGCCATATTTCCCTGTCATCTATCCATCCTACCATTGCACCAGGCCTCTATCCTATCTAATAAAAGAGAAATATGCAGATTGACCATCACGCCAACACACAAGATGGCTCCCACAAGATGGCCAGCAGGGGAGGAGTTGGGAGGCACCAGACTTGCAAGGGAGGGCACTTGTGGGTGTTTAGGCAAGCAAGGGAGGGCAGTTGGGAGCACCAGGCCTACAGGGGAGGGCAGTTAGTGGTGACCAGGTTGGCAGAGGAGGGAAGTTGGAGGCAAACAGGATGGCAGGGAAGCAGTTAGACATCAATCAGGATGATCTGGCATAGGAATGGTTAGGGGGTGATTAAGCTGGCAGGCAGAAGCAGTTAGGGATAATCAGGAAGGCAGGCAGGCGAGCAGTTGGGAGCCAGCAGTCCTGGATTGTGAGAGGGATGTCTGACTGCCCAAATTTCGTGTACTGGGCCTCTAGTCTTCTATAATTTTGTACATTTCATAGTGCTACTCAAAAACCATTTTATGGTCTCTTCAATACCTATAAGGAGTTCAAATCTTTAGCCTGATCATCAAGGCCTTCTGTATTCCAGAATCTATTCCAACTCTATCTCCTATAAGCTTCCACACAAACTCAACTCTGATGTAGTCAAAACAGTCCACTCTAGAATCTATACACATATCCCTAGTAGGCACTTACTTCTACTATTATGCCTCTGTCCTTTTTTTTTTCTTTCTTTCTTTCCCAAAGGTTCTCAACTCAGGGTATGTATCATCATTATCTGTGGAGCTTTAAAAGGATCTTTAAGAATATGGCCCAGACATCTGGATATCTTCAAAATTCTATAGGCAAATTTGTAAAAGGGGTAAAAACTAATGATTCATAGACTTTAATAAAATCTTTTATAAAATGCTTAAGTTTTTAGCACCTTAACTGAGCATCTAATATACAGTCAAAAAAATAAAAATTTAAACCACCCAGAAAAAAAGTTACTTAAATATCCAAGCACTCTTTTTTTATCAACTGCACAACATAAATCTTTCTAATTAGAATCCACTTCCTAATAGGAGGTAAACACAGTAGCTGGGAGAATCCAAGATGGCAGCACAGGTAAACACCTAGCCGTAGCCGCACACAACAATTTCAATAAAATACAACAAAAATATAAAATGGACATTACCCAGAACTACAGGAAAGTCAACTGACTGGAAATTCTACAACGAGAAGCAAGGAGAAAACCAGAAGGAAGAGCAGAGGAGCTGGAAAAGCCTAAGGTACGGAGACACTCAGCGCGCACGGAGAGGATGGAGCCGGAGAGGAGGGGCAGCTGAGTGCCTGGCTGGCGTTCCCCAGCGGGAAGGGGATAAAAGCTCCGACTGTGCTGAACCCCAGACCCAACAGTGCTGAACCCCAGTTCTAGGCCAGACTCTGGGGACCCAGGCTCAAACAGAGGGAGCCAGGGCTGTGAGGTGGAATCCCAGGGGAGCGGCGAAAGGCAGAGCCCCGGAGTCGCCCACATTGGGCGCAGAGGACGGACTGTTGACTCTGCTGCTAGACTGCCCTAGCAGGAAGGAGACAAAGGCTCTGGACTGTGCTGGGCCCCAGTTCCGACTCTCTGAACCCCAGTTCTAGGCCAGACCCCGGGGACCCAGGCTCATTCAGAGGGAGCTGGGCTGTAAGGCGGAACCCCAGGGGAGCGGCGAAAGGAGGTCCCGGAGGTGCGCACATTGCGCGCAGAGTAGGGACAGTTGGTGTTGCCACAGGATTTTCTGGCGGGAAGGAGACAAAAGCTCCAACTCCACTTCCAACTGAACTGAACCCCAGTTCCGGGCTCATTGGGGGAGAGCCTAGACTGTTTGGTAGCAGGCGAAAATTGAGGGCACCTTTCTCTCAGAGGTGCTTGCAGCGAATACTGAAGGACCCTGGGGAACACTGAGACTCAGGAGCCGCATAGGGTGGGGCGGACGGAAGCCATGGCTGTAGGCTCCATCCTGAAACTCCGCCCCATCAGGAAAGCTGCGAAAATGCCGAGACAACGAAATAAATCACAAACGAAAGAAATGGAGGACAAAAAGCGACTGGATATAGAGTTCAAATCTACGCTTATAAGGTTTTTTCAACACAGTAGCTGAAAAATGCTAACAATAATTAAATTTTAATATACTCATCAAATTCATTTGTAAGAAGCATCACAACCATTCAAATTAAAAATTAAACCTAAAGCATGCTTGTCCTATGTGACAATCAGGTAAATATGAACAAAGCATGCAAATAGAAATGCCCAGTTTGAAACCCAACTTGCAGAATTATTTATGGATACCATAAGAAGCTTGAATGAACCCAGCCATGGCAATGTGATCTTAGCCCTTGAACATACAGATACAGACCAGGAAGTCAGTTAAGATAAAAAAGCAAAATAATAATTGTCCACCCAAACTATAAATTATAATAACCTGGAGAGCTTTTTTTTTTAAATATATTTTATTGATTTTTTACAGAGAAAAAGGGAGACAGAGAGTTAGAAACATCAACAGGAGAGAAACATGGATCAGCTGCCTCCTGCACACCTCCTACTGGGCATGTGCCTACAACCAAAGTACATGCCCTTGACTGGAATCAAACCTGGGACCCCTCAGTCCACAGGCCAACCTGAGCCAAACCAGTTAGGGCTGGAGAGCTTTTAAAATTGCCATTTTCAAGCCACACTCTAAATGAATTAAAGCAAAACCTCTGATGTAGAGTAGTTTTTAATTTTTTTAATGTTTTTTATTGATTTTAGAGAAAGAAAGGGAGAGAGATAGAAGGAAACATCAATGATGAGAGACAATCATCAATCAACTGCCTCCTGCATGTCCCACACTGGGGATCAAGCCCACAACCCAGGCATGAGCCCTGACACTCAACCACTGAGCCATACCAGCCAGGCATCCATGAGTATTTTTTAAAGTTCCACAGGTGCTTCCCGTGTTTGGCCAATGTTGAGAACCAATTAATCAAAAGAGAACTTCTCACAGAGAAATCGAAAGATCAGAACTATTCAGAAGCAGAGACAAAGAAAAACACCCCAGAAAGAAGCTAAATTGCTATCCCTTATTCATCTGTGATTTTTGTGTATTAAGGATATGCGCTTTTATGTTGCAAATGTTTTCCTCAATTTCACAGCTTTTTCAATGTAAGACAATGAAACACTGACACACAAGTGTTTTTAACGTTTATTAAGTTAAATCTGTCCATTTATTAATCCTTCTTTTCCTCCTTGTGTGGTTTCTCTTTTTATTTTTTCCTCAAAGGCTAACAACAACAGAGACTTTTTGGCATGAATCTCAACCAAAGTCTTGAATTTAAAAAGGAGAATTTTGAGTGTCTTAATTGTTTAAAATTAAACATGAATAGATCATGTGTAAAATAGTAAACTGGCAACAAGTTAACATTAAAAAGGAAACTTTCTTGATTTTATAATATATAAAACAGTAAAATGGCTTTAGTTGTTAATTTTTACTATAAAATGTCATGATAGCAAGTTTTGCTCAATAGAGTGCTGGCCAGAGGACTAAAGGGTCATGGGTTCGATTCCAGTCAAAGGCACATGCCCAGGTTTCCGGCTCAACCAGATTGGGAGCTTGATCCCCAGTAGGAGGCATGATCCCCCAGAAGGGGCGTGCAGGAGGATTATTAAATCCTCTCTCATCATTGATGTTTCTATATATCTCTCCCTCTCCCTTCCTCTCTGAAATAAATAAAAATATATTTAAAAATAAATTAGCCCTAGCTGGTCTGGTTCAGTGGATGGAGTGTCGGCCTGCAGACTGAAGGGTCCCAGGTTCAATTCTGGTCGAGGGCACTTGCCTGAGTTTCAGGCTCAATCCCCAGTAGGGGACGTGCAGAAGACAGCTGATCGGTAATTCTCTGTCATCATTGATGTTTCTGTCTCTGTCTCCCTCTCCCTTACTCTCTTTTTTTATTTTTTTAAGTATAAAAATATATTTTTAAAAATAATAATAAATTTATAAAATTTAATGGAAAAATTATCCTCAGATGAGGATTAACAAAAATAAATGAAATGAAATAAAATAAAATAAAATGTTTTGTGGTGCTTATCACATGGTTTATGTGCCTTTTCAGAACTGTTTATAAATATAATTGTGTTTCTGGAAAGCAACCATTTGAGTTCTAAGATTAGAATGAGATAATAAATAAGATTATCCCACACAATGACATTAGTATTTTCATCCTACCAAGTAATTACTATAGCAAAAATTAGAGGGATAAAATCGTTTGCACAAAACTTTTTTCAGTAATAAATCCCATTATAAGTAGATGAATAGGCTCAATTTTTCCCTTAGCTGGTCACAAATTCAAATGTGACCACCAGTTGCAGACATGAGTTTTGACTCTTAATGTGAATAACATGGTCATTATTAGTAAGGCACTGATATGAATTTGATCACTGCTCTTTCATTATAGTATTATTTATTTTAAAAAATATATTTTTATTGATTTCAGAGAGGAAGGGAGAGAGAGAGAAAGAGAAACAATATGAGAATCACTGATCAAAAAGCCCCCACTGGGGACCAAACCCTCAACCCCACCATGTACCCCTGGCAGGTTTGGCTCAGTGGATGGAGCACTGGACTGTGGTCTGAAGGGTCCCTATAACATGGTCATTATTAACAAGGCACTGATATCAATTTGACCAGAGCTCTTTCATTATGGTGAGTTTTATAGAGATATTTATAACAAAATTTGACTTGTTTGCATTTTTATAGAATTCAAAACAAAAGTTATGAAAAATATAAGAGACTGAGAACAGTTTGGAAAGGTTTTAAATTTTAATAGCTAAAAAGCAAGTCACTATTCTGAAAAATGTCTGCGTGCTTTTCACCCCATTGTCCACAAGGGGGAGCATCACATCCAATTAAGACTTCCTGGGGAACTCTGACATGGAAACGGGAAATCATGAAAAATTGGATTTGCAAAAAATTTAGATGTAGCATATACAGAATGTAAAATCAAATTACAGGTTCCCCAACAAAATCTCAAAGAAAATATCATCAAATGACTGTTCAGGCCCTTTCAGTGTGGCTCAGGGGGTCATGGTTCCCAGGCAGGGCACATGCCCAGGTTGTGGGCTCAAGACCCAGAAAGGAGCATGCAGGAGGCAGCCAATCAATGATTCTCATCATTGATGTCTCTATCTCTTTCTCCCTTCCTCTCTCTGAAATCACTAAAAACATTTTTTTTAAATAACTGGGCTGCTGAGTATTTTAAGTTTAAAAGGACTTACAGAAATTAGTGTAATGTAAATACAAATTCTGCAGATATCTCTGGAATCATATACAGAAAAAAAAAAATGAATGCTCTGACTCAGTAAGTCTGCATTGATAACAAGCCCTCAGTTGATAATGATGCTCCTGATTCACAGACCACACTTGCTTGATTAAATTTCCAAGGTTACATGTTTAAGTCTTACACAAAATCAGGGGATTGATTGGTAAGGAGAGACCCTCAACCTTGAACCCCTAAATTCTGATGAACTGTCTTTAGGAAAAGCCCTCAGAAGAAGTTGGCCTCCCTTTGCCTCAAGAACCTGCAATGGCCGCCCGATGACAAGTGTCTCAAAGGGGACCACTGGCCCTCACCACCTCTGTGTTTCCAAACCTGTGATCAGACTTGAGTCCTGGCAGGCCCCAAAGGACAGAGCTAAAAAGTGCAACCCTTGAGTTGCAGTACCCACCAAAGAACAAGATTTTGCCAACTTCTATCAACAAAAACTTGGGGGGGAACACTTAGGGGAAAGGATACGGAAAGTGCTAGATGTTGGATTAGGGTGGAAGATAAGACTGGACTAAGCTGAATGTATCAGCACTAAGCAGAGACTGAGGAGTCCACAGCTTGGCTCACGCAGCTGGGAATGGCTTTAACACTCTGCTTGCTTGGTTGATTGAAAACTGGGCCTAACGGTGACCAACACTAAATGAGGTTGAAATGTCAGAACCTCTTGGGCATTCTGAGGAAGAAGACAGCTGATGGATTAGTGCGGTTAGAACACTGAGTGAATGTAATATGGAAGACTGCCTAACTCATTCCTTACCCATGTCCCTGGGAAGTTCCAGAAAACATTCCCCTCACCAAGCTCTGAGAAAGGCACCCTGGCCTCCTCTCAGAGCTCTGTGTTGGCTCTTCTCCACAGACCAGAAACACAAGTGGTAAATCCTACCATCAAACTGGGCTTGACGATGGGATCCCCTGGTGGCAGGGACCAACCACGTGGCAGCCCTGAGCTGGCGTGGAAGTGGACATGGCAGCCGAGACAGTAACGAGAAGGGGCTGAACCGCAGAGATCGCTGACTGATCGCTGACGGTGTCCCTAGAACTGAACAGGTGAGCAGTCTACCAAGTCTTACTGGATTAGTGACAGTGAACGAGCTCTAGGTCAGGTAAACAGAAGTATGACTTCAACCACCAAAAAGAAAGGGCTGTGGCCCCTCTACCAATTCTCAGACTGGGGCCACTTCACAGGCTTAAGGTGAGGCACCACAGAGCCAACTATGAATACAGTCACTCTCCCTCCTTGGCTTTCCAAAGGAGAGCTATAGCCATTTACAAAAATGACTGCGCTCAGGAAGAGGACATAACCAAACCCTGGGGGAATTACTGGACATTGGTGCTGAACTGAAATTATTTTTTTAAATGTATCTTTATTGTTGAAAGTATTACAGATGTCCCTTCTCCATTAACTCCCCTCCACTTCACCCCACCCCACCCCAACCTTCACCACTCTTGTCTGTGTCCATGATATATATATATAAAAATATAGGTATGTAGATATACAGATATACAGATATCCCATATATAATAAAAGCATAATATGTAAATTGGCCAAACGGTGGAACAACCAGTCACTATGATGTACCTGCACTGACCACCAGGGGACAGATACTCAACACAGGAGCTAGCCCCTGGTGGTCAGTGTGCTCCAGCAAGGGGAGTGCCTCTTAGCCACAAGCCCTGAGTAGGGCTCTTTTTTTTAAACCCCTATATAGCTCTTTTTTTTAAACCCCTCCTATAAAATACTTTTCAATAATTTTTAAAATGTAAAGGGGTTCTGAGGCTGAAAAGTTTTAAATCAGCTGCCTCAAATGACAGTGCACGTTAAGAGGAGTCAAACCACAGGCATTAGCCCGTTGTTTCGTCTCTTTCTGTGAAGGTCAGAAGCAACCCTGTAAGGAAAATATCAGCCCTGCAGAAGATTTACTTATTTAGTAGTCATCTAACATCTAAGCCTCCCAGTTTCCTGATCATTTCAGCAATCTTTCTTAGTCCCCATTTCAGCTGCTTTGTCTTACCCTAAAACTTGTTATAGCAGCTCATGCACTGCTTCTAGAGCAAATATGTCAAGACATCCCATTCTCGATCACACCGCCACTTCACTGATGGCATGAGGCCTCTAATTCATTGATTTTACTCACTCCACTGTCCATCGCCCACATCATAACCTCAGTCCTAGCTTAGAAGTCACAGTCCATGATTACACCCTCTCTTGCCTACAATGTCAACTTCCTTCTCCCTTTCTCTTCCCATTATATTAACCTGGTAAACCCAATTCTCACAGTCAAGCAGCAAACCACTGGGAGAGGAAAAAGCACCAGCCTGCCGACTGCTCTCACTTTAAATAAATCAACACAACTATTCTCAGTGCGTTTTCAGGATCGGGTCTCTACTATCAGGGTCTCTGCTATCACCCTTTAAGTGGATCCTCGGCACTTCCTAGCAATCCTGCTATAATACATTTCACTAGGCAATTCACGCTTCTCTCCTAGAAGAATAGATCAAACCTTCTTCTCTAAGACCGAGAAGTTGTCCCCAAGCCCCTCAATCACTGCTGCTGCCTTCTCTGGCACCTCTTCTTACCCCAACAGGCGTTCCCTCCTGCCTCCACCCCAGGTTCAGGCCTTGGTTAGGATGGATTACACCTCCTCACCAGCGTTCTTTTCTGTCCTTTATTGCCTGGTCACATTTGCCTACATTGTAACTCAAATGCAGCTGCCTTATTTCCTACTAGAGCCCCAGTGCACAAATCAGTGCACCTTGAAAGGAATTTTGGGCCACAAGGCTGCAGTTGGCACAGGGGCGGGTGTTGGACCATCCTCCGCACCCCCGCCAGCCTGTCCACCATGGCCCTGATCCCCTGTCTGCCAGCAGCGCCCCACTTCTGCTGCTGCTACCCCCATGTGCTGATGGTGCTGGCCTCACTGGTACCTCCTGATGGCACAGTGACTGAGCCTGGCTCCAGCAGCAGGTGCAGGCAGCAGCTGCTGCCCAATCGCCCCTCAGGAGCAAGGGGAGGTGGAAAAGCCCTCAGGGATGATCAGGGCTGGCAGCCACTGCTCGTGCCTGTTGATGGTGCCAAGCAATCAGGACTGGCACTGGGCACCAGCAGCAGGTGCGAGGGGGGCTGGCACTGGCAGCGGGTGCAAGCGGCAACTCCAGTAGTGGGCACAAGTGGGGCCAGCGCCAATAGTAGGTGTGAGCGCCAGGCGAGACTGTGGTGCACAGGAGCAAAGAATTTTCAGGAACCACCAGAGGCTCATCCCAATGACAGCGACCAGCACCCCAACTCGGTTTGGTGCTCCCACTCACCTGCTGCACCATCCTGCCGGGGCCGACACCAGCCATGTGCCACACACGCTCTCTGGTAGTCAGTACACATCATAGCAACCGGTTGTTCAGTTGTTTAGTTGTTCTGCCGTTTGGCCTATTTGCATATTAGCCTTTTATTATACAGGATAACTGGTCTAACCCAGTTGTCAGCAAACTCATTAGTCAACAGAGCCAAATATCAACAGTACAGCAATTGAAATTTCTTTTGAGAGCCAAATTTTTTAACCTTAAACTTCTTCTAACGCCACTTCTTCAAAATAGACTCACCCAGGCCGTGGTATTTTGTGGAAGAGCCACACTCTAGGGGCCAAAGAGCCGCATGTGGCTCGCGAGCCGCAGTTTGCCAACCACAGGTCTAACCTATCTCATGAACATGGTAGTTTTTCTATAATTAATCTAATCTTCATCTTCATCATGAACACTCACTCTAGTAAATAGCCAAAAACTTAAAACTGGCCAGATAATATCTCAGTCTCTTCTAGTTAATATTCAGACAGTTAAGTTTAACTCTTTAACAGAGCTAGTTTAAATCACTGCCTTCAGGTAAATTTTTCTCCAAATGGGACTAATGAGACATCGTTATGGCGGGAAGAAGACCTTGGATCTTGGCATCTCTGTGGATTGACACTGGTCTGCTGTAAGGAGGACTGGACTGGTGTCAGCCCACCTTCAGGGATGTCATGCTGGCTAGCACCTCTGGTGTCCATGATTCTGATCTTAGTAGAGTCACGCAGTCCTTGGTCATGATGCCTGCTGCTCCGCAGACCTCTAAGAACTCCACATCCCTCACAGTGGTAGGGAAGCATTTCAGAATCCCCCACCACCTCCGACTCATCTATCACTTCCTTCTACCCTGCTCTGCTACCCAGTGTTGGCACAGCACTCACCTACACAGTTGCCTCCTCTCAAGACTCCAAAGAAGGGGCAGCATCAAAGGCTTTCTGCCTTTACTGTCTCCTCAATGCATTTGCCATGCTCACCTCAACCCCAGTACTTTGGCCTCAATAGGTCAGAACATAAATTTCTCAGTCTCCTTCTCTCCCTCTATTCCCCCCTCTTCCTCCAAAAAGATGGATTTTCCACTTCCATTTCATCATCCTTCTGGAGGCACTAAGCCTCAAGTTGGGCCTTAATAATGGAGGAGATATCCTCTGTATCTTACAGAACTATCATTAGAGTTTGCCAGAGGAAGCTCTTGATAGAGAAACTACAGGCAAATTGGAAGTGTAGAAAACCCAAAACAAACATACAGTGACTTAAAATTCCCCAAAATATTACCCCTTCACAATTTCAACAGCTAGTCTCCTGTGTGCTAGGCCTCAGGCAGGGCTATACCAGACGCAGGTCACTACCTTCGGGAGTGGAGAGACTTACATACAAAATAATTACAACAAAATTGTATGTGTTACATTTACCAAAACAAGCAGATAACACAACCCCGTTGTCAACCTTTTGAGCTCCTTCAAAGTAAAAATGGGTACCACAGCAGAGAAATGATAATATAAATTATACCGGTAACAATTTAATTGTCATTTAATCTTCTAATGTTCACATTTCATTTTCTTTTCCACTCACATGGAAAACAATAAGGGCAAGGAAAGCCGTGAAGCAGGTTCAAATTTCTTTTCAATAAAAATAAATATGCAAGACTCACAGACACAGACAACAGTATGGTGACTACCAGGGGGAAAGGGAGGTGGGGGAGGTCGAAGGAGACTTGACTTGGGGTGGTAAACACACAATACAATACACAGATGATGTATTATAGAATTGTACCCCTGAGACCTATATTTCAGTAGCCAGGGGTACAATAAATTCAATTTAAAAAGTAGAAATAAATAAAAGAAATACCCAAGAACCAAAGCACACATCAAAACACCCCAAGGTCAAAGAAAATCAGATAGAATCTAGTAGCAATAAATCATTGGGAGACTAATGAAGTGATTATAATACCTGTTCTTTTATATTATGTATTTGGTTTCCCCCTCCCCCTCACCATGGAACTAATGGTAACTGTTACAAGCAAATATTCTCATCCATTTCTTAATTCAAAAGGAAGGCCGCAGAAGGGCAAGGACAGCTGAGAGCAATTCTGCCAGACTTGCACACTAGTAACTAAGAGCTTACTAAGTGCCAGGCATCAGGGCTACAAACACCACAAGATGCAATCTCTGCTCTCAAGAATTTCAAAACTGATGATGGATAAAGAGACAAATTTTACATACAAGGTGATAAGGAGCACACCTTATAATGACAGACTAGTAATAAGGTTATTAGAATTGCACGCACCAATGCATTGAACTTTTATTTCTCTAACAGTATATCCAGTATTTCCAGGCTGCAGTGATTCCCCCCTGAGCACTTTGGAAATACCACCAGGGAAGAGGAAGAGTTCAACAGAAGGCCTCCTGCCACAGCAGGTGTGCTGGATTCCTTTCTAGCACAAGTGAAGTACAGCCTAGCAATCCAAAAGAAGTGCAAAAAAGGCGTAAATATAATCGGCGTGTGCACAGCACTGATACACAAGTGTTTGCTAGTCAGTATAGAAAAAGCCATTTGTTTGTTTCAGTTTCTTTTGTTTGGATGCTCAGCATTTACTTCTATCCCTTTTCCTACATTTAGGTTTGATGATTTTCCCACCAGGTGAATATTGGTGGGAAGGAGAGCCTGTCTCCTTTCTTAAAGCCAAAAAGCCCTGATACTCACTTCCTCAACTTGCCTTGCTAAGACACCCACTGAGGCCTCGGACTCAGAAGCCGGTATCACAAAGAGCCTGGCTGAGAAAGCAGCTTTGCAGCATAGCTAGTTCCCAAGCAGCAGCAGAGGCAGCGGCCGCAAGAGCAGCACAGGCCCAGGGCCATGGAGTGGGAGACATGCTGCAGAGCCCAGGATTACCCCACAGCATCCGCAATGGACTCCCAGGCCCCGGCCTCAACCACTTCTCACGCGCAATTCTGACTGGAACTTTCCTTGATTTCTGCCCATTTTCAAGCTTTAAAGCAATGCTGAGAATGCCTCAGTATTTTTCCATAAAATTCCTTTTTCTTTTTTCTTTTTTTTTTTTGGCTTAAATCATTACAATTCTGGCTAATAAGAAAAATGAGTGATAGTCAGCAACAGTGAACATGATAAATTAAGAAGCATCCCACCCACCGATGGTTTGGTTTGTGGTCAGTTTTGGAAAATGGACAATGCCATGTGTTTTATGACTAAGTCGAGCTCTGATAATTTATTGAGCAATTTGTCATTTATTGAGTATTCATTCCAGAGCTTTTCTATTCCAACTATTATCTCCAAGATGACCCACATCTTCGTCATCAAGTAACCCCGGAGGAATTAAGAAACAGTGAGTTCTCTCCTTTGGTCTGCATGCAGTTCGAACTGCAGGTACAACCCCAGAGGATTTAAGAGGATAAAGAGCCCAGCTTTCTGGAATTTGCTTGGCTGTCGATGTGGGGAACTTCGGCAAAAAGGCAAGTCTTGCCAAAACCATTTTGGCTCAGTGGATAGAGCGTCGGCCTGTGGACTGAAGGGTCCCGGGTTCGATTCTGGTCAAGGGCATGTACCTTGGTTGCAGGCATATCCCTAGTAGAGGGAGTACAAGAGGCAGCTGGTCGATGATTCTCTCTCATCGATATTTCTACCTCTCTATTCCTCTCTGTAAAACATCAATAAAACATATATTTTTTTTAAAAAGGCAAGTCTTGGGAGAAATGACTGGTTTTCAACTACACAGTTTACAAAAGTTTCAAATCGTTCTCTCAATAGATTTTGTTGTTGCTGCTGCTGTTGTGGCTACTTCAGGAAACAACAGATAAAACTTATTATTTGTTAACTTTAAAATACAAAATTAAATTTCTCAATTATGAAGACATAGTAGGAGCAATGGCCAAGCCCTCGCCGCTGTGCTCAGTGGATAGAGCCTCGGCCTGCAGACGGAAGGGTTGGATTCTGGTCAGGGGCATGTACCTCTACCTCTACCTCTACCAATCCATGTGTTTCTGTCTCCCCACTCCCTTCCAGTCTCTCTAAAAATCTATGGAAAAATATCCCCGGGTGAGGATTAAAAAATTAACGAGTAAAATTTTAAAACCCTGCTTTAAAAATAAAGAAAGAAAGAGCCGAAACCGGTTTGGCTCAATGGATAGAGCGTCGGCTTGGGGACTGAAGGGACCCGAGTTCGATTCCGGTCAAGGGCATGTACCTTGGTTGCGGGCACATCCCCAGAAGGGGGTGTGCAAGAGGCAGCTGATCGATGACTCTCTCTCATCGATGTTTCTAGCTCTATATCTCTCTCCCTTCCTCTCTGTACAAAATCAATAAAATATATTTTAAAAAATAATAAATAAATAAATAAATAAATAAATAAATAAATAAATAAATAAATAAAGAGATTACTGGTCAAGCATCTGATTTGAGCTTTGCACTTACCGCCTCACCCCCATGCACCCAGCTCCCAAGCTAATGGGTCTGAGAGCGGTGACAGGAAAGAGAACCGAGGGACCCAGCATGGAGTTGTGGCTCCTTGGCAGTTGTGGCTCACACACAGTGCCTGTGACTGTGCATGCATATTGCATATCTCCATAAATCGCTTTCGCATAACACTCTGAGTCGGCCCAGCGCTCCCAGGCTTAGGAAACACTTTCGCTTGAATTCCCGCATCTCGTTAGACCTGCGGGAACGGCCTCGAAACGCAAAGCACAGGGTGATCCGGGCTCAGGCCCAGAGGGCTGCGGGTCCGTGTCAGCACTCCGGATGCACTGACATCCATGCCGTCTCTGGCCTGTTTGCTCCTTGAGCATCCCCAAGAATGCCCCACGCAGCTGCAGGCGAAACAGGCTGCACCCCAGAAAGTGTCCCCGAAACTCCAACACTCTTCCGCCTCCTGCACCCAGGTCCTCTCAGCAGCTGAGCCTGGTTTTACCATCGCTGCTCCCCCGCACCCTGCACCCTGCACTCCGCACCGTGCACCCCGCACCCCGTCCCCGTCTCAGCACCCCGTCCCTACACCCCGCACCCCGAACCCCGTCCCTGCATCCCGCACCCCGTCCCTGTCTCCGCACCCCATCCCTTCACCCCGCACCCCGTACCTCATCCCCATCTCTGCACCCCGCACTCTGCACCCCATTCCCCGTCCCCCGCACCCCATCCCCACACTCTGTCCCTGCACCCTGCACCCCGTCCCCGCACCCTGTCCCTGTCTCAGCACCTGATCCCCCGCACCCCGCCCCCTGCACCCCGTCCCCGCCCCCTGCACCCCGCACCCCGTGCCCGCACCCCGCAACCCATCCCTGCACCCCGCTCCTTGTCCCCGCACCCCGTCCCGCACCACGCACCGTCCCTGCACCCCGCTCCTCGTCCCCGCACCCCGTCCCGCACCACGCACCCTGTCCCTGCACCCCGCTCCTCGTCCCCGCACCCCGTCCCGCACCACGCACCACGCACCCCGCCGGCTGTGGCTCGAGACGCTGGTGGACCGGACGCGGACTTTTTGTTCCTCAGGGAGATCACCCCAGACCCCGCGCCTCCCTCAGGTCGGCTCCCTCTGCCCCCCGATGCCCGCCGCGCCCCGGGCCGGTGTCCGCGGTCCAGCCCCGCCCGCAGCGCGGCCGGGACGGCGCGGGGCGCGCCCACTCCGGCGGGCAGCCCGGGGGGGGGCCGCCGCGGCCGTCAGTCAGCCGCGCGCCGGGAGCCGCGCTCGCAGAGAAGTTCGGGGCTGGGCGCCCGGCGGCCCCGGCCGGCCTGAGGGGGCTGCGGGGGGCGCCCCGTACGCACCCGAGGAGGCAGCGGTCGCAGACGGCTCCGCGGCTCCGCTTGCTCACGGTGTACGCCAGGGGGTCCGAGCGGAGCAGCAGCTCCCCCGGGCGCAGCGGCGCCACAGCGCGCAGCCCGTTGCCGCGGGCGGCGGAGCTGAACTTTTCCACCTTCGGCGGCTCCATCCCCGGCGGCTCCGTCCCCGGCGGCTCCGTCCCCGGCGGCTCCGTCCCCGGCGGCTCCGTCCTGGGCACCTCAGCGCCTCACGCGGCGGCGCGTCCGACGGCCGGTTCCTCGCGGGCCGCCGGGAGCCGCGCGCCTGCGCACTGCGCGCAGCGTACGCCGCGGGGCGGGGCGGGGCGGGGCGGGGCGGGAGCGGCCTCGGAGCATGCGCAGACGCTGCGGAGACGCACGGGTGGCGGAGGAGCGGACCGTCCGGCTGGCGGGGCTGCAGGAGTCCCGGGCAACTCATCGAGGCGAGGTGGTGTTTTTGCCAGTGTATTTTCTTTTCTTTTCTTTTTTCTCTCTATTTTTTCTACCTGCAGTATTTTCTTGCAGACGGTTTTAATGCAGAGGGGAAGTAGCCCGTTGCCGCGTACGAAATGAATAGCATCAAACAACAAAATGAACAGCATCGTACCCTCCACCTAGATCAAACAATTCTTGGTATCTTACCATTGCTGCCCATTCTCCATGTGTATGCAGGTGTGTGTGTGTGTGTGTGTGTGTGTGTGTGTGTGTGTGTGTGTGTAACTCTTGTGGAACCATTTGAAAGTTGTGTTTTTGCATCACTTAAAAGTTGCAGCCAGGCTGGCTGAGCATTGACCTATGAACCAGGAGATCACTGTTAGTTAGATTCACCCGCCAGGTTGCAGGCTGACTCCCCAGTGTGGGGGTGCAGGAGGCAGCAGATCAATTATTCTCTCTCATTGTTGATGTTTCTATCTCTCTTTCCCTCTCCCTTCCTCTCTGAAGTCCATAAAAATATGTTTTTAAAAAACTACAGACTGATGACTCCGTTTAGAATCCTTCATGAACCTGAGCATTAAAGCACTAAGCACAGGTCTCCAAAGGGCTTTGCAAGGAGTCACACGTTATAAACAGATTAAAGGGAGGCCCAGTGCATGAAATTCATGCAGGGGGAAAGGGATGTCCCTCAGCCTGGCCTGTACCTTCTCCAATCTGGGACCCCTTGGGGGCAGTCAGACATCCCTCTCACAATCTGGGATTGCAGGCTTCTTAGCACTCACCTGCCTGCCTTCCTGATTGCCCCTAACTGCCCTCCCCTGCCAGCCAGATTGCACTTATCTGCCTCTGCCTTGGCTCCCACTGTGGCTTTGTCCAGGAGAAAGTTGGACTTTTGGAAGATGTCCAGTCAACAGGTCTAATTAGCATATTAGCCTTTTATTAGTATAGATAGATAGATAAATGTAAGTTGCAGACATAACTTCTCATGACTAATATTTTACATCATAATATTGTGTGTGTGTGTGTGTGTGTGTGTGTGTGTGTGTGTGTGTGTGTAAAGTAGTAACATTCCTTTATTCAACAAATAATTACTGGGACCTACTGTATGTCAGGCTCCCTTCGAGGCACTGGGAATATAATGAAAAAGAGGAAACAGATCCTGATCTCAAGGAGTTTCTAGTGACAGAGGTGTGTGGAGTGTTGTTGCATATCTCAGAAATATGTCCTTTGTGTCAGGTACTATTCTGTAATTTGTTTCTTCATTCGCTTGTTGGTGACATTTGTTGTGCATAATATTTCATAATTACTGTCACATGCATTTCCTCAGAATAAGAACAATATCCTATAAAACTTCAAAGTCATTATCACATATTCTGAACTAGCAAGCAAAATCCACATTCACTTTAAGATTAGCTTTTGTAACTTACGAGTGTACCCCCCATGTCCCATGTGGTTCAGGGTTCGGGCTCTGGAGGAGGCTGCACAGATGAAAAAGACTAGACAAGAAAATATTAATTTGGGAATTGGGGGTCAAGGGAAAGCCCAAGAGAGGACTTGGCTTTACTCTGGCCTTGCGATCGATCCCTTTTATTCAGGTTTGGGATCCACCTATAGCCCTTGAGCAGATAATTCCAATAATAGCTCGATGATAGCCCATTACAGAAGACTAAAAGGTGGAAGTTGCTTTAAATCCCTTTGTCTCCACCAGACAGTGGGTGTGTGGCTCTGACCCTTGCCAGAGCCTCAAGGCTGACCAGCCTTCCGGGTTCCTTGTCCACACCTCTCTGCTGGTGAGGGCAATGGGCAGCTCCCAACAGTAACTTTTCTTCAAAAACCAGGATCCAATCAAAGTTACATTTTCTCTTTCATGACATTGACTTTTTTTTACATTGACTCTTAAAGAGCCCATGCTAGGATTCTAGTAAAATGTTCTACAGTCTGTATTTGTCTAGTTGTTTTCTCATGGTGTTAACATGTCCCTCTATTTCCTATAAATGTTAAGAGCCCAGAGGCTTGCCGAAACCGGTTTGGCTCAGTGGTAGAGCCTCAGCCTGCGGACTCTAAGGTCCCAGGTTCTATTCCGGTCAAGGGCATGTACCTTGGTTGCGGGCACATCCCCAGTGGGGGGTGTACAAGAGGCAGCTGATCGATGATTCTCTCTCATCGATGTTTCTAGTTCTCTATCCCTCTCTCCTCCTCTCTGTAAAAAATCAATAAAATATATATATATATATATATATATTTTTTTTTTTTTTTAAAGAGTCCAGAAGCTTGTTCTTATTCTTTTTCGAGAGGGAAAAGGAGAGAAATAGAGAGATAGAAACTTTGATGAGAAACCGTCGATTGGCTGCCTCCTGGGGATTGAGCCTGCATCCTGGACATGTGCCCTGACCCAGAATGGAACCTGAGACCTCTTGGTTCAGGGGTCCACGTTCAACACTGAGCCATACCAGCCAGGGGAAGAAATTTAAAGAGAACTGGATGATGGTATGAGAGTTCATGACATATGGAGTAGAGATTTCTATCCATAAATCCTGAAACTATCTCCAAGTCTTGGTGAAGATTTGATGTTTCCAGTGAAAATCCTTATTAACTGGCTTTACAATTAGCTTTCATCAAAAATCTAAATTGAATTTTAAAAACATAGAAAAAGCAATGCTTTCTCACCCTATTTGTTCCATTATTTTTATATCCTTGCTTTTAATGAGCAGATTAAAACCATAAAGAACATAGGATGTTGTGCTCAATTCCCCATAAACTCTAATTGAAAGTCTAACACACTATTTTATTAGCAAGAAGTAAATTAAACTGTAGCTATAAATGTTTAATACAGAATTACCCAGCAGTTTTAGTAATAAACCAAATGAAATTTAATCAAGAATTACTGGATTATTTTAAAAGTCTATCATGCCTAGAGTGTCGGACTGCAGACCAAAGGGTCCCAGGTTCAATTCCAGTCAAGGGCATGTACCTCGGTTGCAGGCTCCTCCCTGGCTTGGGCCCTAGTCAGGGCTCCTGCATGATGCAACCAATTGAATTGTTTCCCTCACATCGATGTTTCTCGCTCTTTCTCTCTCTCTTCCACTCTCCCTAAAAATCAATGGAAAAATATCCTTGGGTGAGGATTAATAACAAAAGTCTATCATGTCTCACCAGATAACTAGCATTGCTATTCAAGCCTTAGAATGGTATAAATAATATACTGATGGGTTATAAAGAACAGCAACAACATCAACAACAAAAACCTTTCTTGTTTTATTAATCCAAAGATCCATGCTTATGGCTTGGAGGTCACTAATGTCATCATTTCAGGAGTGTGCCAATTTTTAGTGGTTAGATGCAGAAGAGTCCCTGTGGCAATGTAGGTTTCGGAAGCTATTGACGAGTGCCACTAAGACAGTATTTTTATTAGGATTCTTGCTTGAAAGTGATAGAATTCCATCCGAAATTAATTTTAACAAAAAAAAAAAGAAAATTGACTGGCTTCGGCATTTGCTTGCTTTGGACGTGTATGTGGCTTCAGGTATGGTTGAAGCCAGGGGCTTACCTGTTAGCAGAATGGTCTGCCTACTTCGTGTTAGCTCTGCTTTCTCTGTTGACTTCATTCTCCAGATTTTCCTTATGTGGTGGACAAAGGAGCTATTTTCTTCCTTATAAGAGATGCTCTAGCCAAAACCGGTTTGGCTCAGTGGATAGAGTGTTGGCCTGTGGACTAAAAGGTTTGATTACAGTCAAAGGCATGTACCTTGGTTGCACATCCCCAGTGGGGGGGGGGGGGGGTGTGCAGGAGGCAGCTGATCGATGTTTCTAACTATCTCTCTCCCTTCCTCTCTGTAAAAAAAAATCAATAAAATATATATATATTTTTTTTAAAAGGAGAGAGATGGTCTTCTGATAATACCACAGGTAAAGCCACGTTGTTAAATCCTTTTCATTTTACACATGCAAACCCAAGGCCCAGATAACCTGCTAAGTGCCATCCTACAATTTAGTGATGAGGGAACAAATGGTAATAGTCTGTAACACAGAACGTTTTTTGTTCACCTTACTGATGCATTCCTGTTTGGGTACCAATCACTTCCTGAATTTGCATACTACTGTATTCTTATAAATCCTAGAGAAAAACATCTACAGTATTTTCTTATTGCAAAGTTATTAATATTCCAAAAACAAAGACATAAAAAGAACCTTAAATGCCACTGAGTCTCCTGTTGTAATATTGCAAGGTCTTCACTCTCCCACCATCTTTGGTCACCACTATCTTACCTACAGCTAATTGTATGGGCAGCTATTTCACACTTCTAGGGAAAACTTTTTGTTCAGAGATACCGGACAGTGTCCCCAATATTCCATTTGATCATTCTGCCAAGCTCTTCGGGTTCTGGGAGGTTCAGAAAGACGAGTGAGCATCTTTTATTCTCGCCATCAGCAAAAATAAAAGGGCCTTGGGCAAAATCTTTTTAATTGCCTGTGAATTGCTTGCTACTAGACCTGCAACTTGTCATCACCAGGAATCACTCCACCTCTAATATCTACTTTTTTTCTTTATAAAGGTATTATATATGTGCCCTTATCCTCCCCAAGGGGATATTTATTGATTGATTTTAGAGAAAGGAAGAAAAGGAAACATCAATGAAAGAGAATTATCCACTGGCTGCTTCCTGCATGCCCCCTACTGGGGATCAAGCCTGAAACCTGGGAATCCAATGGTGATATCCTGGTTCATGGGTGCATGTCAACCAGTGAGCCACACAACTGGCTACCTCTGGTATCTCAATACCAGAGTCTTCATGGCATACAACTGGTTTTCTAACACTTTTATTTCAACCATTTTCTTCTTGTTACTTTCACATGCCATGACTCCTGTGTTCGTTCAGGTCTGCAGAGAAGCGGATGCTAAGACAAGATTAGACCGTAAAAGGTTTTCAGAGAAGGGGGCAGAAGGCATGATGTACCTCAGGCTGTGACGGCAGGACTCTGGGAGGAGAAAGGGAAGGAAGACTGGATAGGACGTTCTGGACCACAGCAAATTCCAACAAAGGTTTAGCCAGGACACGAGGGAGGGAGTTCTTGAGCCGAAGTTGTGTGTGTCACCGGACCACGAGAAACGGTTTGCTGTTTGGCATTAAACTTGGAATTAGGTCCACAACTTCAAGAGGAACCTTTTCTTTCGTGCCAGGGGCCGGCCTGCGCCATGCCGAATCGTGGCCTGGAACAGCCTGTAGGAGGTGCTGCCTTGGCACAAGCCAAGTGAAGCTGCAGATATCAGTCAACTAGGCTCTGACCAGCAGACATGGCCACGCCCTACTGCCATTACACCTGACACCATCAGACTAATTTCTCATCTTAATACACAACTTTCATTCCTCTAACCATCCACATGCTCTATTGCTCCAGTCCTAAAATGACACAATAGTATAGAAACCACTATAAATTTGGTTTCCATCCTTAGCTAGAGCCTCTGTATTATCCCTCAACTCCCACAACAGTTAGCAAATCTGTCATTTTTTTTTAATTTATTGATTTTTTACAGAGAGGGAGAGAGATGAGAGTTAGAAACATTGATGAGAGAGAAATATCCATCAGCTGCCTCCTGCACACAACCCAATGGGGATGTGCCCGCAACCAAGGTACATGCCCTTGACCGGAATCGAACCTGAGACTTTTCAGTCCGATGTTCTATGCACTGAGCCAAACTGGTTTCAGCCTCTTCCATTTGTCTGAAGTGACACTGCCTGATATCGATGAGAGCATGTACCACTTGTAAGCCATTAATTCATGTTTTAACCCCGGCATGTATTTATATTAGAACCTATACTCAATTCCTTTTATGTAGGCTAAGAGGAAAATGTGCTTCTGGGGTGTTTGGATCCAATTCAGTTTCCTAAAAGCCATCAGGTAATACCTCTGAAATACATTTAAAATGTTTCTCAGCCGACATTCTTCTAAGCTAGTAACAAATTTAGACTTAAAGAACAAGACTAGGAAAGAAACAGTGAGGAGGAAGACTGAATGACATTATGAAGATTAGGCAGATTATGTAATAGCAGGAATTTTAAGAGGAAAATAGGATTTAGTTTCCAGCCAGATTGATTTGTAAACCAATGACAATAGTAGAGAAGTTGGGAAGAAGTGGTTTGGCTAAGTGTTCAGAATATACCCTACAAAGAGTTACTTAGTAATATGCTAACAACTCTAATTTAGATTATATGTCTCAGATGAAAGAAAGTAGCTACTTCTATGACCTAAGAAAATATTCCTCTAAAAGGAAAAAAAAAAAAAAAAAAAAATATATATATATATATATATATATATATATACACACACACATATATATTATTGATTTTAGAGAGGAAAAGGGAGAGGAGAGATCAAAACATCAATGAGAGAGAATCATGGATTGGCTGCCTCCTGCATGCTCCCCACTGGGGATTGAGCCCACAACTCAGGCATGTGCCCTTGACTGGAATTGAACCCAGGGCCTTTCAGTTTGCAGGCCGAAGCTCTATCCACTGAGCCAAACCAGTTAAGAAAATATTCTTTCTTCTTTTCTAAAAAAATTTACTTTATTGATTTTTTTACAGAGAAAAAGGGAGGGAAATAGAGTTACAAACATCAATGAGAGAGAAACATACATCAGCCTACACACTCCCTACTGGGTATGTGCCCGCAACCAAGGTACATGTCCTTGACCAGAATCGAACCTGGGACCCCTGAGTCAGCAAGCTGACACTCTATCCAAATTGGTTAGGGCAAGAAAATATTCTTAATTTCATTTAGGTTCATGTAGTAAAGGTCTAAGTTCAGATAAACTTTCTTGATAGAACAAAAATGCAAGAGACTTTTAATAACAATCTGAATTATTTATTGAATGTACATTGACCATACATGATGGAATTTAAAATGAATAAGTTAGGGTTAACTTTGTTTCATTTGAAACAACCATAAAAAAAAAAAATCATAAAATCTTATTTAAAATATTTTCATTTCTAAAAAGTGCAAACCATTTTAAAATTAATGTAATTGCACAGTATTTGTTAATTCTTTTAACAAACTGAAGAGTAAAACAAATCAGTTTCATTTACTTTCTCATTTTAAAAATGGACACTTTGCCCCCAGAGGATGCAAAAATCAACAGTGAAAGTGGAATATTTAAAATAATGCAATGTATTTGACTAACGGGATCTTTAAAAGTAAATTTCATCTGGTAATTCCATACAACTACTGGTATGTTGACAGTAGATAGGAATTTAAAACAAACAAATCGAAGTTGACCAAATCCACAATTAAGTGAAGTTTTCATTTTATTCAGTTGTAAATAAAATAGCAGCCATTGTTTTATCCAATGCACTAATGGTATCAATTTCGGAAGAAATTATCTGCCTTGTTTGTGAAAAACAAGAACAGTTAGGTACCTTCCGTTGAAACACTGTGAGCTTTAAAAACTTAGTTCTTTTTCAATTGCTTTATAATTTCCAAATAAAATAAACAGCTCCAGCCGCTCTCTTGGCAGTCCAGTTTCTTATATGATTACATCTTCCATGAAGTCATCATACAGCCACTTAAAGGTGTGATCTTTGGAACATTCTATAGTTTCAAAAAGGCATTTAAAGTCTGAAGGATACATGTCTATTATTTTTATATTTTTATCTTGATCCATTTCCTTCAATATGTCCATTGCATCAATTGGACTCAATGAACTGCAAAAAAAAAAAAAAATTCAAAGTAAACTGTTAAATCTTTTTCATAACAACTATCAGTTAATATAGAGTAAAAATGCCTTCCAACCCCAATTTAAAATGTCTATCTTATTATATGTAATTAACCTTATTTAGTTTAAGAGCTTGCATATGATACATAGCTTTAACTATGTTTATTCCTAAAGTTTCATGGAAGATATAGGTGTTAACATGTTCTAATCAATTCCTACACAAAATTCCAGTTTAACAATTAAAAAATCCTTTTCTACCTCTTTCATCCTTTAACTTTCTTTTCAAAAATATTTTTAACTCCATTTGACTTGATGTAAAATTCTGCTGTCTGGCAGTTTTAAAGGGAATAAACTTTCACATTCTTATTTAAAACCTAGTGGTCCCGCGGAAACTGGTTTGGCTCAGTGGATAGAGCATTGGCCTGCGGACTGAAAGGTCCCAGGTTCGATTCCGGTCAAGGGCATGTACATTAGTTGTGGGCACATCCCTGGTAGGCGGTGTGCAGGAGGCAGCTGGTTGATATTTCTCTCTCATTGATGTTTCTAGCTCTCTATCCCCCTCCCTTCCTCTCTGTAAAAAAAATCAATAAAATATATATATATTTAAATAAAACTTAGTGACCTGGTGCAAGAATTCATGCACACTGAAAGAAAATTAACTAGAAGAAGAAATATTTTAATATCGCTATCTGCCCTTTCTCTATAGAAGTGTCAACCAAATTCACGATCAACAATGACAGATGGAAACACATGTGTGTGATTGGCATTAGCAAGAGCTTTATATGTATCACACATACGCAAGTCAACTTAGTCTTTTATATATATAGAATAAACTTGCTTAATTAGACCTGCTTTCTGATTTAGCTAAACTTTTTCCAGCCCAGTGAAACACCCCAACTTCTTCTTCTTTTTTTTTTAAAAAAAAGAATGGATTTTTTTTTTTCTTTTTTTAAATATATTTTATTGATTTTTCACAGAGAGAAAGGGAGAGGGATAGATAGAAACATCGATGAGAAAGAATCATCGACCAGCTGCCTCCTGCACACCCCCCACTGGGGATGTGCGCGCAACCAATGTACATGCCCTTGACCGGAATCGAACCTGGGACCTTTCAGTCTGCAGACCGAAGCTCTATCCACTGAGCCAAACCGGTTTTGGCTCAACTTCTTTTTCAGATAATTGTCAGCAACACAGCAGTAAATATCAACACGAAGCAGATAATTATTATAGATCATGCAGGGAGAACAAAGGGTAAAATATTGAATTGCAGCAGTGTTTGACTATTCTGTGCAGTGAGAAAACCTGAAGTCATTTTCAAGGTCCATCATTTCTTACTTCTTTTCAGTTGGGTCAAGTTTCTAAATTTTCTAAATCTGTTTTCCAGCTAATGAAAAGAAAATAGGATTCCACCAAGTCTCCTATTTCAGGACTTCTGTGAGGATCAAATGAGATGAGGCAGGGAAAATGCTTCACAGACATGTGGTTAAAGTGTGAAATGTTTCCACCCAGTTTTATAAAGCAAGTCGTGTTCCTGGACTGAAGAAATTGCAAGAAGGCTAGTCGTTGCTATGGAGAGGAAGCCAGGTGTTGGTTCGTGACATCATTACCTGGATGGACACGTAGCACATTAGCCTTTTACATTTATAGATTACTGATAAATAGAAAGCAGAAAACTGCCTTATGTAGTAGCCTATCAAGAAACCATCATTGAATCTCTGACACTAAAAGATAAACAACTGCAATAAAATATTTTGGCAGAAAATATTTCCAATACTTTTTCATTTTGAATGGAATCATCACAGATGGAAATATGCTTTCAATTCACAGAGATCTCAAAGGGAATTTTGAACATTTAGCACCACAGTTTACCATATTTGTTCCTTAATTTCATATACATATACATATACATATACATATACATACATATATATATATATATATATATATATATATATATATATATATATATATATATAAAAGCATAATATGCTAATTAGACCAGACAGCCAGACGACCTTCCGTACAAAGCCGGGGCTGCGAGGGCTAAGGAAAGCTGCTGCGGCAGTGAAGGCTGAGGCAAGCCACAGTAGCTGCGAGGGTGGAGCTCCTTGCATGAAACTCATGCGTTGGGCCTCTAGTATATGTATTTGGTGAGTGTGGCTAGATGATTGACTTTATTGATTTTTATCTTTATTGTTTAAAGTATTATAGTTTTCCCCCATTTGTTCCCCACTGATCCCCCTCCATCCTATTCCTTCATCCCCCCCAGACAACCATTACCGGAAGGGGACAAGATAAAAAAATAGTGGATTATTTTTACTGGTCTATTATCATTTTTAATGTTTATTTTAACATAAATTTTGTTCAATTAACAGCTTATTCAGTTACATATTTAATGATGATCAAATTAATTAAATGTGTTGGTATTTGTGATCAAATTAATTTAAATAATTATTAACCTTTGCTCATCCTGACAATACTCTGAAATGAACATGGGCTGCTGGTTACAAGATGTAATGCATAATTCTCAAAACTGTTCACATCAGCCCTATATGAAGATTACACTTCGGTGGATACAAATGAGGCAGTAACTCTTTTTACCAAGCTTTACATAGAAATAAAAATTTTGGTTCAGGGCAAGGAAATCAGGGTGGTACAATGATCCATCCCTACTCTGGTTAGGAAATGGGACCAATAAGAACAGGCAATGTAGCCCCAGCTGGTTTGGCTCAGAGAATAGATTGTCAGACTGTGGACTAAAGGGTTCCAGGTTCAATTCCAATCAAGGGCACGTGCCCAGGTTGTGTGCTCGATCCCCAGTAGGGGGCATGCAAAAGGCAGCCGATCAATGATTCTTTCTCATCACTGATATTTCTATATCTCTATCCCCCTTCCCTTCCTGTCTGAAATATTTATATATATTATATGTAATATATATACATATAATACAGGCAATGCCAAAGTATTGATAGGTGGTGGGTATGCCACCAATCATGCCAACTTTCTCCATCCCAGCCAGTGGCAAGCAACTCCTTCTTCATGAAGGTTAATCCAAGAAGGAAAAAAATAACTCAGGAGATTTCATGGAAAATATAATTATACTTTTCTCAAAATGTGTGCCAGGCAGGAGGAAGTATTTTGGAGAAACAGATGAGTGAAAACAGGGTACCTCACTCTGTTAATCAAGATACAAAAAATAAAAAAATTGGACCTCGAACATGAAAGTATAATTCTCATTAAATTGCTACTTTATCACTTGCTTTTATACGTGTTACTTACGTTAAGTGGTCAATTAGCTTGCCATGGCGCTTCAAAAAACACTGCTTCGTCATGTGAAAAAATACATCGTAGTTAACAGATGTTAACTGTTGTGAAAATAAATCTTTATGAGGAGTCAATTGAATAAGACACAGGTTTTGTTGTACTTGCTGTTCTGATGATTCCTGGAAAGGAGGAAAAATAAATTGTGTTAGTTATAAAATATTGCCAGAGCAAGGCATGGTTCACTTACTCATTCAACCGCCAAACCCTAAATGTCCCCCTTGAGCAATTCTTTTTTTTTTTTTTTTTAATATATTTTATTGATTTTTTACAGAGAGGAAGAGAGAGGGATAGAGTTAGAAACATCGATGAGAGAGAATCATCCATCAGCTGCCTCTTGCATCACCCCCACGGGTGATGAGGCAGTAACCCACGGGGGTGATGCAACCAAGGTACATGCCCTTGACTGGAATCGAACCCTTTCAGTCCGCATGGGGCCGCCTCAGCCCCTTGAACAATTCTCACAGCTCTGCCAAGAATGCAAGGCCCTAAGCGCTCTTTCCCTGGGCCAGTTCTCAAGGGCTGCAGTGAGCCACTGTGAGGGGTGAGGAACCTCTCGAGGACCAAAGCAGGCTTGCTTACTGTTTGTCACAAAACTGTACATGACAAGGTGGCATGTTCCATTCCCCAGGGCACGTTTTCATTTTAATCTCTAACACACAACATAGCTGCCCCCTTGTGGGGACAAGATGGCCAGCAGGGGAGGGCAGTTGTGAGCAATAAGGCCAGCAGGGGAGGACAGTCAGGAGGGATCAGGCCTGCAAGGGAGAGCAGTTGGAGGCTATCAGGCCGGAAAGGGAGGATAGTCAAGGACGACCAGGCCAGCGGGGAAGGGCAATTAAGGGAGACCAGGCTGGTAGGGGAGGATAGTCAAGGGAGACCAGGCCTGCAGGGAAAGGCAGTTGGGAGGGACCAGGCCTGCAGGGGAGGGCAGTTGAGGGTGATCAGGCCTGCAGAGGAGTGGTACGAGTTGATCAGGCTGGCAGGCAGAAGCAGTTAGAGGGCAATCAGACAGGCAGATAGGCGAGCAGTTGGGAGCCAGCAGGCCTGGATTATGAGAGGGATGTCCGACTGAGATCAGGCCTAAACAGGCAATCGGACATCCCTCAAGGGATCTCAGATTGAAGAGGATGCAGGCTGGGATGAAGGACATCCCTCCTATCCATCCCCACGCTCCCTCCATGCATGAATTTCCTGCACCAGGCCTCTAGTCTTAATATAAAGTAAATGGAAGATCACTTTATAACATCATGACTTTGGTTCTTTAGAAGGGAAAAAAAAAACTAATATAATAAAAGGCCCATCTCCTGGGTAAGAAACAGATGTACCTGTTAGTAAATGCAACCATTTCAACAGCATTATTACAAATTTCTGATTAATTAATAAAGTATAAAATTTTGTTTTTAGTTTACCAAATTAGATGGATAGTAGAATGATTACATTTTTCAAATTTGAGATGTATCTTCATAAAAAAGAGATAAAAGTGGAAGTCAGATCCTGCATAGGTCTATTACCATGCTAGCATCCTCTGTATAAATAGCTGAGAAATGCAAATCTTTTCCAAAGTGATTTAAATTTATTAAAAGCAACAAGATATGTGTAAAGAACATTTCTAGATATTCTAAAATTTAAATAAACACAGAATGCCAGATAATCTTAAAGAAAACCAAGGATGTTCCACTTAGAGGGAAAGTATTCATTTATTACCTTACTCCGTGGCTTTTCCTGCTGCGCACTCTGACTGCTTATGTCAAATGATGACCAAGGTTCCTGGAGGGAAGTTAAACAAAAACATTTCTTTTAGTGCTCTGTGGTCAAAGAGTCCCAGATGCTTTGGAGGGGAAAAAAAAATCAAAGCTAAAATCAAACGAAATAATCTTCTAACAACTAAGTATGCCCATTAAAGGACTTTGTGTCTTCTGGGACAAAATCAATGATGGGACTCCACGAAGACACGCTGCAAAGTAAGTTAAACCACTAAATCCTTGGAAGAACGAGGGCTCATAAAACATGTAAACACGTATTATATAAAATATGTTTATTGTGCCAAAACCCGTTTGACTCAGTGGATATAGCATAGGTCCCAGGGTTGATTCTAGTCGAGGGCATGTACCTTGGTTGCGGGCACATCCCCAGTCGGGGGTGTGCAAGAGGCAGCTGATCGATGTCTCTCTCATCGATGTTTCTAACTCTATCCCTCTCCCTTCTTCTCTGTAAAAAGTCAATAAAATATATATTTTTTTAAATGCTTATTCTACACCCTATCTATTAACATAAAAATGTGCAGATTATGGTGTGAAAGTAGCATTTATTAATTTTTCTTACAGAGTAGGCTACGACTATTAAATATGGTAGCCACAAGGGCCACTGAACACTTAGAAGGAGTCCAGTTTGAACTGAGATGCTATAAAATACACAGTGGGTTTCAAAGGCCTAATACACACGTACACACACAACACACACACACACACAATGTAAATTATGTAAAAATTCTAAAATATTGGTTACACGCTAAAATGATATTTTGAATTAAGGTTAAATAAAAAATTTAAATTATTTACCTGTTTTTTTTTTTTTACTTGTTATAATGTGGCTACTAAAAAATGTAAAATTCATGTGTGGCTCACATTATACAACTCTGATTTTGCCTAAGGAAATAAACTAAAACAACACGGGGCATGGATGCTCTATAAGGAAGTGTCACAGTTGCCATTAAAAACTTAAAAAGTTATGTGACAAGGGAAAAAACTTATAATTAAGTATTTGCTATTAAGTGGGGAAAAATAAGATACAAAATAATATAATCTTCACTATATAAAGAAAACAAATAATGGAAAAGGTAAAAAAATGCCACAAATGTCAACAATAGTGACACCTGGATGGTAGAACTGTGGTGATTTTGTTTTATTTTTCTCTTTTGTTCTTTTACATGTCTTACAGTCTTAAAATGAATATACATTATTTTTATAATCAAAGAAAAACATAACTATTTCTGACAAAAACAACAGGACAAAGTATATTCCACAGCCCAGCCAATGTAGCTCAGTGGTTGAACATCGACCTATGAACTAAAAGGTCAGGGTTCAATTTCCGGTCAGAGCACATGCCTGGATTTCTGGCTTGATCCCCAGTAGGGGGCATGCAAGAGGCAGCCAATCAATGATGTTTCTTTGATCAATGTTTCTATCCGTCTCCCTTCCTCTTTCTAAAAAATCAATATAAACATACTAAAAAAAAAACACACACACAAAACATATTCCACAGTTGGAAAAAATAATAAAATTGATCTTGAATTTTTCTCCATTCACTGTTCACTAACATGTAAGCTCTCTGAAAACAATCCAGTGCCCTGTTGAAGTTTTTTTATTTTATTAGTGTCCTGTTTTTTTCCCTGGCCTGTTGAGATTCACAAAGGCTACTCACCATATGCAGAAGCTTCACGTCATAAGCTACTTGCCAGAGCACACTTAATGCGTAGTACAGGTTAGGGTTCTGGGGGTTCGCCATCATCCTCTGGGAGGAGGAAAACAGAAGGCACTTGTTACACAAAACTACACTCAATCAAAACCAAATGTTGTCTCAACAGTAATACCTTGACAGTCTCTAGAAATTAAAGAAAAATAGAACATAAAATATTAACTGTAACCATTTCAAAGAAGACAAGGACTTTAAAATTTTCATAGTGAACTATAATATCTTGGACACTTAAAATAGAACACAATGGAGATCACAAATTCTCATTTAAAAAATCAACAAAAATGTTTTGTGGAGAAGGACAGGTATGTTAGAAATATGTGCCAGGTGGGCTATTAAATTTTGAGTCAAGATTGTTTAGATTGACACTTGAAAGATAGCGCAGAGAGAGGAAACCTGGTGTGAAAAGATCCACGGTAAAAGAAGCATCTGGACATTCTAGCACAAAATGGAAACTGAAAAGGCATTTTCCATTTCTCCTCCTTTTATCCTTTTCTGCACACTGTATGTACAGCTTCAAAGTCCTGAGACCCCCCCCTGCTCACCCTGCTCCCTACTCTCCTCCACAGATGGTCAGTGATCAATAAAGCATCCCTTCATTTCTTGCCCCAATATCCTAACCACAGCTCTGTTCCATACAAATAAATATCGCCCGTTACAGTGGATTAAAAGATTAATAACAAAAGGCATTCTGGGCAGGAAAATATTATCATCAAGGACTTCAGAAGGACCTTCTATATCAGTGAATTAAAAGTAGAGTCTACAACCGTAAAAATTCCACACACAAAAAATGCTAGAATAAAGGAATTTGGCAAAATTGCAGGATACAAAATCAACACACAAAAATCAGCAATACACAATACACTAACAATGAACAATCTGAACAGAAAATTAAGAAAACAATTCCACTTATACTGAAACATTACTGAAAAAAAAAAATTTAAAATTAAAAAAACACACACACAAATAAAAAGACATCTGGTATTAATGTTTGAAAGACTTAATATTGTTAAGATAACAATACCACAAAAGTAATCAACAGACGGAATGCAAACCCTACCAAAATCCCAAAGATGTCTTTTTACAGACATTAAAAATTCACCCTAAAATTTATTTGGACTCTCATGAGACACCAAATGGCATAAACAATCTCTAAAAAGAAAAAACCGAGAGGACTCACAATTCCTGATTTCAAAACTTACTACAAAGTTACAGTAATCAAAACAGTGTGGTACTGGCATAAAGACCAACATACAGAACAAAGGAATAAAACAGATCAGAAATAGGGCCTCATGCACATGGTCAAGTGATTTTCAACAAGAGTACTAATGGGATAAGGTCAGTGTTTCAACAAAAGTGCTGGGAAAATTGCATGTCCTTATGAAAAAGAATGAAGCTGGACCCTTATGTAAAATCATATAAAAAAGGTAATTCAAAATGGATCAAAGACCTGAATATAAGAGCTAAAACTATAAAACTCTTAGAAGAAAACATAGGGGAAAAGCTTCATGACATTAGATTAGGCAATAAGATATGACACCAAGGCAAAGGCAGCAACAATGATAAAAGACAAATTGGACATCACCAAAATTATAAACTTTGGGACTCAATCAAAAGATACCATAACAGCCGAAACCGATTTGGCTCAATGGATAGAGCGTCGGCCTTTGGACTGAAGGGTCCCGAGTTTGATTCCAGTCAAGAGCATGTATCTTGGTTGCGGGCACATCCCCAGTAGGGGGTGTGCAAGAGGTAGCTGGTCAATGATTCTCTCTCATCGATGTTCCTAACTCTCTATCCCTCTCTCTTCCTCTCTGTAAAAAAATCAATAAAATATATTCAAAAAAAGATACCATAACAATGCAAAAAGGCATCACATAAAACAGGAGAAAATATTTGCAAATCACATACCGTAGAAGGAATTAATATCAAGAGTATGTAAGTACCTCTAAAACTCAACAACCAAAAAATAGACAATCTGATAATTCCTCCAAATACAAATTATCTGTAACCACAAAAAAAGATGCTCATCATCACTAATCATTTAGGAAAACAGAAATTCAAAACATCAATGAGGTACCACTTTGAATCATTACGATGGATATTATTTAAAAAAAAAACACACACACAGAGAGAGAAAACAACAAGGGTTGAAATGTGGAGAAATTAGAACACTTGTGCATTGCTGATGGTGTATAAAATAGGGCAGCCACTATGACAAACAGTATGGTGGCTCCTCAAAAAATTAAAAATAGGATTAGCATATGATCCAGCAATTTCACTTTTCCATATATAACCAAAATAATTGAAAGCAGGGACTCAAAGTGGAAGCAACCCAAGTGTCCATTTATAGATGAATGGATAAACAAAAGATGGTGTGTATACACACACACACACACACACACACACACACACACAGTGGAATATTATTCAGTCTTAAAAAGGAATGAAATTCCAACACATGCTACAACTTGAATGAACCCTAAAGACATAACTAAGTGAAATAATTCAGACAATAAATGAAATATTGTATAATCCCAACCATATGAAGTTCCTAGAATAATCATAGAGACAATGTAGATAGAATAATATCTGGGGCTCACGGAAGGGGAAAATGTGGAGTTGGCATTAAATGGGCACAGAGCTCCAATACGGAATGGTGAACAAGTTCTGAGAAGACATAGATGGTGGTAACTTAATGCCACTGAACTGCACACTTAAAAATAGTTAAATGGTAAAATTTATGTCATGAGCCCCAAATAAAATCACAAAGAATAAGACTAGGAAAAAAATACAGAATTCTTTTAAGATAAAATATTAGTCAGTACTTGTGAGAAACCTACCTGGGATTCCAGTTCATTAAAAAACAAATTCAGCTGTACTCGTCCATATCTATATATAGAAGTACAGGAATATATGTCATGTAAAACTTTCCAAATCATCTTTTTCTCATTTTTAGTTGGGAAGATTCCAACGACTTTCAAAGGGATACCTGTTAAGTATACAAGCAAGAATATTTGAATAAATTCTTAACATTTTCTTTTCTGTGACTATAGTTTGTTGAGTCAAACTAAGTTAACAAACTAGATAAATTTTGTTTCAATTAAAACTAGGCCTCAAAATGTTTCCATGATATGAACTTGCTCTTGGCATAACTGTTCAGATTACTTGTGTCTAAGTGATGGGAAAGCAATAGTCAACTTAAGAGTCCTAGCCGCTTTGGCTCAGTGTTAGAGCATCAGCCTGCGAACCCAAAGGTCCTGGGTTCGATTCTGGTCAAGATGAATAAAATAGGGCAGCCACTATATATATCAAGGACATGTACTCAGCTGCAGGCTGCTCCCAGGCCTGGGCCCTGGTCAGGGCGCATGCAGGAGGCAACCAATCGATGTTTCTCTCACATTGATATTTCTCTCCGTCTTTCCCTCTCTCTTCCACTCTCTCTCTCAAAAATAAATAAATAAATAAATAAATAAATAAATAAATAAGTAAGTAAGTAAGTAAGTTAGTTAGTTAGTTAATGGAAAAATGTCCTCGGATGAGGTTTTTTAAAAATCAGCTTAACAGCATGTGAGCATAAATTGTACAGGACATATTACATACAAATCTCATCAACAAAGCAGGTGCACTGCGAGAGATAGCTGGCCAATTATAAGCTATTTGTTTTAGTAAATTACAATTACCGTTTGACCAAGGAAGTGTTTCTATTCCCAATTCTTGAAAAAGCACCTTTGAATTCACAACAGGTTTTATTACTCCAAAACTTCTAGGATCCAGTTTGAAGAAATCAGTGTGGAGCACATGCAGTTTCCCACCCAGCTCTTTTCCTAGGGACTAAAGAGAAACAGATAAAATGTTAATATTTCAGTGTTATGCAATATTACCCTATACTAGAGGCCCGATGCATGACATTCATACACAGGGGCGGGGACTGTCTCTCAGCCCAGCCTGCACCATCTCCAACCCGATACCCCTCAGGGGATGTCTGAAACCAGCAGACAGACATCCCTCTCACAATCCAGAACCTCTGGCTCCTAACCACTCACCTGCCTGCCTGCCTAGTGCCCCCAACTGCCCTTCCCTGCCAACCTGGTTGCCCCCAACTGCCCTCCCCTACCAGCCTGGTCACACCTAACCCCCTGCCAACTTGATCTTGCCCCTAACTTCTCTCCCCTGCTAGTCTGATCACTCCTAACTGCCTCTACCTCGGCCCCCATCACCATGGCTTTGTCCAGAATTCGGACATCCGGAAGGTGGCCTGTCGACCCACTCTAATTAGCATATTACCCTTTTATTAGTATAGATAATAAAAGGCTAATATGCAAATCGACCCAAGGATGGAACTACCAATCACTATGACGAGCAATGACCACCAGGGGGCAAACACTTAATGTAGGAGCTGCCTGCATCCTGGTGGTCAGTGTATTCCCACAGGGGGGCACTGCTCAGCCAGAAGCCCTGTTTTTTTAAATTTGTACTTTCAGTATTTTTCAGGCATTAATTCACACCTCACAGCTGGCGAGTGCCATGGCAGAGGCAGAGCCATGCTAAAGATATCCATAGTCAGACACTCCCAGATTGCAAGAGGATGCAGGCCAGGCTGAGGGACCCTCTGAGTGCACGAATTTCATGCACCAGGCCTCTAGTTATTTATAATAATGCGAAGACCTACTTCAAAAAGCAATTTTTTAAAAAATCCCTACTCTATCATATTTTTCCATTGATTTTTAGAGAGTGGAAAAAAAGGGGGAGAGACAGAGAAAAAGAGAAACATTGATGAGATACATTGATTGGTTGCCTTCTGCACACACCCCAACTAGGGGCAGGATTTTGATTCTGCAACAGAAGTACATGCCGTTGGCATAATCAAACCCAGGACCCTTTAGTATGAGGGCTGACTATCGTACTATCCAGAGCCAAACCAGCCAGGGCTCAAAACACAATTCTTATAAGAAATATTACCACCTCAGTAAAGATGTAACGAAAACAGTACTACTATATCCTAACATTTAACAGAGTTAATACAAATGAATTAATGCCTAAAAAATACTGAAAGTACAAATTTAAAAAAAAAAAAAAAAAAAAAAAACACCTTCCATAAATTCTTACTTGTTCTTACTTAATAGCATCATTATTTTTTTCGAAAAGCCCCTTCACACTGATCGCTAATTCCTTAGAAGTGGCAGCCTGGGCACAAGGGCACAGACTCTGGGACCACAGCTGGGCTCACAGAGCTGCAACCCACCTGAGAATCGTGCAAATATGCTCACAGTCGAGAAAAACAACAAAAATATTAAAGTGAAAAGCAGGTTACTCAGGAGAGTATTACTCCTTTTTTCCTTGAAGAGTTTAATCCGTCCCTCACCAAATGAACTTAGCTCATTGTGGAGGTCACTGTCCATTTGCCACTGGATTCTTCGTTTACTTTTTCTAGACAGAGGCAACTCTAGAAGGAAATCTTTTGACTGCCCTGAGCTGCTCACCCTGCACCAGCCTGAGAATTTAGTAGCGAGAGCAAGGATTAGCTACGGACTCCATAAACTTAATTCGAAGTTACAAGAAATCAATCAGAAGAGGGCAATGTGCTTTGATATGCATTTAGGTTCTCAGGCACAGAAACGTCTACTGGCATTTATCACGACTTCAATAAATTTGCAACTTAAAAGTGATGAATTAAAAACCTAATTTTTCTTAAGCATTTGAGTTCAACCTATAAATTTTATTCAATTTCTAAATCTATTACATTTCAATGATTATTTCCAGCGGGTCCCTGGAGAAAGACTAGGGGAAGGAATAAACTGGGGGTGGAAATCATGTATGTTCATTAATTTTGAGAGGCCTATTAGATGATCATTTATTTTGAGATGTGAGGTAGGAAGTCACAGACCTAAATGGGGAGGTCAGTGACATGGTCCCGACTGAACATGTAAGTTTGTACTTGGCCTGGTGAAGGCAATTAAAGCCAGGACTGCTGATGAGATCTCCAGGGTCAAGTACACAGGACAAGAAGCTGAGACTAAGCCAAAGGGAAGGAAGAAAACCAGAAGTGTGTGGTGTTATGAAAAAGAGCATTCATATAATGCATAGCTTAAAAACTAATTAAACTCTGACAAATTATACTAAATATAACAATAAAATAATCTCACAATAATTACACAAGTCATATCTTAATCTAATTAAGGAAAGCTAATAAATTTTGGTTTGATGGTAATGTAATAAAAATATATACTTTAGGACTTTATATATTTTTGGCTTAGTACCTGTCATTTACCATTCAATAATTCAGACACAATAATAGCCAAAACTTCAGAATAATTCAAGTTGTATAATAGTGAAACCAAATCTTAGAACTCTATTTGATTCCAAACACGAAGTAAAAAAGACAGGAAAGACCAATAATCTTTGAGTTTCTACTGTTTTATTCCATTAGGCACTTTATCTTATTAAAACTGCATCAAGATCCTTTCCAGGTGGGAATTCATGTCTCTGTTGGTATCTGGAAAAACTAAGGTCAAACAGTTTAAATTCTTTCCTTGCCCAAACGCCTTAAAGGTTTGAAAAGGCTGTGCTCTACCCCGGCTGAAATGAGACAGTTTACCTCAAGAGCTGCCTTCAGCATTTTCCACAATTCAAACAAGACATATCAGTGTTCCCACCCTTCCTCGGTTGGCCATGACCCGCCTAAGCATCTCTAAAATCCCGGTGCCCCACCTGTGACATGTAATTCTTATCATTCAAAAGGTGAACTATTCCCCTGAAGGAAGCCTAAAAGGCCATGAACTTGGTCTAAACCAGCTTCCAAAGAACATGGCATCCATGAAAGAGAAAAATAAAAGAACAAAAGGACAGCTGCAGTGCTGAGGAAGAAATCACTAAGAAATAATACTAATAATGTGAAGTGATATGAAAAAATAGCAAGTAAAGTTTCAAAACATAAGAGAGATCTGAAATGCATAAATGTCGCAATATGTATTTATATGTGATAGATGAGGCCCCTAGAACCATAAGTAATGCAAAAAAATTCAGTTAATAGCTTATTCTCAAATGGCCCACCTTAAATATCAAATTGCCCCCCTGTGATATATCATGATTTATTATTATAGCACACAATCTGTATCATGTGTACCTCTAGACATCCAGCTAGGAAAAGAAACTGTTTCTATTTGAAACATTGTTAATGTGGAGTCCCAAGAATTTTATCAGGGAAATGGGAAGGGGAGGAGCTTAAAGTTAGATAAAACTCTAGTCAAGCATCTTCCTTCCTTCCTTCTTTTCTTCCTCCTTTCCTCCCTCCTTTCTTCCTTCCTAGTAGACTGGTTACCTTCTGCATGTGCCCTAGACTGGGAAGCGAACCCTCAACCCTTTGGTGTGGGGGCTGGCACTCTAACCACTGAGCACACTGGCCAGGGCAAGCATCATCCTTTAAAATCCTTTCAGGTTTTAGAAGCACACTGGAGAGCCTTTGGGGGCCTAGAGGTATTATCTGTAAAGAGCACCACTTTAACATCTGTGCAAAGGTTCTATTTCAATACATGAAATCACACAGAACTTCATTGGAACGGCTTTTCACTTCATAACAATGGTTATTAAGTTAGGGGCTGAGCTAAAGTTAGTGCTGAGAGAAGGAACTGGCAATTTTTTTTAAAAAAGTAAAAACCTTTATTGGAGCAAAAACTGGTAAGCCTTTTATAAATGATCAGGATAAAGCTATCCTATCTTTAATTTTCAAACTGAAATTATAGATGGCTATGTGTACTAAATCTTATTTTATGATCTTGAATCTTTGAACAATTCATATTTTCTCTTCATGTTTCTGAAATTCTAACGGATTTTTAACCAATTAAATAGCCGAGCAAAACCCTCAATTATTTTCAAAGCAATTTTCAAACATCTAATGCACATAGCTTCATTAATAAATAAATAAAACAGCTATTTCACAATCTTTTATTTTCATCCTACCACTTTTAGATTTTACATGTTTCAGGAAGTTGGCATAGAAAAGTCTAAGCTTCCTAAACTGAATGTAGTGATTTGTAAAGGAGAGGGGAAAAGAGGAAAACAAAACAAAACAAAACAGCCTGACAATGATGCAAGAAATGTCCACATTACTGTTATGTAATCCTGTCTACCACATAACAGAGAATTCACTGGAAAATCCATTTGAGCAATCCCTTCACAACATGCAACTGTGTCTGACTGTACCAAGTCTGTCCTGCCCGGAACCTCTCAATCCAGAGTTAATGCAGCCCATTCACTCGATCGTAGCGCTCCAATCAGATTCTAAGCTGACAGACAGCAGGGGCACGTGTAGTCCGAGATGAGGAAAAAGCCTAGAAATACCTCTGTTCAAAGTCACCAAACTAGTCTGTAGCAGAGCGAGAAGCAGAACACAAATCTCAGAGCCCCAAGCTTTTAGCTCTCCAACGATCTCTGGGGACGACAGCCTATGTATGGCCTGGCCCCCAGAAGTCAGTCCACAACCATCAATTGTGCCTAAATTTACTTCCCTAAACTAAGGCAGGGGCAGCGGCTTGAAACAATGTTATTTTTAGAAACTAAAAATCTACCTCCAAATGTGGAATAAAAGCTTTGTCACTTTCAAGGGCAATCACTCTGGCACCACTTTGAAGTAACGCTCTGGTCAGGATCCCAGGACCTAGAATATTAACAGAACGAAAAGATTATTTACCAAAAGAAATTCCTCCCAATATCAAAGAAAGGGGTCGTTTTACACGTATTGCCTAATTTTAATTCTTTTTTTTAAATATATTTTATTGATTTTTTACAGAGAGGAAGAGAGAGGGATAGAGTTAGAAACATCGATGAGAGACAGTCATCGATCAGCTGCCTCTTGCACACCCCCTACTGGGGATGGGCCCGCAACCAAGGTACATGCCCTTGACCGGAATCGAACCTGGGACCTTTCAGACCGCAGGCTGACGCTCTATCCACTGAGCCAAACCGGTTTCGGCTAATTTTAATTCTTAAGTCGTTCCCAAAGTAGACATTACAAGGGGCCTGGGGTTAGAGGCAGTCCCCGGGCTCCAGCTCACCATTGGCAAGTGGTGCTACTTGGCTCTGAACCCATTCTGTCCAAGACGGCAAAACCTGCGCTCCAATCACAAAGTTTCACTCAAAAAAAAAGGGGGGGTGGGGCCGCCAAACAAAAAGGTTGCCTCCAGCCTACCACTGAATCGTGAACTATCCTAAATAAAACCGATGCCCATGGTAGGAAATGGAGCTTTATAAAAAGTTACTTTTTAAGAAGTCTCTAAGTCTAGTGTTCTCAGCATCCTGCTAACGGCCTCCAGGTTCACGGAAGGGTAAAATAAGTCTTGGGAGGAAGGAGATGGCATCCCCTTGGGGAGATGGTGGCATCGACGAGCATGTTCTATCAAACCATTTTTAAATATATATATTTTATTGATTTTTTTTTTTTTTTACAGAGAGAAAGGAAGAGGGATAGAAAGTTAGGAACATCCATGATTGAGAGAAACATCCATCAGCTGCCTCCTGCACACCTCCCACTGGGGTTGTGCCCACAACCAAGGCACATGCCCTTGACCGGAATCGAACCCGGGACCCTTCAGTCCGCAGTCCGACGCTCTATCCATTGAGCCACACCGGTTTTGGCTACCAAGCCATTGCGGAACGTGCAGACTGCTCCAGAAACACCCGCAGCTCGGCGAACGCTGACCCCGTGGCAGGGCCTGTGCCCCCCGCCCGCGGCGGGCAGTGCAGTGTGCAGAGCCGGGAGCCCCGGGCACAGCCCGGGCCGCACTCACCCGGGTTGATCTCCAGGATGAGGTCGCAGCCGTCGTTCCTCAGCAGGAGCCGCGCCACGGTCTCGGCCAGGCTCGGGCTGAGGACGTACCGCCTGGACTCCAGGCGGCTCCTGGGCAGCCCGGGGGGCAGGTCTCTGAGGCCCTCCCGGGGCGCCGGCTTCGGCGGGAAACCGGACAAACCGCGGCGGCTCCTCGCCGGGACACCCTGCCATCTCGCCGCCAAGGCCGCCGCTCCGGACTTCCAAAGGCAAAGGCGAGCGGCGCCGGCCAAGGCCGGCAGCGCCAGCCGCGGAGAGAGTCCCGCCATGGGGGCCTACAACCTCACACGCCGGGGTCTGCCCCAATGTCACCCGGAGTCATTACCGCAGCCGCCACCTCCACTCCGGGAGCCCCACGTGCAGGGCTCACCCCACCACCTGACACAGGCCGGGCTGGCGGCAGCCACCACTACCGACCGACCGCGCAGGCGCACACCCTCTCCGGGCTCTCCCCTCACTTCCGCTTCCGGCCAGGCCGACTGACGACGAGACAGACCTTCTAGGCTGCGTACTCTGTGGTCGCCCGCCCTCCGCGCGTCCTCTCTAGGCGCTCGCGCTCTATGCTCCGCGGTCGCGGGCGGCCCGGCGGGGAGGGGTGAGCGGAGGGAGGCGGGGCGGGAAAGGCTGAGGTGTCTCCTCCACCCGAGCCAGAGCGAGCGAGCGGAGCGGCGGGAGACCCGGGCGAGCCCGGTGACAGCTCGTCGGCCGCCATGTCAGCGAGAGGGGCTGGAGGCAGCCCCGGCGCCCGGCGGTAGACCCCCCTTTGGCATCGGATTCCCAGGTGAGGGGAGGGCGAGCGGGATGCAGGGCGCCCGCCGGCGGCTCTCGGGGCGCAGAGCCGCCTGGAACCCCCGGCTCCTCCCGGCGCGGTGCCGGCTGGCTCCTCGGGCTGCTGCGCCGCCCTTGCCCTCGGGGTGAGGGGTAGCCCGGTGCCCCCTCTCCCTCCGCCGCCTCCCTGCTCCCCCGTTTTCCTCGCGCCCATTTGCCCCTCCCGAGGGGCCCGGCGGCCGGCGCGGTGCCGCCCGGTCCCCGGAGCCTGCGCTGCGGCGCCCGCTCCTCCCCATCTGCCGCCGCGGCCCCTGCCCGCACTGGGCTCGGCTCCCCCCCCCTCCCCCCCCGCGTACCTGCCCCCGCCCCCGGCTTGTGCAGAGCCACCTGGTGTCTCCTCCCTCCCTCCCTCCCGCGGTATCGCCTTCCTTTTTAAATTTGCGTGTGGAACAGATTGAAAGTTCCGATTGGAAAAAAAAAAAAAATAAGAAGAAGACTGAAAGGCTTAGCATGCCTGTCTAAGCTTAAGAAGATGAGGACTTCAGGATGCTTGTGTTGCTCCCCGTGGTGCAAAATAGCCCTCCCGCGGAATGCAATGCAAAAGGCCAGCCAGCTCCCAACACTCTAAAAATAGGATGCTAATGGAAGCGCTGGCCGGCGCTGCACCCGCTGGCTAAGGCTGGGGGACGCGGTGCTCCGCGAGTGGCTTCAGTGTGGAAGGATTGCCCTGGGGGCTCTGCCCACTGCCCTCTCCGCCGGGAAGGACCTGCAGCCACGCCGGCTGCTGCCAGCTGAAACTATGTGCAGTCCTTGCTGCCTGCACGGGGAGTATGTGTGAGTGACTGAGGCTTGGCATTTGAATGCACAAGGGAAAAGGTATCTGCGGAATGCATCATCGCATAAATAGAAGCCTGGGGATTATATTCGGCTGATGAGCATCCAATGGATACATGGCTGACAGTCAACTGTGACCCTGTTGGACTCTGAATTTGTTAGGGCACCGTGGAAACTGTCATCCATTCAACTGGTGTGGGAGCTCTAGGGACCCATACATCTTAACTCCCTGAGGGTTTGTTTTTTTTTTTTTTTTTTTTTTGTGTGTGTGTGTGTGTGTGTGTGTGTGTGTGTGTGTGTATTGTATCCCAGTGACAATGTTCTAGAAGTAACTTTGGCATCCTCTGACTACAGGCATGCCATCCTTTACTGAGCTGTATTCCTTTCTCCCCTTAAAACATATTTTCATAGATTCAGAAATACATTCCTATCTATCACCCCCCCACCCGCTGATCCCTGGAGGCCTAAATATTTTTAAATCAAAGCAGAGTGATGTTTTATTGTAGAGGAAGAAATAGTTCACGCATGGGAATGTGTCATTGAATTACTCACTTCACAAATACTTTGAGCCCGGCTGGTGTGCTCAGTGGTAAGTGTCAATCTATGAACCAGGAGGTCATGGTTCCATTCCTGGTCAGGGTATCCGACCGGGTTTTGGGCTCAATCCCCAGGGTGGGGTGTGCAGGAGGCAGATGATCCATGATTCTCTCTCATCATGGATATTTCTATCTCTCTCTCCCTCTCCTTTCCTCTCTGAAATCAATAAACATGTATTTTTAAAAACATACTTTTTTAAAACTGTGGGTTTAAAATACTTATTTTAAGATGTGCTTTTAAAATATCGTAATGTGTAGACTGACGGTAGCCTACTGGGCCATAGGGAAACTATTGCAGTTATTTTCTTTAGGTTTTGAGAAAGAGAATTAGGTTATGATGATTATTTCCATTTTTATAGTGTGAATGGCTTGTTTGTGGTCGAAGGTCTTTGAATAATAAAGCGATAGAATCATGTATGTTTTGTTTCTGAGTCCCCGGGTCCTGTACATATCCTTTTCACTTTAAAGACAACCTGATCATCAGCTTTGAAACCCACTTTATTAGGAAAACTTGGTTTGTGTATTTGCATCTTAACTTCGTTAAGAGGTGTGGTTTTTACATCCTGTGCTATTTTTGCCTTTTTGAGGCAATTTTTCTTTAAAAAGGTATCAGTGCAAAGTGACTCTGCTGATTATTCTTATAGTCTTCTCAAGTTATTTTTATTGCTATCTCAATGTAAGTGGTACACAAGGGGAAATACTGCTTTCCTTTGGTTTTTAAATGGCATTTGTAATCGGGGAAATGCCAAGTGATCTAGTTTGCTGTTATAATCAAGGCTCTAGGTTTGTGGTCAGCAAACTGCGGCTCGTGAGCCACATGCAGCTCTTTGGCCCCTTGAGTGTGGCTCTTCCACAAAATACCACGGCCTGGGCGAGTCTATTTTAAAGAAGTGGCGTTAGAAGAAGTTTCAGTTTAAAAAATGTGGCTCTCCAAAGAAATTTCAATCGTTGTGCTGTTGATATTTGGCTCTGTGGACTAATGAGTTTGCCCATCACTGCTCTAGGTCTGCAGTAGTTCTGTTCTTTGGAAACTCACATAAGCATTTTAAAGTTTCCTATCAAAATAGCGAAGTAAAAAAGAAACAAGTGAAATTAATTTTTACTAGCATCTTATTTCATCCTATATGCATAGTATTTTAATGTCAGAATTTAAAAGTTACTCATGAGATCATTTTACATTCTTTCCCTCTAAATCTACAAAGCCCGCTATATATTTGAACTCACGGTCTGTCTGAACTCAGACTGTGTATTTGAACTCACAGTCTGTCTGAACTCAGACTGGTGACATTTCAAGTGCTCAGTGGCCCCTGGGAGCTGGGACCTCCCCAGGTTGCTGTGTGCCTCTGGAGTATTAAAACCCCTTTTCCGAAAGTGCTGCCATGTTCAAACAGAAGCTTCTGTGCAGGAGAGAAGCTTCCAAGAAGTCTCTTCCTCTTTGGTGTTGACTGTGTTAACAAAGAGGAGGAGAAACAGGTGCCAGGTGCCTGTCCAGTGAGGGCCAGGAGATGATGAAGCACTCAGTCATCTCCTGGAGTGACCTTGTCACATTTATTTCCACCTGCTGTCAACAATGTGTCAGGGCGCTCTCTCCCCTAGTCTGGCTACTGTATCTGTCGGTATTCAGGAGAAGTTAAGGACCTAAGGAAGATGGAATTCGTTGTAAACAGGTGGAGTGCCTACTATTGTAGACATATTCTGCATCTGTTTTAGGGATGGCTACGTAAGTTTTGTGAATGCACTTCTCCAAATGATGGTGTTTCTTACCAAGGAAAAGATAGAATATTTTTAGCAAAACGTGGAAAGGAAGAGGATAGGTTTTGGGCTGAAAGACTCTGGGAACCTGGGTAGTAGCAAAAGATTAACCCGTGCACATGGTGGTTCAGGTAAGTTTAAAAGGAAATCCGGCAGGTTTTATAGAAACCTACTGACACATTGGCAAGGTATGTGCTCTACATTGTTTTTGCAACCACGAGGTGCTGATGTGCACGGAACCTTCTCTGTTTTCAAAGCTGTCATAACGGAAAGATAGCACTGTGGGGAAGGTAACCCAGCACCTCGCTGACCTCAATGGGGATCCCCAGGGACCCGTCATGGGCCTTATCTTGATCTCTGAACTCTAATAAGCTTTCCTAAATCTTCCTTTAGCTGCCTGTCTTACATCTACATTTACTGTCCAAACGTATCTGAAGGCCTAATTAAATTCAGTGTCATTTAATACAAAAAAAAGTGGCCCCCTCCCCAACCTTTATAAAGAAATTAGGCATAAAGAAGTTTTATATAACCTGGTCAGCAAACAAGACTCTTCCCTCAGTAGACTCTAGTCATGAGAGTTGGCAGCGTGTGGAATATCAAACGATCAAAGGCAGAAGGGACAGGATGGTTGCTGAATGTTGCTTGTTCCATGAGAAGGACAGGTGTGCCATGTAGGAGAATATATTGTTGCCTTTGAATCCGCATGGCTACCCATCGATTCCATTGTAGTTGGATAAGAGAATACATTGTGTTTTTTAAAAATATATATTTTATTGATTTTGTACAGAGAGGAAGAGAGAGGGATAGAGAGTTAGAGACATTGATGAGAGAGAATCATCGATCAACTGACTCTTGCACACCGCCCACTGGGGATGTGCCCGCAACCAAGGTATATGCCCTTGACCGGAATCGAACCCGGGATCTTTCAGTCCCGCAGGCCTATGCTCTAACCACTGAGCAAAACCGGTTTCGGTGAGAATACATTGTTTTAATCCTACAAAGTAGTCTTTACAATTTTTTAGTTATTATGAGGAAGAATAATTGATAGTCTGTCAATCTTCAGTTTTGAGTTGTTTTTTAAAGCTCTAATATGATTTGAGTACCCTTTACAAGGATGAAGTTTTTAGTGTGTAGTTGTTCACTGACTATGTCTGTGTCTTCACCCTATTATGGAACATTCTCTCCGGTTTGGGGCCTTAAGATTCGCATGAACACAGGCTTTCCTTTATTTGGGAATCATTCCCTGAGGGGAAATGACATTTCCTTTAACCAGAGAATACTTTGGGGTTTTATGCATTTGAAATAATTCACTTATCATATTAAGAACTATATCATGACTCACCTATACCTCCATAGATAATAAAAATCATATCTGAGCCATCCTGAACAAAAGAAATGCATTATATAAAAATTCTGAATCTTTTAATAGCTTGAGAGTGCTTAAATTTTGAGATTCGTCTCTTGAACATGTTTGGATATGGAAACTTTTTCCCATTATACCACTCCTCCCTGCCATCCCTGAGGACTCCCTGTTTTCAGCCTCATTGGCCATATAGGAAGGAGAGAGAGAGAGAGAGAGAGAGAGAGAGAGAGAGAGAGAGAGAGAGGGGGTGGGGGGGAGAGAGAGAGGATACTGACAGATCATGATTACTTTTTCTTTTTTTTAAATAAATCTTTATTGTTCAGATTATTTCACTTGTTCCTCTTTTTTCCCCTATAGCTCACCTCCATCAGGTTCCCACCCCACCCTCGACTTTACCTCCCCCCACTGTCCTCATCCATAGGTGTATGATTTTTATTTAGTCTCTTCCCGCACCCCTACCCCCTTTCCCACTGAGTATTGTTAGTCCACTCCCTTTCTATGCCCTTGATTCTATTATATTCACCAGTTTATTCTGTTCATCAGAGTTTTGATCCACTAGATTTTTAGATTCACTTGTTGATAGATATGTATTTGTTGATCATAATTTTTATCTTTACCTTTTTCTTCTTCTTTCTCTTGTTAAAGGATATCTTTCAGCATTTCATATAATACTGGTTTGGTGGTGATGAGCTCCTTTAGCTTTTTCTTATCTGTGAAGCTCTTTCTCTGCCCTTTAATTCTGAATGATAGCTTTGCCGGGTAGAGTAGTCTTGGTTGTAGGTTCTTGCTATTCATCACTTTGAATATTTCTTGCCACTCCAGTCTGATCTGCATAATTTCTGTTGAGAAATCAGCTGACAGTCGTATGGGTGCTCCCTTGTAGGTAACTAATTGTTTTTCTCTTGCTGCTTTTTAATATTCTCTCTTTGTCTTTTGCTCTTGGCATTTTAATTATGATGCGTTTTGGTGTGGTCCTCTTTGGATTCCTTTTGTTTGGGGTTCTCTGTGCTTTCTGGACTTGCAAGTCTATTTCTTTCACCAGGTGGGGGAAGTTTTCTGTCATTATTTCTTCAAATAGGTTTCAGTATCTTGCTCTCTCTCTTCTTCCAACACCCCCATAATTCTGATGTTGGTACACTTGAAGTTGTCCCAAAAGTTTCTTACACTATCTTCATATTTTTGGATTCGTTTTTCTTTTTTACTTTTTTCAGTTGGGTGTTTTTTGCTTCTTTGTATTTCAAATCTTTGACTTGATTCTTGTGTTCCTCTGGTCTGCTGTTGGATCTCTACATATTATTTTTTATTTCAGTAAATGTATGCTTAATTTCCAGTTGGTCCTTTTTCATATCCTCAAGGATCTTGCTAAATTTATCGCCTTTTCTAGGAAATTCTTGAAAAACCTTATAACCATGGTTTTGAACTCTATATCCAGTAATTTGCTTTCCTCCATTTCTTTCATTAGTGACCTGTTTCTTTGTCTCCGAATTTTGGCTGCTTCCAAAATTTTGGTTGATAGAGTGGCCTTGTCTGCTAGGTGTCCTATAGGGCCCAGTGACTCAGACTCCCCATTTACCTGAGGTGGACACTAGGGTGCTCCCTTTTGTGGGCTGTGTGCACAGTCTTGTTGTAGTTAAGCCTTGATTTTTGTTGGTATCACTGGGAGGAAGTGACCTCCAGGCCAACTGGCTGTGAGGATCAGCTGTGTCTAAGATGGGAGAACTCCTGTGCTGGAGACACCCTTATGAGACAAGACTTGCTTCAGTGGGGCTTTGGTGCTCATGGAGTCTGCCCCCTGAGTGTGTCCATTATGGATGTGAGGAGTTGTTATCTGGATGGTCCCACTCTGATCCATGGGTACACTGGCTCTTGGATCTTCAAGGAGGTGCAAATTTAGCCTCTGCGAGAGGCCACCCAGCAGGAGCTATGAAAAGATCTGCAGATTCCTCTTCTTTGTTGGGGTTTTGGATGTGCCCAGATGAGGCCCAGCTGTGAAGCAGTGCAAGCTGCTGTGGGGCTTTGGGCCTGCTTTTGGATATTCTGGGTCTCACTGACTCAGCTGTAGGTTAGTTTAAAATTCAAAGGACCAGGCCATTCATATGCAAAAGCCTCTTCACTCAGCTTGGATGGGGTGGAGTCTCAGGGTGGAGCAAACAACAATAGCTTCCCATCAGCCTGTCCCTAAGAGACCCCTGGTTCTCAGTTTCCCACGGTAATCGGTAATCCCTATAAGCACCTCTGAGAGAAAGCCACCCTCGAGTTTTGCCTGCTGCCGGACAGTCCAGTTTCTCCCCATATGAGTCTGGGTTCCCAGAGTCTCTCCCACAACTGGAGTTCAGAACAATCGGGAGCTTGTGTCTCCCTCCTGATTGAGAAAGCCCACCACGTACTCAGTTGCCAGCCCTCTCCGTGCATGCGCCTCCGAACATTTGCGTTCTACAGCTCCTGTTAGTCTCAGTGTGCCCTTCTCTTTCCTGCTAGTTGTAGAATTTCCACTCAGCCAGCCTTCCTGTGGTTCTGGATGATGTCCGTTTTGTCTTTTGTTGTAGTTTTGAAGTGGTTGTGCGAGGTAGCAGTTTAGGTGTTTACCTTGCTACCATCTTGGTTTCTCCCTACTTTTTACTTTTAAGAAGAATCCTGAAGCTGTAAATGACAAATGTAACCACCTTTGTTGATATTTGGGCATTTAGCATTTTAATTGACAATACCTACAAGATTTTAGTAATTAACAATATTTTGTAATTTTCATATCTATTAACTTCTCTTATGGGAATACTTAGCCTGTTTTTCCTGGAAAAGTAATACCAGATTAAATAATTACATGGTTTTGCTATGTTAACTACATTTTGAAATCCCAATGAATTAGGTGGTTGTGGTTTTCTAATTTAGTGATAGTAAACTAACTTTTTAAAAATAACTTTTATATTACAGATCTTAAATAATTTACTTAAAATATGTGGACTCTATGGTAAGGTAAAGAATGCTGTTCCTGAATATTTGAGAGCATATCACTTATATTTTGATTTAATGCATTTATTGTTTTTCTTGTTCACCATTTCCTCTTCTGTGGGTATTACCACTTTACAAAAAAATCTTTAAAAACAACAATTTTTAGTTGAACTGTAAGATATTGCTTAAAAATTTTCAATGAGGACTTATATTTGTGAAAATTTATTCAATTTATGGAAGCCTAGAAATGCCAAAGAGTACCTTAGTTTTTTTTTGTGTGTGTTTTTCATTTGTGGAGAATGAAAACTTTATTAAAACCAAGTATTGAAAGGATTCATACCAAGTAAATGAAACTATTTCTTCCCTCAAGTTCAACTCAACTAAAAAGAGGAGTGGAAGTTTGTAGAAACTATGCTAATTAGAAAATGATGAAATTTAATTTTTCTGAAAAAGACTTTATTATATCCATTTGTGACTTCTAGATCCAAATTCAGTCATCTGGCTTTATTTCCTTCAACAGTTCCCAACAGTTCATTACAATTTTGGTGTGGGGTTCTTTGCCAGGCCAATTAGAGTTATATATCAGCACTGCAAAGAGCCAGAATTAGAAGCAATGTCATATGACTGCCTTGTTTTAATCATATTATAAATGTTTTGTGACAAAGGAGAGAAAAGATCATTTGTCTTAATAGTCTTACATTTGAAATTGATCAGTAGGTCGTATATTCACCAAAGCTCATATTGTCACCAGAGGAAGATCCATCTCATATTAACCTAAAGTTGAAAAAGAAAAGACTCAACTAGGCTATATTTAATAGTGTCTCTTTCTCTAGGGCAGTGGTCGACAAACTCATTAGTCCACAGAGCCAAATATCAACAGTCCAATGATTGAAATTTCTTTGGAGAGCCAAATTTTTTTAAACTTCTTCTAACGCCACTTCTTCAAAACAGACTTGCCCAGGCCATGGCATTTTGTGGAAGAGCCACACTCAAGGGGCCAAAGAGCCGCATGTGGCTCGTGAGCCGCAGTTTGCCGACCACGGCTCTAGGGCATCTCCTCCACTGAAATAAAAGCATCTTTGGGGGGAAATCATGTTCTACCAGCCATCTTCCAAAGCATTGGAATTTATCCTCCTCTGGGATCGCGTTTTCTTATATAGGCTTATCTTTCCTTAGAATTTCTAAGCTAACAACTGCCTTTTCTGGAATATTTTTCTTTTCCCCAAACCCCATCAAAATATGTCTCTGGAATGTCTTAAGTACAAGAAAACATATTCGCAGAATTCTATACTTATCTCCCTTCCTGTATGTCTGTTAACTTTGTGTACTAGAGATTCAAAACAGTATGTCACCTTTCTGTCAGCTATCAGTGTAAGGATTAATGGCATAATAAATGTTGAGATATTTTATTGTAGGAATGGGAACCAGTAGCTACCTATTTGACGAGAATAAAATATAATTTCTGGGATTAGCCAGGTTTTTAATTGGGGCCCCAAAACAGGCTGTCAGGAACCTGTAAGCCTTCTGAAATGACATTTATAACTTAGTGGTGGTATCTGGGTATTTTTCTGAGGAAGGGATTCCTAGCTTTCATTAGATTCTTCAAAAACATTGCCCCCCAAAAAGATAGGAACTACAGAATTAATTTAAATCTAATTAGTTATAAATCTTCAACTCTTATAAGCAACTGTAGGTTTGTAAAGATCCCTTGATATAAGCTTCATTTTTAGTAGTTTTTTACTTAAAGATAATGTGATAGATTATTTGATGAGAAAAGGCATAGGGATTCTTTAATTAAAAAAAAAACAAAAAAAAAACAAGTTTTCCTCAAATATCTTACCCTGTATTTTTCATATGTTTAGCATTTACTCTCTCTTTTTTTAAATTTATTTTGTAGAGAAAGGAAAAGAGAGATAGGAACATCAATGATGAGAGAGCCATTGATTGGCTGCCTCCTGGCACACCCCACACTGGGGATCAAGCTCGCAACCCGGGCTTGTGCCCTGACTGGGAATCGAACCATGACCTCAGGGTTCATGGTCTACTGAGCCATAGCGGCCAGGCTAGCATTTACTCTTTCTTCTTTTTTAGTACCATGTAGGGTACTTCAGTTTGTTTTTGTTTTTATCATTTGTTTGCCACCCGTGCATTTTACAGGTAGAGAATTAATTCTTACGGTTGGATGTTTTCCTGGAAGTCCAAAAAGCCGGTCACTTGGGGTTAGGGTAAAGGAGACCTATGTTTGTAGGGATGCCCTCCCCAAGGAGAGGAATGGGTCCATAGAAAGCTTGGTTAGATAGACATGCTGCCTGGTGAGATGGAAGAGGGCGAGCAGGTGGGTGCAGGAAGAAAACTGCCCTTAACAGCAGATAGAACATGCTTCTCCTGAGATAAGAGGGGAAATACTGTTGTCCAACTAACACCTGGTCACCTCTGTTCCCTTGGGGTCCGGGTGAGACTGCTGAGCTGGGGATGGGATGGGGCCTGGGGACCACTGGTAACGGTTTAATACAGCTTTGGAGGCTGTGGTCTGGAAGCTCCAGGAGGAATGGTATCTGGCCAGCATCGAGGCTCCTCTGAGGTTGGCTGGGCACTGCTTTTATGGAGTCACCAATCTGTGTAGCTGTCATTTTCTTTAGCAGAGAAAGTGGTTAGGTTGATACGCACTAGAATAGGTGCAGCCTATCTTTATAAAAGCCTAAGCGACTGTCACAACCAAACGGACAACCACACAGGCTGTGTGGGGCCACCAGGCTGTCAGGAGGGGCAGCTGGGGGCAACCAGGCCAGGGAGGGGGCACTTGGGGGTGATCAGGCTGGCAGGCAGGTGAGCAGTTAGGAGCCAGCAGTCCAGAATTGTGAGAGGGATGTCCTAGATTGGCAAGGGTTCAGGCTGGGCTGACGTTGTCCTCCCCTCCCACCCTCCGTGCACAAATTTCGTGCACCGGGCCTCTAGTGGAAATATAAAAGGACTAAGAAAGTAGCTGGAGATGATGCCTGGATTCATTGCTAGGTAAGAAAGAGAAAGAAAGAAAGAAAGAAAGAAAGAAAGAAAGAAAGAAAGAAAGAAAGGGAAGGGGAGGGGAGGGGAGGGGAGGGGAGGGGAGGGGAGGGGAGGGGAGGGGAGGGGAGGGAAGGGAAGGGAAGGGAAGGGAAGAAAAGAAAGAAGAAAGGAAAATTCGGAGTCTGGAGTTCTTGATGTGGTTGAACTGGGTGGCAGGAGGGGAAATAGCGGTAAGGAACTGCAAATGAAAAGAATAGGGGTTTAAGTAATGGGATAGTGGTTGTGGAATGTTGGAGATATTGATACTCATCTGAAATGAATAGATTGTTTTGATGCTCAGAAGAAAGATAAGATGGTGGTGACACTAGCTAAATCAACGAGACTGTAAGAAGTCATTACAGATTTTCACAACATGAAGAAATACTCATTCCACAAATATATCAAGTCACTGCTTTTATTATGTAAAACACAGAGGCAGTGTTTTCTGGAGGACGGATTAAAAGGGCTGAGGGAGGGGATGAAGCCTTAATTAAAAATAAATATCACCAAAACTCATTTTGAAATTTCATAACTTCTGATGATAGATTCAATGGTTTTTACTCCTTGTTCCAAGGAAGAGTAGAGAGTAAGTTAACTCTTGGGTTAATTTTTATAACTTAAAAATAGTGTAAACATTGTTTAATGCCATGTGGATTATTATATTCTTTATTCTGGTTGAGTTCATAAGTTAATTTTAATTCACTTATAATTCATATAAATCTGCACATTACAATGCACATATGTATGTACATATTACAACATCAATATACATTTTAGTGAAAAATTTGAAAT